>CM068369.1:315242261-315842261 GCA_034769895.1 Magicicada septendecula | reverse complement strand
CGGAAGCAGAGACACGGAGAGGTAAAAAACCTGCTCCAAAATATAGTCTCTGTGGAAGCGAAAGGGCGAGACAGTCCTCCATAATCTGAAATAGTGTGTGTGGCTGGGAGGTGACGTAAAGGAGTCACGAATTTAAAATTTTATGACAAAAGTTTTTGCGTATTCAAAGTTTAATCCAATCAAAAATGCTTGTGCTCTGTCCACATAATTATATGCTCAGACTCGTAAATTAAGGTGTTCATGCTATAATTTTAAGTGTATTATATTATTGTTGTCTATTAGATAAGCATTGATAAGAATATGTAATTTTATTATGTGTGTATTTGTTTAAGCCAATAAGTAAATCGTCTGGCAGGTTAACATAAGCATCAGAATCAGAAAAATGAGAAACAATGAGGTGAGAAGGGAGAATAAATAAAAATAAATATGTATATTTCATATAATTTGTTCAATCATGAGATGTGTTTTTATTATGTTAGGATATCAGCTGATCAGCAATAACGTCACTGGTATATTGGTTTGTAAATGTTACAAGTAATTAATGTTTAGTGTACTACAGATATTTTGAAGTAAAGATAAAAAGAATATGAGAAATAAAATAATAATTTATGCCAATTAATAAAAGATAATTGATGGGTGATAAATATTTAGTGGGACATGTAGATCTGTCCCAATTGAATTCCAAGTGAAGTGAAATAATGAATATGATGTAATGTTGTTTTTGAGTTAATGTATGTTATAGAAGTTGGTGAAGCATTAATGTTGACACAGTGGTAATGGAGACTTTATGTAGATTTCGAATGATATATTGTTGTTTTTATAGTTAATGAGGTTATTTTGTGTATTTGTAGTAATGTAATGAGATTGAGATTTTTTGGGGATGGCAATTTTGTATTAGAGGGTAGTGTAATGTAGGAGTCCGCAACAAGGGTTGGGACGGGATAGGAATAGATTTTAGTGGGGAAGGGGCCGCCTTAGGTAGAATCCGGGCCGCCAGATAAGGGAATTGAGTTTTTGAGTAGGGGAAACACGTATCCTATACAAAGGGTTGGAGAGTATTTTATATATGTAGAGAAGGCGGCGAATTGTGTTAAATGATAAGTTGGGGTTTAGAGTGTCCTGATTAGTAGAGATTTTGATAGAGATGGGTGTCATGGTTGTTAAAGTTGATGAGTATTAGAGTCGGAGGGAGAAAGTTTATATATGCATACAGATCTGATACAGAAAAATGAGAATAAATAATTTACATCACCCACAATGTATTAAAGTTAAATTGTTGAAAAGAAAGAGAGATTCATGATAAAGAATATACAATTGTTTAATTTTTTCAACCAGTGACAGAATTGTGATAAAATTTGAAAATAATGTAAAATCAAGAATTGTTTATTTTAAATAATTTAAATGTCAACCTGATTATTATATTAATATTTTGTTTATTTTAAATGTTGTATGTTATTAGGTTTTGTATGTCAAAGTTAGGATATTACAGATATTCAAAGTGTTTTCAGAACTTATATATAACATATGTAGGTCAAGGGTTTTGGACTTGACCTAGTTAAGATCAGCTGATGAGGTCATACACCTACTAAGCTTGTGTATAGTAGGAAGCCAATTGTAATTTGTTTAATTAATGCAAACCAATATTTGAATAATTTTAATAAACGTTATTGAATAAATAAATTTAATAAAATTTTTAATGACTAAATTTAAATTTTTTTTGAATTTTAAAATTTTTGAAAATTTTAATTTTTTATTGAAAAAAAAAAAGAGAAAACTTGATTTTTCGCCTGCCAGCGAATGACTATTTCAGATAAGGATTTTATTATATGTGCATTAACCATGTTTCTTTTATTGTATCGTGTTGTATTGGTAGACTATAAGTGGTTCTCATGTTAGAGTAAGGAGGTGTTTATATTAGTAGAAATGTCTAGGTAGTCATGTTAAAAAAAAAAAAAAAAGGAGAGAGAATGAGAGGAAGAGAATTTTTTGATAAACGATTATTTTTTTGAATTTTGATTTTTTTAAATTTTTGATAAATTTTAAAAGAAAGTTTTTTTTTTATGTGTTATGGTAGCCTGTAACGTGAGTGTGTGTGCGCCCAGTATTTGCTAAAGGCAGCCCAGCTTGCAAAAAGGGGAAACATATCGGCGGAGGAGCTGGAGTAATTTTAGCCAGGGGTTGAGGATTTTTGGGGGTAGCATGGTAAAAGGCGAGGCGCGCTGTGGTGCGAGTCTGATCGATTTCTCGGTGTTGGGATCTCTTAGGGAGAAGTCCAGTGATCTCGTTCAGATGAGTCCATGGTCGCTGAGCCAGGGGGGTCGTGTACCCAGGAGATTAAGAACAAGGGGGTTGTTGGCACCAGTTCCTCACCGGTCCTCTTCGGGGTTATCGATGAGATTTCTTCTGTTGCGAACAGCAGAATTCTCATCGAGGGGGTATTGTAGCGGGTCATTTTTGGGTATTTTTTTATTTTAACAGTTAGGGGCATATGTATTTTTATGTATTTCATTTTGGGCGGACTTTTCATAAAATCATTGTGCAACCGAATTCATTTCATTTATAATGGACCACGTGTTAACAGAACGGTGTTGAGCAAGATTGGTTGAGACAAAGGCGATACGCAATTTCCATTGTGCAACGCAACGAGCAAAGAATTCACCTCCACAAATTTCCAAGAACTATGCGAGAGTGTGGCAGTGCACACACGTCACTACGCGCGCATGGGCGCATACCCAAGCGAGATTGGAAAACTCAAGATGGCCTGAGCAGATTTAATTCAGCAACGTGCGTTTGGGCGGTAGGAAATCATGGCCCTTTTTGTGACATTAGCCAGTGCCTAGTTGAATTCGTCTGCTATCGTCACTCCAACAACTACAGGCATGGCATAGGACGAAACAGTGACGACTAACTGTAAGGCATTGATGTCCGTCGTCTCAACAAAAAATGTTCAAGGAGTGGGGAACTGAGAGACGCTAGCAGTCCTTTGCCGACTTTCGACGGCGCAGGCAGTCCGTTAAACGGGGCTCAAACAAATTTAACTTTTCTAAATTAAAATTCAGTGCAGTACATAAAATGAAGTGCGGCTAATCTGATACAACAAGGAACAACAACAACAAGAACCCATACAAACTATTTTCGGACACGACTAAATACAAAATGAAAAACTTAAGTGCTCAAGTTATAAACGCGTGCCGGCAGGGAGAGGTTTTTCAAATGTTAAGGGTTTAAATAATATTTTGGGTATAAATGTGAGTGTGGCAAAGCTGGGCGGCTTTTGAGTATATTTGTGTTTATATTTGCATTTGTGTCTGGTCAAACATAAGGTAAGCTATAGTCTGTAAGGTGCAAAAGTTGCACAACATGTAACAAGAAGATTTAACATTTCAACATTTCTGAGTAATAAAAAAGTCTGATTTCTCTTCCATACAATTGAGAGTTAAATTCTTTCAATGCCTTATTTCGTTATATGTGTCGTCAGAGTTCGTCGAACGAAATGGGTTTACCTACACTACGAGATCCGGCCAGATCAAAATCGTAAGGTAAGTGGAAGGGTTAATTTAATTTGAATAAAAGAATTTTACCAAAAAGAAAAAAAGTTACAATTTGATGAGCAAAAAAGTGAAATGAAAGAAATTAAGAGTAATTTTAATGATAAATTTAATGAACAGAATAATGAGATAAAATTAATCAGAGACGAAATAAAACAACAAAATATTAATTTTAGTAAACAAGTAACTGAAATTAATACAAATTTTAATAATGTAAAAGAACAGGTAATAAAATCTATAAATAATAATTGTGAGAAGATGGTTAACGAAATAAATAAAAATTTAGACAGAAAATTAGATCAGATAATGAATAAGAAGTTAGGAGACAATGTTATAGTTGTGACAAATATTGATAATGACAAAATAGTGGAAGAGGTAGTGTTAGATAATAAAATATTGAATAGTGATGATAATGATGTTAATTACGATTCTGAGAATATAGTGGGGGTAAAGAATAGTGGAGAAACAGATAAATTAGAAGAAAATAATTCAATCAGATGACAGATAATGAGGTAAGTAGAGGTGAGAAAAATGATGATAAAAATAAGGTTGTGAATGTTGAGAATGCTGATGAAATTATAGTGGAAGTAGTATTTGATAATGAAGTGGTAGAAACAAATGTTTATCAGTTAAAGAGAGAGTATGAAGCGAGGTTAGGTGAGTATGGAGGGCAAAGGGCAAATTTTCCCTGTAGTATAAGTGGAGTAAAGACTCCACAGGTGTTTTACGAGGACAGAGTTTCCTCCGGTGGTTGTGTGGAAGACGAGATGTCTTCAAATAGTTCCTTTATATTTTGTGACGGTCTTGGAAGTGCCAAGACGTATAGTAAGTTTGTTGTGCCCTTTGCATGGAATGAGATGGTTCAGGGTGGGGTAGTGACAAGTGTTATGATGATGAGAGATGTTTTGAGAGAGAGTTGTGTGCAGATAGGGAGACAGAATTATATCAGTTAAAGAGAAATTATAAAGAGTTGATAGAGAGGTTAGAATTGAAGGAAATAGATAATATAAAATACTTACCTTATGAAATGAAGATTGATGATTATTTGGATAATACTGTTGGAGACAATAAACACTTAACTGATGATGTAATTGCTACAGTGGAGGAGTATAATGATAAAATAACTTACCTTATGTTGAACAAAAATACTGATGGAGACAGAACTAAAATCACCAATGTAGACAGGCTTTGTGAATTAATGGTAGAGAAAAATGTAGTTAATTATTGTGTTAATGTAATTAACGAAAGTAATCTTTACAATAATAATAATAATAGTGTAACGAGTGTGAGTAAGGACGATAATTATTATATAAAAGTAAGACTAATACATGATGACGGAGGGTAGATAAAAACTTAGTGAATGGACATTTTAAATATTTTAGTTTATGGGAATGACATGGCTAGATTATGAAATGAGGTGTGTTAAACAGAAAAATAATGACAAGAATTTGTAAATAAATTTATAGTGAAATTAATGGTGTTTGTGTGGTAAAATGTAAGGTATGTAAACAATATGTGTATGTAGTAGAAATTGATGTAATAATAATAATAATAATAATAATATTTACGCAGACTAAATAAATAGCAAGAATAATTAAATGAATTATAATTGTTTTGGAGTAAAGTAATTAAAATATGTTTTTAATAATTGATGGAATTAAAATAATTTGAGATGAAGTAACTGATTAATTTAAAATGTTGTATAAAGAGATTTTGATAATGAATTTAAATGATTTCATGAGATTGGAACTTGATAATAAGTAGTAAATGAATAAATGTAAAATGTATTGAGTTATGGAATCATATGATTGTTAAAATGTTTCAGAAGATACAGGGAGTTATGTACCTTATTTGGTGGTGATCAATGTTTATACTTTGTGTCTATGACAGTATGTGAGTGATGTAATGTAAGTATGAATTTTACAATGCAATTTAGAGAAAGTTAAATGTTTGATGTTTACAAGTTAAAAATGTATATGAATCTAAAAGATGTTAAACATGAAAATCAATTAAGAAATAACCAAACATATAAAAGTTGACCGTCTGTGAAATGTAGTAACAGCGTCAGTGTGAGCCTTATATGTCTTTTGGTAGTTTCCCCACATTTCGGGCGGTCACGGCTTCACCGAACCCTGACCGTGGATTTATGTAAGTATATTCTAAATTGGTGAACATAGAAATTGACCGGGGGGGGGGTAACAAAGGGGAAACTACATAACTATGGAACAGCGGCTATCATCGAAGGGGGTGATAGTGCCGTTTTAAGGGTGTTTGAATCATTTTAGTAGGATTACTGGTGTCCTTGGACATCAGTAATGCCGAATGTTTATAACGCTGAACCAAGAACGGTATGGCAGCGTCTATACCATATATATGTAAACTTCAGTTCTTGGGGATGCAAATGGGCGCCACAGTCCAACACCAGGAAACAATAGTGTGTGTGGAAAAGGAGCTGGCCATTACAAGCTAGGGGCACAGATAATGCATCTGTGCATAAAGCAAACGCTCGATCCGGTTTACCCGGCGGGTGGTTACCTAATTGTAACTGGGTGAAGGGGGGACTTTAAGAAATTGATGAAGTAGGAGGGTAGCTGAAAATTCAGTGAGAGGGTGACGATCTCTGTAAACAGCGGGCGGTCAGCTTATACGGCTCTATAGAGAGGGTGGGGGGTTGACAACCCAGAGGGCTGTTCAGTAACTGTTGCTATAACTATGACTCAATGATTAGCGATTTATTTCACGCATGAGAGCAAAACGATTTTAAGTACTAGGTTAAATGATAAGGATTCTATATCCACCAATATTTTATGATGATAACTGTATAATTTTGTGTATTTGTGTTAATTATATGCAGTATGTTAGGGGTAAGGATTATAAACATGTATACTTTGTATAATTCATGAAATGTAACTAGAGAAAGGTCATGTCACTTATAAGTAATTTGCAGAATTTTATCAAGATAATTAAATGTTTGAATATAATTAATGTTTGAAGAATAGATTTTCAATGTGGTTCAAAGATTTTAATTTAAATGATAAAAGCAATTTGAGATAGTTATGAATTTTCAATGGGTTGTAAAAGATAGAATTTGGGTGATAGTAATTGTTTACGTAGGGCATGTGAGTCAATCAAAGGTAGTTTCAAATGGGTGTTAGAGAGAATAAGATTCTTGGGAATAACAGTAAGATAGAAATTGAGTATTAGTAGGGACACAGTAGAAATGGGGAATATATGTAGAGTAATGAGAGTGATATATTTAGGTAGTAAAGAGATGGGGATATTTTGTAGATGAAAGTGATGAGATTGAAGAGTAACTAGATGATGGGGAATTTTGTAAGGGGGGTGGTGTGATAAGGAGTCCTCAACGAAAAGCGTTGTGGCGGGAGGTGAACCGTATGTGCGCTGGAGGGGTTACCTAGGGGGAGACCAGGAAGCAAATGAGGGAATGAGCATAGGGAGGGAACACACATCCTAAGTACAAACAGGGTAGAGAGTATTTTGTTATAAGGGTAGAATGAGTAAATGGGAGTTAGAGTAGTAAGTTAGTGGAGATAAATGTTTTGAGAGAGGGGTGTCGGACTAATTAAATCTGTTAGTAAGTGTCAGAGTCAGAAGGGGTTGAGGTTATATTTAATCACCCATTTATAAGTTGAATTATTATGAATAATTAAGTCACCCAAACTAATTGAGAATGAAAATGTTAAAGAGAGAATCATAGTTAAAATGTACTAATAATTGAAACAAGTGACAGATTTTAATAGAATTTGAAAACAAATTGAAGCTGTAAAGTGTGTAAATTTTGGTCAACTTAAATGTGAAGTTATTGTTTATTGTAAGGTAATAACAACAATGCTAATTTTGAATGTTCTATGTTTATTATGTTATACTATGTTTGAAGGTAAAAAATTATAACCATGTCTCATGTATTTTATGGTGTAGCTTTGTGTAGTGTATATGGGTCAAGGTAATTCACATGACCCACAGAGATCAGCTGATGGTTGATGTTAGAGACAGGACCAGTTTCTAGTAATTAATTCATGCAATGGTGTTACTTAATTAAATTAAATAATTTTATTTTTTTTGATACTGATAAAAGAAATATTTTGCGAAATTAAAATTTTTTTTGAAAAAAAAAAATGTATGCCTGCCGTATAGATGATGTTTTGAGGTTCCGAGTATATTGTTGTTTATATGTATTACTTGTGTGTTTATGGAATTATATTGTTTAGTATGTAGGTGTAAGCAAATGTAATGATAAAGTGAATTTATGATTTAATAAGATATGCAATTTATTTGTTTTTATGATTGTTAGTAGTTGGTGAAGAAAAGGGTACATTCATGTAAAAGATTTTGGGATTTTAATGAAATTAATGGTAATGTAAAAATTTGATTTGGAACTTAGATTAATTTTTGAACAAAATTTAAATGATTTGAATTTAATTAGCTGCTGTGTTTTGATTTGGAAACGTAACGTTAATTTGTGAAAAGAAAGTGAAATTTGAAAGATAAAATATTTTATGAGTTAAAAATATGGAGATTGTTTAGAATATAACAATGATTATATGTACGCACCCAGTACTTGCTAAAGGCAACGCAGTATGCATGAAAGAGGGAACATATCGGTTGAGGATCTGGTAGGGTATAAGGCCAGGGTTTTGATTTTGGGGGGAATGTTAGAAGGTTAGGTGTAGGATGGTAAGTGTTTGTCCGATTTTATGGTGTTGGGATCTCGAACAGAGAAGTCCAGTAATTTCGTTCAGGTGCAGCCATAGTCGCCGAGCTAGGGGGGTAGTTTACCCATGATGCGTTAAGAATTAACGGGGGGTTGTTGGCACCATATCCTCACCGATCCTCTTAGGGGTTTAGCAATGTGAGTTCTTCTGTTTCAGCAGAAGACCTCTCATTGGGGGGGGTCTTGTAATGGGACGGAATGGGAGGTTTTATTTTTTATTAATTTTATTTAATTTCAATGGTAACGCCCACGTAAAATACGGCAGCAGTCAAACAATGAACAGTGGCATAGCTTTTGGAACGAGGTGTTGGAATGGAACGCAATACGATTCCGAAAATCCCAGTGTTGTGTTACGCACTCAAACGCGCAACACCATCAGGCGCGCCGGTGACGCTACACGGACTGAATCGAAGCCAACCAAAATGGATAAATTATAAGATTTTGTTCGCCACGTGGTCTGGATGATGACGGAAGTCCGTGATAACTCCACCCACCTGAGTCTCGTGACTCGTGGCAGTGAAATATCGTCAACACCTTGGGAACATTGACAACCCATGTTCCCTGTGCAGTGATGAACAATTTGTCACAAGAAGGCTGTGGTTTCCGTCCACCTCAGAGAGTGGTAGTGGAAAGCGTTGCGTTGTGTGCCAGCCCCAGTCGACGACTAATCCAGACCGCATGCGGTCGTTTTAATTTTCTGCTCGAGCAATTTTAAGGTCGGCCGACCATCCAAGTATATAAAAGATGTGTAATGCAGTATACTAACAACCTATACAGTGAAAGCAGTGAACTTTTAATACAAGTGAAACAGTGAACTTTTTGGACATCAAAGCAGAGAACGCTGGGGGATGCGCCATGCGGTCGGCAGGAACGGCGTCACACATGTAACAGTATCAAATTCAATATACTATTATTTTATAAAAAATGGGGATATAAAATTGTATGTGTGTGCGGGTGAGCAAACTGGGTCGTCTTACAATGATTATGATTATTATTAATTAAGCTTATTAACCATATAAGTAACTATATAAATATGTATTTTCTTATCTTGTTTTCTTGGGCATGCATAGTCGTAATGAATCAATAGTAAATTTTATAAAAGGTAGAAAAGAACAGAAGGTTGAATTAAAAGAAAATAATAACTATAATGGTGAAATAAAATTAGAATTGTTTTAAATAAAATGCAAGTCGAGTATGTTATTGCTACGACCTTGAAACCTTGCTTGTATTGGGCTTTTCGTGTGACGAACTCTGGAACTGAACGATAAGGTGAGTTATCCTGGGTAAGCAATAAATTAACTGTTATAAGTCTTTTAATAATTTGACTTAGTACAACACCCATTACTTCTGAGCCACCGTGGTACAATGTCACAGTGACAATGATTCTTTTAAGTGGATATTATTTTCCACAGCCCCAAACGCTGAGGGAGGGAACGAGCGAGGGAGTGGGCTCGGCCTAGCAGACCATGTGGCAACACAGCGCTCCCACAGCTGTGCCGAGCCCCAAATGCTTCTTAGCTGTCAGAAGACGCAGATTGTTTTAATAGCACTGTAAATGTTATAATTTTTAAAATACAGCTTTTTCTTTTTCAAAAAATTAATTACATAGCACTGGCTGGGTTACAGAGATTGTACTGGATTATTAGCAACACACACTGTACCTTGGAATGGCCCTGAATGCCCTGATAGTGACAATTCCCTGCAGCGTTTCATTGAAGTGATTGTAGAGTGGTGATAGTGTTACACTGGACAACCGTTTCAGTTCTCTTGATGTCAGACGGTAATGGTTCTGCAACCAGTGATACACCGGTATCAGTGGTATCAGTACTAAACACAACCAAGGCAATCCATACACTGTCATCCCTAGTGATCCTACATGACAGACAGAAACATCATTAATCAAAATTAAATAATTTACAGCAAAGCACAGTAAAACCCCTGTTAAAACACTCTTCAAGGGACTCTGTAAACCACATTTTAACCAGAACCACATGTTCGATGGAAGATGATCAAATAACCACAGACTCATACAGAATTACTGCGTGCATGCGCGTGCACACACACACACACACACACACACACACACACACACACACACACACACACACACACACACACACAGCAATACTGAAATATATTATACACAATATTGTAAAGAGAGAGAGATTGTATATTATTCAGTAGTACTACTGATTTCACATATTATTTTGTATTTACACACTTTGTACCAATTTTTGTGTGTGATATGATAATTGTTTTGGCACTTATCACCTGGCCCATAGGGTGAAGTTCTGGATTTTAAAGATCCACAATTTATACTGGATGGGTATTTGTCTTTGAACAAATTTACTGTCCAAACCCTTTAAAAAACAAATTACTAGTGCCTGACACTAACAACGATATGACTGATTTCTAATGTGTATAAAGGTGTACCTGATTTTCTTACAACTGAAAACCACTGTAAACCACAAATGTGTTCGGTACTTCCTTACCTCGTAAGGCAGAACAAATTACACAGACGTGATGGCAACAGCTAGGAGGCCTCGGTCTCTCGCTACTGACTACTTACAATGAGAAACAGGTGATAGGTAGTCCCCAGGCATGTCACCACAGACCAACTTGAGATAACATGCGGCCCTACATTCAACTTCATATCGACATCACGCCGATCACCACACACATTCACCAAGCCTATCCCTGTGAGGCACATGTTTAGATACGATAGGGGGGGAGACGAAATGTAACAAACAGTTACACCACAACAGTGGTTTCTCGGATCCATCAACAGTTGTACCAACAAACACTGTTAAAATTTTTTCGCTTAATTTTCTGCCACTACACATTTCCCCTTTGAAAAATTCCACATTTTTATAGCAAAATTTAAAAAACATTGTCTTGAGGTAGGTTAAAGGCCCCTAATGAGGCCAAAACATTGTCGTAGTTTCAAACACTCCTACTTGTTTCAAGCATTGACAAATACAACATTTAATGAAAAAAATATATATGGGGTTAAAGCACAATAAATGCTTTGTAAAGCATACTTGTAAAGATTCTGCAACAACACATGTAGGGATCTGACAAAACCTGTATTATACAGATCTACAGGATAGTGTAACAAGCAGGAGTGTTTTACTGTAGTGGCATACTTACCTACTCCAATTCAATTAAAAAAATATCGGTATGGAGAACAATACATGACTTCCACGTTCTACATGACAACCCCTCTACATTCGCTTTCCCATTCATCCCACGCGAAACCAATATTCTCTAGTACCTCGGTCATATTCAAAATTTATTTATATAACCTCTTTATATATAAATATAAAAAGAAACTCTCTTATTCTATAATTACTCATATAAAATCAAAACACTAACACACTTGTGAACATAATGGACCTACCAAAACATAACCTTTGTTAACTAACAGATAATTACGTCCCAGTGAGGGCGGCATCTGTTAAGTAACAGATAATTACGTCCCAGTGAGGGCGGCATCTGTTAACTACCCTCTAACTTTCTTTTTATATACATAAACTATGGTACTTATATATGTATAATGTCGGTCAAAACATGGTACACATGTGTACTTACCGGGATCCTTGCCGGTGAACATGTGCTTCTTCGTTTAAACACTTTTTTACCTAAGGGGTGCCAGGATTCGTAACAGCGAGATTTGTTTAAACAGAAAAAGTGACACAATGAAAACACAAACTCTTTAGCTACTGTAACTACTCGTTTTAATTTTCCACATAATAAAATATACAGTCGTAAAACATACATAAAGGCCTAACCCAAAATGGCTGCCAGTATTAACTCAAAACAAAATGGCGGCTATCTTTCTTCATTGTTTTCCTTTATTAATTTAATTAAATCAGTACTGAGAAGCCTCATCATTAAAATTAGTTAGATTCCTTTTTATTTTATACTGCAGTTAAAGTATCGTATCAACACAAACCAATGCCCTATACGTATATAGGCATGGCCACGCCCTAGTGCAATCACACGCTCACTCACACGTTACTGTAATTACATTTTATACAATTTATTATTTCATTTATTGAGCTCATGAATAAATATAAAGAGAGATAAATTGTGACTTCTCTGTGGTAAGCGGATCGTCGCTCCCTCGCTGGCCTCAGATGTATCCCAGGAGTATGATTGGTGTTGAATTCATTACAAGTTAGATTTTTCTGCACTGACTCTACATTAAAGGTGTTATATTATGTACTTTGGTTTACTGTTCTCTACTACATGTTTGATATCACATTTTACAAGATTCTAATAGTTTTTCACAACTTTTGATGAAAATTATTACCACCAGCGATACATCGCTGTGGCCTCTCTAGTGGACGGTGATGAACTGAGACCAATTAATGTACAATTTTATGCTTGTGTGCGTGACTTTGACGTCATTAAGCTCTGTCATGCAGAACAACGCCTAGTCGTACGCATTGTTTTCAGTGCGTCATTGTTTTTTACTATGACGGAATAGCGTTATTGTCCAATCACAATGTATATGTAAAAGACTCCGTCACCAACACCGCCATGGCTTTTTCCGACTCCTGCACGTTCCAACGGTGACCTTGGTATGATACACTGACTGATTCTGCTTGGTTCTCTCTTTATGTTGGGACAATGGACCTAACCCTTCCGCATGTTCATAATTACACAATAAAACATTGAAAATCACCCTTATAACCCATAATTATGGAATGGGGTCAAAATGTACTGTTACAAACCCCCTCAAGGAAAATTTTTGTGTCGGAACACAAAAAATTTCCTTGACTCATTCACACTTTCCTAAAAGGATCAGTCTAGATATGTCACCACAACCCCCTGTATTGTTATTATATAAAAATTTTATCATCACTTACCCTTGGTCCTATGATGCTGGTCGCACCCTCTGACCTTACTGGACTTCTCCGGAGAGATCCCTACACCATAAGGCCATGAGGCACTCTACACTCCTGTTCTGACGCTCCAGCCAGCCCAGGACTGCGGTCACAACACCACAAAACTCTGAAACATTGCATACAAAAATTAAAATAGTGGTCCAGTACACTTCCATATCTATAACTGATATGTTCCCTTTTAGATACATTGGTTTGTGTTCGGGCCTTGGTTTTTTTTTTTTTTTTTTTTTCAAAAGTTTCACTTATCCACAACAAGACTTAAAATACATCGATTTTTACCACCACCAAATTCAACTGCTTCCTTGTAAGAAAATAAACAACATATATATGTAACTACATATAACACAATATATCAACAATTCTTTAGTATACCCCAAAATACCTTCACCTACTTATTTCTATAAATTCAACTTACAACTATCATGGCAGACACCTTTACTTTAAACTTTGTTGCTCAACTTATAATCATTTATCTATTTTTGTAAATGGCAGCTTACTAGACTATTTCATTTAACTTCATTTTTAACTTTAAACTTCCAACTTCAGAATATACTATATCTTAACACTGGTTACCGTCATTACCCCTGTAGTGACCTCCTAACCACACACTCTGTTGCCCCCCAACATAATAAAACATCATAAAACATTGTACTTTACATATACCATTGTTACATTTACCTTACATTAAACAATTTAAATTTACATGATTTGTACCAAACTTTATAACATCAATTCTCAATTAACTTTTAATTATTTAACACTCATTAGATTCTATACAACAATTTCAAATTTATCCTTACCTTTCTGTTACAATTACCTTCCTATCATGAATTTCCCTTTTCTAATCCTTTTATCCTTACTCGTTTGGGTGACTCTCTATTACTCATTTTTCTCTGTCTTATTTTGGCATCTGTCAACCTAACCTTACTACCCCTTTTTTCTACACTAGCCGCTTCTAACCATTTACATATAATATGACACCAATATCTCTATAATAAACCCCTTTTCACAAATCCCATTTAAAACCTCTGGCACCGCGCCTTTTTTGTACTAGTATGTGTGTATTCCCTCACTATGCTCATTCCCTTATCGGTTTCTGACCCTTTCAGATAACCCTTTCCGGCACACAACGGTCCACTCCCGTCTCAACATCTCTCGTTGGACTCCTACACCAATACCCTTATTACAAAATATCACCATCAACAACAACTATAATTACCATTCACATCACTCAACTCTACATATAATTACTAACCACTGTGTCCCTAAAATATCTAACACCTCTTTATATTTTATCAGCATCTCAGCACTTTATTTTCCCTAACTCCCAATAACTCTATTTAACTAACTCCAATGCCTCTATTTTATCCTTACTACCCAAACTCTTTTACAACATTTCAACATAATACACCATTAGAAAATTCATCACTTATCTGCTAACAACACCTTTCATATCCAAATACATAATCATCTACTAACCATTAGAATCTGAATTCCATAATATCATTTAAAATCATTATTAACTTCCTTCAATTATTTAAAATCGTACAATACATGTTTACATAAAAATTACATAAATACACAACAGTAAAAATACACAAATACATAGACATCAATACACAAAAATTATACAATTCACATAATCATTAAATCATTCACCATAATCAGTCCTAATCAGTCCATTTTTAAAAACACTGTCCACACAATTAAATGTTCATAACACAATAAACAATTACCCCATATCGTCGAACAATAGTCTTATCTTATATCTATATACATTGCTTATTATTGAATCTCTTATATTAACATCATAAATGCATATACCATTCAAATTTTCATTATTTTCCACAAACTCATTTAATCTGTCATGATTGGTCATTGTCCTGTCACCTCCAGTATAATTCGTCACCACTAGGTATGTTATAAAGTCATTATTTTCATTATCATCTTCTCCTACTGCTATATCAGCTTCATTATAAGGTAAGTATTTCATATAGTTTGTTTTCTTCCATCCTACTCTCTCTATCAACTCTTTATAATTTTTCTTTACTTTATATATCTCAATTTCTCTCTTTCTCTCTCTCTCAAAACATTTCTCACCATCATACCAAGCTACACACTCTCTCTCCATATATGCAGGGGACTCTACTACTTTATCACTGCACCACCTGTGAAGTGCACAAAAAAACCCAGGGACCACTTTATTTGTAGACCTTTTGTCTTCCAAATACGCATTGAAGGCACTCTCGTCCTTCCTAAACACACGTGAAGTCTTTACTTCACCCCCTACTACAACATTACGGGAAAATTTTACCCCCTGCAATCCCTTTATCTGTAAATTCTCTCTATACTTTCTCTCTAATTCCTCAACACTTTTTATCACTTCATTATCAAATTCTACTCCCATTATACTTTTATCACCACTCTCAATACTCACACAATTATTTTCTAACACCATATTTGTAATTCTATTATAATTCTCACCACTACTTACCTTGTCTTTATTTCTATCTGATTTGTCTACCTTGTCAATGTTACAATTTTGTTTCTGTAGTTCGTTTTTAAATTTTTCTAATCTCTCTTCTAATTGGTTCAATTTTACATCTTGCACATTATTTTGTTTTTTCAATTCATTTTCGAGGCTATCAAACTTCTCGTCAATCTCTTTTAACACACTATTTTGTGTTTTAATCAATGCGAACAGGTCTTCTAATGATATTTTATTTTCGACTGCCTTAGGCGTCGAATTCGCGCTTATTCTGTCTAATAAAACAGACTCTGTGTGTGTGTCGTTTACACCTAACATACTATTATTGTGTTCTGCCATAATTTAGCTGTTTCTATTACTCTCTGTATTTTTATTATATAATTATTGGTTGTTCTGTTTCGTCAACATAACCTTTTGTGTTTTTTGGTTATGTTCTGTTTTGCACCACCTTCTCTGTTTTCAAATCTGGCTGTTTATATAAATTAATATTTATATCGTCCTCAGTAAGGGCGCCATCTGTTAACTAACAGATAATTACGTCCCAGTGAGGGCGGCATCTGTTAAGTAACAGATAATTACGTCCCAGTGAGGGCGGCATCTGTTAACTACCCTCTAACTTTCTTTTTATATACATAAACTATGGTACTTATATATGTATAATGTCGGTCAAAACATGGTACACATGTGTACTTACCGGGATCCTTGCCGGTGAACATGTGCTTCTTCGTTTAAACACTTTTTTACCTAAGGGGTGCCAGGATTCGTAACAGCGAGATTTGTTTAAACAGAAAAAGTGACACAATGAAAACACAAACTCTTTAGCTACTGTAACTACTCGTTTTAATTTTCCACATAATAAAATATACAGTCGTAAAACATACATAAAGGCCTAACCCAAAATGGCTGCCAGTATTAACTCAAAACAAAATGGCGGCTATCTTTCTTCATTGTTTTCCTTTATTAATTTAATTAAATCAGTACTGAGAAGCCTCATCATTAAAATTAGTTAGATTCCTTTTTATTTTATACTGCAGTTAAAGTATCGTATCAACACAAACCAATGCCCTATACGTATATAGGCATGGCCACGCCCTAGTGCAATCACACGCTCACTCACACGTTACTGTAATTACATTTTATACAATTTATTATTTCATTTATTGAGCTCATGAATAAATATAAAGAGAGATAAATTGTGACTTCTCTGTGGTAAGCGGATCGTCGCTCCCTCGCTGGCCTCAGATGTATCCCAGGAGTATCATAGTCCCCGTAAAACTTACCTTTTAAAACTGCCCAGGTCACCAACATGTTTTTTTAGATATACATGTAAACTTTAAACACTCTTGCCCTTATAAAAAATCCCGCTATCTGCCTGTAATAAAATTTCAGAAAACCCCCGATTACGTCAGACGAGCTGTCAGCACAGAAAACTAGGAAATGGTTATGGCGTAATAACTAGGCTAACACATGTTTATAGAAGAATGAACCTTTTAATTTTTTACCATTTACTCTATCACTGATTATTATGTTTTCTTTATATTTATAATTTTTTACTAATTTTAGTCCAATAATTTTGTATAGACTACTACTACATCTTTCTAGTTGAGCCAGTACTTTTGATAACCCATACACACACTCACTCAATTTACATTTATTTTTAAAACTTCCTATTTAATTAATGAGCTCCTTATTAATTATAATGTTTTGGCCAAATGAAACTGTCTTTACACTTGTTACCTATTTGCGTAATATCCAAACGTTATACACGATATTGTCCGGACCTGTTTTCACTAATCACTCTCCACTCCAAACACAGTTTATTATTACCTTACGTCATTTACTCATCACTTTACTGTTGGTACATTTTATATTACTTGGTAGGCCTACTTTTGTATTTTTCGGCCTACCAAGAACTCGTCCGAGGCTACCGTTTTTGTTCTGGTAACTGTCTGCTGATTGTCTGGCCGCTCAGCCGTGAGTTGCAATGGAACTGGTCTCAGTGCTGCTAAGGCGGTAATGCACAGGTTTTCGTCTGGTCACGTGATCATGAGACTGCGCTCCCATTGGTGCTGTTAAATGAGCGCTATAACGTAGCCGTAAGGTTTAGCAATATTTTGCCGCCTGACGCAATATGGAGTTACATTACTTTTTTCCGTGATTCACGGCTGATGCAAAGTTAGGTGTTCTTTCACAACCTGTCTACGCGGCTTCAGTGCGGAGCCGAAACATAGAATGTTTTGTGATAAACACTGCATACTTGGTTGACTAACTCGGGGTTCCAAAAAGGTGAACAATGCCTACATGGAGAATATAAATCTTTTAAAGATATCACCTTGGCCCTACAAATCTGTACCGTTACAATACCCCCCCCCCAATAAGAGGTTGAAGGCCGAAGCGTTCAAATTCTTATTGCCTAAAACCTAAGAGGGTCAGCGAGGATATGGCGCCGCAACCCCCCTGAACTCTCTACTAAAATCATGGGTACTTACCCCCCTAGTCCGGTGACTGCGGCAGCACCCATCCGATCTTACTGGACTTCTCTATTCGAGATCCCAACACCATAAGCTCGGGCAGATACCCGCCACAGTATCGCCTGACATTATAACATTCAATTAAAATTCAATAAACGGCCTTCCATCACTCCATATCCCACAACTGATTTGTTTCCTCTTAGCCATACAGGCTCATTCTTTGCAAAGTACTGGTTCTGCTTATACAAAGTACTGGTTTGGTTTAAAAATAATAATATAAACTTACAGTCTACCTACAGTTCAATCATATAAAATTTTTTTTTTTATACTACCCCCCTTTTAATCCCTTAACCCCTGATACCTGTTACATATTAATGTGTTCTGCGCTAGGCTTCTTCGCCATTGCCGGCCTCATCCTAGCCATAAACCACATCTCCCTCGTGACCTGTAACTGGGTCACCCCCCATCCACACTCACTATTTCCCCCCCTGGACTGTGACGCCCAGCTGCTTCCACAAGGACTGATGCGGAAGGGGTGGACATTTTTTCTTTTATTCCACCCCCATCCTTGCTTCGGCGTTACAATAAAATTCAGTGTTACACTTACTATTCTTGATTGATACGCCCCTAATGGATTACCACCCCTATCTGGGTGAAAATAGCCCTGTTCCAAAATTAGGTCGATTCCCCAAAAAATAACCCCCCTACTAAGTCTAACAAACCACCGGCTTGGCAAAATAAAACAAACCACAAGCCGGTTATATCACGGTTTCACGGTCATGATCTGGTGAGGTCATGACCGCACTTAGGTGGGGAATCTACAGTTAAACATAAAATATGGATTGACATTTATAAAAGGTTACTTGAACAGTAATATACACATCTTAGGTTCCCACACATTATCTTAGCCTGAACATTTTTTATTATATCCATACAAAATTTCCTTCAGTTTTCAATTTTAAATGAATATTTTAATCATTATGTTTTTTATCAATTATTATTTTACCATTACAATCAAATTTCAGATCAAAATAGATTAAAAGTCATTATTAAAAATTATCTTTTCAATTTATTTAATTACCTTTCATTATATTTAATTCATATTGTTATAATTAACAATTTCAAAATTAATTACATTTTTCAAAATGTCCGACATAAAAATATTACCTACATTATTCAAAAAATTTACCTTCATTTCTTCACATCTGGTGTTTCTTTTTATTTCATAATAGGATTTTCCTACTGGCAATGATTCAGCAGAATAAAACAGTTGTCAACTTCAACACCTGGCTGCAAACATTAGTCAAAACATACAACACCCCTGTTTACATCAACAATAGTCTGCCAGACTGGTGTTATAAACACTCTCAGTTTCAACATTCATGGTTACGTCATATACTGACACATATGCTTACTTCAACTGTTAATTTCTCTGAGTCTTGTAGTTAACATATTTATCAATTTCTATTTATTACAATTCAAACCAAAATCAATTTTGCTTCATTAATAAAATTAACCTTTTTAAATTATTTGTTTAACTTGACAATTATTTAATAACCTCCACTCAAAACAATTTAGCTGTAATTATATTATTTAAAACATTTTTAATATACACACATCATACAAAATAGATTTAAATATTATTATGCCATTTGTTCTTATTACAAACATACGTTACCTATAAGCTATACTGTACATTGCAGCAAAATAATATTAACACAATACATTTATTTACAAATTTTCGTCATATCCAATTATTATTTGTCACACTTCAATACCTGATTCAGCCAAGTCATTACCATATACTAAAGTATTTAAAATGTCCATACACTGCTTTTTTATAACATTTCTCATTCTTACTTACCCTCAATTTATTATTATCATTATTATGATAACCCATCAACTCTATTTCTTTCATTATACCCTGATAACTTATAGTATTATTCCCTATTATTATTTCATAAACCTTGTCAATATTAATTGTTTTTGTCCAGTCTCCATCAGTAGTATTAGTTAACATCAGGTAAGTTATTTTATTATTTATAACAGTATTATCAAAATATTCATCTCTCTCTATTTCACCATGCAAGCCACTTTTTTCACCTTTCTCTATATCTAAAACCTGCACTAACCTTTCATAACCTCTATTAACCTCAAAAATCGCTATTTCTCTCTTTCTCTCATCACAACACCATCATTTCACCTTTTCTCTCTCACTCCATGCAAAGGGCACCATTAAATATTTATTACCTCTACTGGCTTTACCAGTTAAATCACGAAAAATACAGGAACCATCTGAAGACACCTTGTCTTCCATACAAATACAGGAGGAAACTCTGTCCTCATTAAACACCTGTGAAAACTCTGTTTCACCATAAACTTGGGGAACATCTGCACTTTGCCCATTTAACCTCTCTACACACACACTTATAACCTCATCAACACTTTCTCTGCTCACAACCTTACACTCTAACACCACATTTTTAATTTCACCACTGTTACTTACCGTATCATTCTTAGATACCCCATTTTCAGCTATATAATCATTATTCTTATTTAATGTTATTTCATCATTGTGATTACTTGTAGTACTACCACTTACCTCAGAATTGTAATTACCATCATTATCTTCACTAGTGAACACTACCTCTCCCACTATTTTGTCACTATTATTTATTAATTCATTATTAGAATTGTCATTATCACTTACCTGTTTTAATGCAACTTCTGAGTTCTCCTTTAATCGGTCTGTCTTTAGTTCCCGCAACCATTCATCCCACTTTTTGTCACTTTTGTCAAACCGTTTATTAATCATATCAAACCACTTAACCATCTCTGTTTTTATAAGGTTCAATTGTAACGTGTCCAAAATTGGGTAATTTCATTTATTGCTGTTATGGGGTCTTTGTATTTTATTTATTTCATTTGGCAGGATTTTATAAAAGATATTGTGAAAGTTTTATTTTCCGACAACGCTATTTCCATTATAACACACCACGTGGCAAGTAGTACATTGGAGAACAAAGCTGTGAGACGCAGTTTCTGTTGTGTAACCAGGCAAGGAATTTGCACCACCCTAAAATTTCTCAGAACTTTGCATAAGTGTGACCACGCACCCATGAGCAGTACAAGTCCGCGCTCGGGGGACGCCGTTATCCGAAAACCAAGATGTCTGGAGAACAAATTTATTCACCGTCTCCTTGGCCGAACGGCAGGAAATAAAGTCTAAGTCTGGCCTCTTTGGTGACGTCAACCAGTGCTTAACAAAGATCGTCCACGGTTACCACACAAAAAACACATGTGTTGAATGAACAGTGACGGAAAATCCGATCATGAGGCAGTGAAACTTCCGCTCTGTCCAAGTGTTTGGAGGGAGGCAGGTTGATAATTTTCTTCCCAGTCGACTAGCAACCCAAGCCACGCGTGGCAGCTATCAGTTTTGTGCCCGGGCAAATCTTCATATTTTTTTCTTAAGTCGGCCGACAAAATACCTATGTGATTCTACAAAAACATGTATAACAGTGCCTCTAGTGACGAAGAATGAATATTGAACGTGATTAAGTATTATAAACCTTGTGAACATTTGGAGAATGAAAGACTTTGGAAGACGCACCACGTGGTCGGGGAAGAGGACGCCACACACGTGACGTTTCACACTGAAAGCATTATGATCATTAAATTTACTTAAAAGGGGGAGTTTTTATATTAATAAGGGGTTTTAAGAATGTGAGTAGTGAGTGCGCAGGCTGGGCTATCTGAAAGTAATAGGATGTAAGTATAGGAACTAAGATGTAAGAGTTGCACAACCTCTGAAACATGTAAAAAATCTATTTTCGAGAAAACTTATAAATTCAACACTTTTGATTAATAAACAAAAAATAATTTCTCTTCCAAGATGCATTGTATAAGTTATTCACGCCACCTTGAAAATTACGCTTGTATCCCAAAGTACGTATGAGACCCTGGACCCAAGAACACACAAGAACGGTAAGTGTAAGTTTTTTTTTATTGTATCATTTTCTATGTTATTTAAATTATGGTGGTTAATTCGTAGCTTAACATTTGGCGCCGCGGAACAGGCACGAATTTAATAAAATGAAATTCCATACCTACAAATAAGATACAAGCGCAACTGAGATGAAAATATGTAAAGTTACGTAAAATAAGTAAAAAATATTTGTTCACATAATAAATAAATTACATATTTAAAAATATAATAATGGAAAATACAGAGAACGGAGTCGAGTTGTCCGACTCGACTGTGATAAGCGAAACAGCTGAATTTGACGAATCAGCTGTTATGAATAGTCTTGAAGTACATTCAACACCGAATGTAGGTCAAGACGACAAAATTACAAATGTAACCAGAACAAATGAATCAAATAATACAGATGATTCGGGGATCCAAACGACCCCAAAATCAAATAGAGAAAATAAAAATAATGACAATGAAGCCAGCATCACTGACGACAAAATAGAAAGTCTAGCGACACCTATCCAAAATAAAAAGTCTGACGATAATTACGAAATGTTTAAAATGATACAAACAATGTTAGATATGAAATTCAGTGAGCAGAAGAGTGAATTTAATGAGTTAAATAAGCGTTTTGATAGTAATGATAATCATTTTGATGAATTGAAAAATGATATTAATGAAATTAATAGACGTTGTAAAAATACCCATGAAACAATAATAACTAGTCTGAATAAATTAGAACAGAGTGTGGAGCGAATGGGAGTACATGTGATGAGTATAAACAAAAGTAAAACAAATGAAAATTGTAATGACAAGTGTAAAAATATGATACCAGAGAAAGAGTTAATAAATGATAACAATAATGTTGAAAATAATGAGAATAACAATATTGAGTATAGTAATGTGTTTGAAGAATTGGTATCAGAAAGTGATACGGTGAAACTAAATAATGAAAGTACTGATGAGTTGGTGGAATGTGATAATGAAAGGTTAATGTGTATTTATGAGTTAGAGAGAGAGAGGAAAAATAATGTTGTTGTAGAGTGGGGACAGAGGTTAAATTTCCCCTTATTGTTGATAATGTTTATGATGATTTAATGAGTTCACAAGTGTTGTTGTTGAAGGGCAAGAGTCCCGTAGTAATAGATGAATTGAGGTGTTTATTTTTGTTGTGTAATTTTGTACCCTCTGTCCGGAATAATTGTGAGAGTGTGATGTGGTGTGGTGATGAGAGAGAGGCAAACAGAGAATTGTATGTGGAGAAAGTAACAGAATTGTATAATTTGAATAGAAAGTATGACAAATGGAAAGAAAGTTTAGAAGTATATTTGAATAATAATGACTATAATGATTTGAAAAAAGTAATTAACCCAATAATGAGTGAATTTACTGACAGAGATTTAACAAAAATACCTAACGTGGACTGGTTTAATGAGCATTTTGGTAAAATGAGTGAATTTGGTTGTTCTAGTTATGACACACAAAGTAATCATTTGTTTGTCAATAAAAATGAACAGTGTGGTATAAAACCAAGACTTATCTATGATGATGGAGGCTAAATGATAAAACAATAAAAGACAGTGATAAACATTTTGTTTTATGGTTCTGACATGGCAGATTTGGACAATGAAGTGCGGAAAAACTGAACAGTTAATAACTAAAGTTTGTAAATAATTGTAGTGAATTTATTTATGTGTATTGTAGAAGGTCAGCTAAACAATGTATGTAAGTGATAATAATAATATTAATATTTTGCAATTTAATAAATATCAGAATTAATTTTGAAAACAGTAATTGACTAATAATTGTAATTGTTTTGATGGTAATGAAATTTGTATTGTTAATAATTGAATTAATTAAAACAATTTGAAATGTTTAAAATATTTTGATTGATTTAAAAGTTATATAATTGAATTTTTTTTGAAGTTAAATGGTTTTACGAGATTTGTGAATTTGGTAAATGAATGATAAATTGTTTGATTTAAATTAATGTTTGTGTTAAATGTTTCAGAGGTGAGGTGAAAGTAATGTGGTATGGTGAATATGTTTTGTGTATACCATGTTAAATGGACTGTAAGTATAGAACTTTTACAGTATGAATCATGTATAATAAAAATGTTTACAGGTGTAACTAAGATTTTAATTCGATAGTGAGACTATTTGAAATAATTGTGTTCAATAAAAATGATAATTAAAAATTTTAATAATAACTGAAAATGATATATACTAATTATTAATAATAAATTTTGAAAATTTTAAGAAAGTCCAATGGTAGAAAGTTATGAATGAGTTAAATGATTATTGATGAAAATATTATAATAGAATGTATATAAAATTTTAATTATCTAGTTAGTTATTAAGTTGCTATTGCGGGGGTGGCCTGTGCTCTCGTAGATAGCGAAATGGGTTGGGGGTAACAGAGAGTGTTACCTCCATCGGAGGCCAAAATGGCGAAAATGTGCGACACACCCTTTTCGTGCAAATTAAATTTGCACACTGATAGACGATCGTGTCGCACATACTAATGTTGAAGTAGAGCAGGCACTGAAATGCAAGTTAGATTTCCCTGACTTTTCGGGCGATTACTGCCTTACCAGCACTAATCGTGGATTTGGCTAGCGACCAGCTATGGTCATACCAAGTCCCTTGACCATAGCTGACTTGAAATTGGTATATAGTAGAAATTAAATGGGGGGTGAATTTTAGGGGAAATCCAGGCACTATGGAACAGCGGCTACCACTCTGTTCGAGTAGGAACAGCATAGCCAGGTGGTAGACCTGTTTAAGGGCGTTTAATTATAGACAAGAGGATGTTGATATTCAGACGTTTAAATGTAACTGCCGAAGCAAAGACACGGAGAGGTCAAACTACTCCAAAATATGCCGTCTTTGTGAAAGCGAGGGGGCGCCACAGCCTTACATAACTTGCAATAGAGTGTGTGGATGGGAGGTGGCTCAGATGAGCCACGAATTTAAATGCATAACATAAAAAATTTTTAATTCAAATTTTGATCCAATAAAAATGCTTGTGCTCTGTTTAAGTAATTAGATGCTCATACATTCAATATAAGGTGTTCATGCTATAATTTTAAATGTATTATTTTATTATCGTAGGTTAGATATAAGCATTGATAACAATATGTGTCTTCATTATGTGTGCATATTTGCAACCAAGTAAATAATTAAACCGTCATGCGGGCGGTTAAAATGAATTATCAGAATCAGAGAGAGGGGAAACAAAGAGATCAGAAGTGAGTATTGATAAACCTATATATTTCATGTAATTTGTAAAATTTTGAGATGTGTTCTCATTGTGTTAGGAGATCAGCTGATCAGCAATAACATGTCGCTGGTAAAATGGTTTATAAATGTTCCAAGTAATTAATGTAATGTTTTAATGTATTACCGATGCTGTTTTAAAGTAATGATAAAAATAATTTGATCAAGTGAGAAGTAAAGTAATGATTTATGCCAGTTAATAAAAGATAGTTTTTGGGTGATGAATATTTGGGGGGCATGTAGATCAGTCCAAGTTGAAGTCAAAGTTAAAGTTGAAATAGTAGAGATGAAAATAAGGTAATGTTGTTTTGAAGTAATGAATATTATAGAGTTTTAAAAGGTATTGATGTCGACACAGTAGTAATGGAGAATCTATGTAGAGTTTTGAGTGATATATTAATGTTTATAATCGATGTTGTTATTTTGTTGTAGTTGTAGTAAGGTAATGAGATTGAGATTTTGGGGATGGCAATTTTGTAGTAGGGGGTAGTGTAATGTAGGAGTCCGCAACATAATGATAAGTTGGGACGGGATGGGATCGATTTTAGTGAGAAGGGGCCGCCTTAGGTAGAATCCAGGGGCCAGATAAGGGAAATGAGTTTTGGGGGGGGAAACACGTATCCTATGTACAAAGGGTTAGAGAGTATTTTTTTTGATATCGAGAGAAGGTGGCGATTTGAGTTTAAGGATAAGTTGGGTTTAGAGTGTTTTGAGAGATGTTTTTAATAGAGATGGGTGTCATGGGAGTTGAAGTTGTTATAGGTTAGAGTCAGAGGTAGAAGGATTATATATGTATACAGAGCAAGTAGTAAATTAAAGGAGATAAATATTTACATCACCCACAGTAATGGAGAGTAAGATTGTTAAATAAAGAAAGAGATTTGTAATAAGAATGTATAAAATTTTTTATTTTGAAACCAGTGACAAAATTTTGATAGAATTTGGAAATAATGTAAAATTAAGAATTGTTTATTTGAATAATTTAAATGTCAATTTGCTCATTATTCATAATCATATTTTGTTAGTTTAAATATTTTATTTTATTATGTTTTGTGTTTCAAGTTAGGATGTTACAGATGTTAAATGTATTTCCAGATAAAAATTGTACATAATGTATGTGGGTCAAGGTATTGGACTTGACCTAGTTTGGATCAGCTGAGAGTGAGGTCATATAAGTTAATAGTATGGAAGTTAATTCAGCTTTTGTTTTTGATCAATTTAGACAAATTTTAAATAATTTCTATATGTAAAGGAACATTTTAATAAATTTAAATTTTTTTCTTTGAATTTTAAATTTTTTGGAAAATATTTTTTTTGAAAAAAAAAAAAAAAAAAATTTTTCTTGATTTTACGCCTGCCAGCTTATGAATATTTTTGAGCTTTGATTATTTGTGTATTGACCATGTTTATTTTAGTGATTTATTGTATTGGCTTGTATTGTTAGACACTAAGTATTCACATGTTAGGGTAAGGATATGTTTAATTAGAAGAAATGTTTAAATTAACTCATTTTAAATAAAACAGAAAATAAGGAAGAGAATAATTTAAAATTTATACGAAATTTATGAATCAATTTTAACTGAAAACAACCAATGGGTTGCAAGTTAAATAACTTTTGAAAATTTTTCAATTTTATGATATGTGATGTCAATATGTAATGTGAGTGTGTGTGAGCCCAGTATCTGCTAAAGGCAGCCCAGCTTGCATAGAAGGGGAAACATATCGGTGGAGGATCTGGCATAATCTAAGCCATGGATTGAGGATTTTGGGGGGTAGCATGTTAGAAGGTGAGGTGTGCTGTGGTACTTGTCTGTTCGATTTTTCGGTGTTGGGATCTCTTACGGAGAAGTCCAGTGATCTCGTTCAGATGCGTCCATGGTCGCCGAGCCAGGGGGGTCGTGTACCCATGAAGAGTAGAACAAGAGGGGGTTGTTGGCACCAGTTCCTCACCGGTCCTCTTAGGGGTTTATCAATGAGAATTCTTCTGTTTTGGACAGCAGAATTCTCATTGAGGGGGTATTGTAACGTGTCCAAAATTGGGTAATTTCATTTATTGCTGTTATGGGGTCTTTGTATTTTATTTATTTCATTTGGCGGGATTTTATAAAAGATATTGTGAAAGTTTTATTTTCCGACAACGCTGTTTCCATTATAACAGACCACGTGGCAAGTAGTACATTGGAGAACAAAGCAGTGAGACGCAGTTTCTGTTGTGTAACCAGGCAAGGAATTTGTACCACCCTAAAATTTCTCAGAACTTTGCATATGTGTGACCACGCACCCACGAGCAGTACAAGTCCGCGCTCGGGGGACGCCGTTATCCGAAAACCAAGATGTCTGGAGAACAAATTTATTCACCGTCTCCTTGGCCGAACGGCAGGAAATAAAGTCTAAGTCCGGCCTCTTTGGTGACGTCAACCAGTGCTTAACAAAGATCGTCCACGGTTACCACACAAAAAACATGTGTTGAGTGAACAGTGACGGAAAATCCGATCATGAGGCAGTGAAACTTCCGCTCTGTCCGAGTGTTTGGAGGGAGGCAGGTTGATAATTTTCTTCCCAGTCGACTAGCAACCCAAGCCACGCGTGGCAGCTATCAGTTTTGTGCCCGGGCAAATCTTCATATTTTTTTCTTAAGTCGGCCGACAAAATACCTATGTGATTCTACAAAAACATGTATAACAGTGCCTCTAGTGACGAAGAATGAATATTGAACGTGATTAAGTATTATAAACCTTGTGAACATTTGAAGAATGAAAGACTTTGGAAGACACACCACGTGGTCGGGGAAGAGGACGCCACACACGTAACGTTTCACACTGAAAGCATTATGATCATTAATTTTACTTAAAAGGGGGCGTTTTTATATTAATAAGGGGTTTTAAGAATGTGAGTAGAGAGTGCGCAGGCTGGGCTATCTGAAAGTATGTAAGTAATAGGATGTAAGTATAGGAACTAAGATGTAAGAGTTGCACAACCTCTGAAACATGTAAAAAATCTATTTTGGAGAAAACTTATAAATTCAACACTTTTGATTAATAAACAAAAAATAATTTCTCTTCCAAGATGCATTGTGTAAGTTATTCACGCCACCTTGAAAATTACGCTTGTATCCCAAAGTACGTATGAGACCCTGGACCCAAGAACACACAAGAACGGTAAGTGTAAGTTTTTTTTTATTGTATCGTTTTCTATGTTATTTAAATTATGGTGGTTAATTCGTAGCTTAACACAACATATCACACATATTATCATTAATTACCTCATTATCTGTCACCTGATCGTCTTTATTTTTGTTAACTTGGTCTGTCTCTCTACCTTTATTTATCACCACCACACTATCATCATTATCACTAGGCCTATTTACTGCCTTATTTTCTACCACTATTACTTCAACTACCTTACCTTTATCATTTGTCATCTTACTACCAATATCATCACTGTGCTTCTTAATTTCCGCAAATATTCCCTCTTCTTGTTCTTCCATCCGTGTTAAATTATCATCCAACTTACCCCACTCCTCGTCTGTCATTTCACCTACAACCCCTCTACATTCGCTTTCCCATTCATCCCACGCGAAACCAATATTCTCTAGTACCTCGGTCATATTCAAAATTTATTTATATAACCTCTTTATATATAAATATAAAAAGAAACTCTCTTATTCTATAATTACTCATATAAAATCAAAACACTAACACACTTGTGAACATAATGGACCTACCAAAACATAACCTTGAACGTAAATATATACGATTAAAATTTTACAAATACGCCGTTACCAATTCCTATTTTCTGTGCTTTAAAACAGGTCTAGTTCCTATCATTTTTATATACGAACATCCTGGCAGGGTCGCCACTGTAAAGGTACTCGCCTTTTACCCTTTTTATTAAATAATACACTCATCATAAAATACTCACCGCTTCCAGAATTTTACTTACCGTCATAGTCCCCGTAAAACTTACCTTTTAAAACTGCCCAGGTCGCCAACATGTTTTTTTTAGATATACATGTAAACTTTAAACACTCTTGCCCTTATAAAAAATCCCGCTATCTGCCTGTAATAAAATTTCAGAAAACCCCCGATTACGTCAGACGAGCTGTTAGCACAGAAAACTAGGAAATGGTTATGGCGTAATAACTAGGCTAACAGATGTTTATAGAAGAATGAACCTTTTAATTTTTTACCATTTACTCTATCATTGATTATTATGTTTTCTTTATATTTATAATTTTTTACTAATTTTAGTCCAATAATTTTGTATAGACTACTACTACATCTTTCTAGTTGAGCCAGTACTTTTGATAACCCATACACACACTCACTCAATTTACATTTATTTTTAAAACTTCCTATTTAATTAATGAGCTCCTTATTAATTATAATGTTTTGGCCAAATGAAACTGTCTTTACACTTGTTACCTATTTGCGTAATATCCAAACGTTGTACACGATATTGTCCGGAACTGTTTTCACTAATCACTCTCCACTCCAAACACAGTTTATTATTACCTTACGTCATTTACTCGTCACTTTACTGTTGGTACATTTTATATTACTTGGTAGGCCTACTTTTGTATTTTTCGGCCTACCAAGAACTTGTCCGAGGCTACCGTTTTTGTTCTGGTAACTGTCTGCTGATTGTCTGGCCGCTCAGCCGTGAGTTGCAATGGAACTGGTCTCAGTGCTGCTAAGGCGGTAATGCACAGGTTTTCGTCTGGTCACGTGATCGTGAGACTGCGCTCCCATTGGTGCTGTTAAATGAGCGCTATAACGTAGCCGTAAGGTTTAGCAATATTTTGCCGCCTGACGCAATATGGAGTTACATTACTTTTTTCCGTGATTCACGGCTGATGCAAAGTTAGGTGTTCTTTCACAACCTGTCTACGCGGCTTCAGTGCGGAGCCGAAACATAGAATGTTTTGTGATAAACACTGCATACTTGGTTGACTAACTCGGGGTTCCAAAAAGGTGAACAATGCCTACATGGAGAATATAAATCTTTTAAAGATATCACCTTGGCCCTACAAATCTGTACCGTTACACGTTTGCCACAAAAAAAATTACCCTTGATAAAAAAAAACCGTTGCAGGTAAACTACCCCTTTCCCTTAACCGATCTTCACCAAAAAGAATAGTCTTGAGTACTCTACAAATCAGGGCTGTATGCAAAAAATTATTTGATTCTGTTTGTATTTGCGGCTGTTATCGTTTGCCATAGAAAAAAAATCTACAGACACATAGACAGGCACACACACAGACACTTTTCAAAAAATGACTTTTTTCATGTTTTGAGTGTAGTACAATCAGAATCTGCAATAATCTCGAACACGTTTTTTTTTGCCATCACCATACTTCCATTTCCTTAAGGAACATGGAAGTAAAAACGCTAAATATTAAATACAGTACATTTTGGTTATTTAGCTCACCCATAATTAGGGCACATCTCTGTTGCAATAAAGCTCATAGAACATAACCTAACAGCCCTGGTTTTCTCTGCTTCATTGAAACAACATAATTATTATTTATTTGGGATAGACAATTGCAGCACTACTCAAGAGTACTTTCATTTCTCCATCCACTGTGGGGTTTGCAGCAAAATCATAGACTTATCAACAAGCTTAATTTTTATTACTATATTGAGAGTTCTGTACAGTGAAAATCTATACCTGTGTCCTTTAGAGAATGGTTTTCATATTTGTGGAAGGCATAGTGGTAACAGAATAGTAGTAACTTATCATAAGGCTGGTATTGTAGTAGCAATATGATGTTGTTAGGAATGTGGTGTTGTGATGTGACGTGGAGAAATTACAGCCACTCCCTAGCTACATAGTACACAAAAAATGAGTGTTAACAGTAGTACTGAGTTTGGAGAAATAATCCATAATCACTGTTTGTCATCAGTACCATGTGCTTATAAATAGTATTTGTTCAGCACAGAGTATACTGTTACGACAGTCTCACTGATGGTCGTATGGTACAGTGTAAAACAAAATAAAGACACCAATTAAGTCACTAATCACCAGTTTTAATTAATCACAACTAACAGTTTGAAACCAACAAGTTATTCAACAAGATTATACTCAAGCAGCAATTCAGTTATTTCTCTGTTTTAATAATGTCAACTAATAGAGTCCCGCACAATAATCACTTTTCACTAATAACCACTTGAACGCACTGAGTAATCGCCCGACGTAAACTGAACTGACCATCACTGGATGCTTACATTTATACCCTGCTGAGATGTCAGAATAATCTGTCACTTTTTGGATGACGTGTTACACAAGTGCTCTTGAATCCACTAGAAAAGTGTCATGTCTGGCCTTGAACATAGTGCGCAGAGCGGTGCGCTCTGGAACAGCCTCAATTTTTGATGCATGATAAGTGTCACGTAATTGTCTTTCTTCTCAAATTAGCAATATGTACACACACAAACATTACACCTGGGATCTGCTGGAATAGCCGAGAAACACGAAGAACAACACACCCCATTATTTGATAATGTTCTGTTGCATAACACTGCCCTCTCCTTAAGTCTTTTTGTCCTGAACTGGCAAACCATCTCTGAAGTAATACTTGGCCAGGCAACCTAGGTGGACGACCTTAAACTTTCACTGTCCTTCCTATTGAATCCGATAGACAACATCGTTGATTCTCTTTTTCACAGTATAAGGTTCTACCCAGCTGGTCTGAAGTTTAGGCGAGCGACCACGACAGCTTTTTGGGTTGAACAATCAAACCTCATCTCCTTCTTGGAAACCCACTCTATTGCTTCGAATATCATACTGAGTTTTCATTTTATCACTGGCTATCTTCAGACTTCCTCCTATCAAGCAATTCATTTCTCACAGTTGTTTTTCTAAGTGCAAGAAATAGTTCTGTGGCTCTTGGGACTGAGTTTCAGGTGATCCAAACATCAAGTCCCCAGGAAGACGAATCTCCCACCCAAGCACCAATTTTGCTGCAATCATGTCGGTTGTGTCGTGTACTGATGACCTATAGGCCATGAGGAATAGTGGTATACTTTGGTCCCAGTCTGTTTGGCTCTCGTCAACAACTTTCTAAAGATTCTGTTCAAGTGTCCTATTGAACCTCTCAACCATTCCCTCTGACTGAGGATGGAGAAGCGTTATCCTGGTCTTTTAAATTTTGAGTAGACGGGATAATTCTTTAAACATTCCTGACTCAAAATTCCTCCCTTGATCTGTATGGATTTCTGTAGCGGCTCCATAAAGGCAACAGAAGTTGTGAACTAACGCCTCTTCCACAGTGGTAACCTCCTGATTTGGGATTGCATAAACTTCCACCCATTTAGTAAAATAGTCACCTATAACCATGGTGTACTGGTTTTAATCGTCAGTAACTGGAAAAGGTCGAGCAATGTCTATGGCAATTCCCTCGAAAGGCATTCCAACGTTATACTCTCTCATTTCCCCCCTGCTTCTGGTTCGTGGGCCCTTGCTTGCAACACAGATTTGCGTTTCTGCATAGACTACCGTAGATTGAATGACAATACAAAGGACTGCTATCCATTACCTCGCATTGACGATACACTCGACACGCTGTCTGGAGCACAGTGGTTTTCCACATTGGATCTGAAGAGTGGATATTGGCAAGTGGGTCATCATCAAGAAGACAAGGAGAAGACCGCTTTCTCGACCCCAAGTGGCTTATTCCAATTTAACGTCATGCCATTTGGACTCTTAATGCACTGGCAACATTTGAAAGATGGATGGACCTGGTACTCCGAGGCCTTACATGGAAAACTTGCCATGTTTATGTAGACGATGTCATAGCCAGCGGGAAGACTTTCGAAGACCATTTGGAAAACCTTAAGGAGGTTCTAAGTAGAATTAACGGTGCCCAACTGAAGCTGAGCTCCAGAAGTGTTCTCTATTCCAGAAGGAAGTACAGTATGTGGGCCATATGGTTTCGGCAGCGGGTGTTACTTTATTCATCCTAATAAAGTAGACACCGTAAGGGACTGGCCAGTTCCAAAGAGTAAACACGAAGTTCAGAGTTCCTGGGGTTATGCTCATATTACAGATGTTTTGTAAAAGGCTTCGCTACTATTGCTAAATCACTACATGAGCTAACGGAAAATAAACGAAACTTCCAGTGGTCGAGAGAGTGTGATCAAGCATTTAGGACTTTGGAAAAAAATTGCATTATGTTCATAGCCAATCCTTGCTTTCCCCGCTTCCAAAGGGAAGTACATCGTAGACACAGACGCAAGCAATACTGGTCTAGGAACAGTTTCGTCTCAAGTGCAAAACGGTGAAGAACGAGTAATAGTATATTCTACCAAGACACTTTCTATACCAGAGAGAAATTATTTTGTTACAAGGAGAGAGTTGCTGGCAATCGTCCGAGCTTTGGAGCACTTCCGTAAATACCTCTATGGAACGGAGTTTTCACTACGCACTGACCATGCCGTGCTTGCATGGCTCTTCTGATTTAAAAATCCGGAAGGGCAGTTGGCAAGGTGGCTCGAACGTCTGCAAGAGTACAACTTCAAGGTATAACATAGACGGGGGTGCCTGCATGGTAATGAGGATGGCTTATCATGACGACCATGCCCGAAAGACTGCTAACATTGCCACAGGAAGGAAGAACAAAACGCCAGCAAACATGTTCAGCCATCACTGTAGATTTGCTGGCAGACGGCTGGATGACACAAGATTGTCGACAAGAACAGATGATTGATGAAGACATTGGACTGATCTTGACACCAAAAGAGGAAGGTCGCTGCCCGGATTGGTAAGATATCTGCCATGGTTCAAAAGTGATGAAGGGCTACTGGGCACAATGGCAATATCTTACCTTAGAGAACTTAGGATTGCTGAAAAGGGCTTGAGAAGTGCAGATGGACGAGACGTGGTCATGCAGCTGATAGTGCCCCGAAGTAAAGTGCAGCCTGTTTTGAAGCAGATTCATGATGGAATGTCTGGATGTCATCTTGGCATTAACAAAACCCTTGACAAAATATGGAAGCAATTCTACTGCCTTCATCTTCACCATAATGTAGAGGAATGGTGTCGAACATGTGAAATATGTGCTGCAAGCAAGGGCCCATAAACCAGAAGCAGGGGGGAAATGAGACAGCATAACGTTGGACTGCCATTCGAGAGAATTGCCACAGATATTGCTGGACCATTCCCAGTTACTAACAATGGAAACTGGTACATCATGATTGTAGGCGACTACTTTACTAAGTGGGTGGAAGCCTATGCAATTCCAAACCACGAGGTTACCACTGTGGCAAAATAGTTTACAACTTCTGTTGCCGTTATGGAACCCCTAGGTAAATCCATGCGGATCAAGGGAGAAGTTTTGAATTAGGAGTGTTTAAAGAATTATGCCGTCTACTCGGAATCCGAAAGACCAGGACAACGCCTCGGCATCCCCAGTCGGAAGGAATGGTTGAGAGATTTAATATGACACTTGAACAGCATCTTTCGAAGGTTGTTGACGAGAACCAAACAGACTGGGACCAACGTATACCAGTATTCCTCATGGCGTATAGGTCATCAGTATACGACACAACCGCCATGACTCTAGCAAAATTGGTGTTTGGGCGGGAGATTCGTCTTCCTGGGGACTTAATGTTCGATCATCTGAGACTCAGTCCCAAGAGCCACAGAACTATTCCTCGCAATTAGAAAACCAACTGCGAGAAATTAACCGCTTGATAAGAGGATAGCTGAAGATTGCCAGTGATAAAATGAAAACTCGGTATGACATTCGCAGCAATAGTGTGGGTTTCCAAGATGGAGATCAGGTCTGGTTGTTCAACCCAAAGCACCGTCGTGGTCGCTCACCTAAGCTTTAGACTAACTGGGAAAGACCCTACACTGTGAAAAAAAGAATCAACGATGTTGTTAATCGGATTGAACAGGAAGGACAGCAACAGTTCAAGGTCGCCCACCTAGATCGCCTGGCTAAGTATTACTTCAGAGATGGTTTGCCAGTTCGGGACGAAAAGGCTTAAGGAGGGGGCAGTGTTACATAATGCAGAAAAGTGTTACACAATACACGGAACGTACAACAAGTTTATGAAATGTTCCAGTGGAATCCGGCTGTAATGTGTATGCGTACGTGATTCTCAATGCATTAACTAGACTGTGCCAAAAGTCGTGCGGCCACGCACACTGTGTCAAGGCCACAATGAATTATGCTTTAATGTTTTCCTTTATTGCTAATGTGTAGTATATGGATGTTTCTGGATTTTTGGCGGGGTATAAATACAAGTAATCAGCGACGCTCAGTTCAGTTTGAGTTGCAAGTTATTGTCAGACTATTACTCTGTGCGTTCAAGTGATTAGTTTTCTCTACAAACTCAGACGGTGTTTACGTGAAATCAAAGATTCTTTTGCATTTCAGGCCCAGTAATTGGGAAGAACCTCTCTTATACAACATCGCATCAATACCAGGGACACAATACCAATACGACAACCTCCTCGAAGGCCTCCGTTAACTAAGCAAGAGGAAATGTCTCGGTTAGTACAGGACACGTTAACAGAAGGAATAATCAAGCCTTTGTCAAGTGCTTGGTCTTCTCCAGTAGTGCTGGTAGCGAAGGACGGTGGATTATGTTTCTGCATAGGCTACGATTACTCTGTGCATTCAAGTGGTTATTAGTGAAAAGTAATTATTGTGGCGAAGTATTACATGTTTTATAATTGTGTGGGACCATTGTTTTATATCAGTTGACATTTTTTATTACGTGTGAACAATTTTTATTTTATTTGTTGTAAGAGACTGTCTTAATAATTAAAAACTGTTTAATTGTGATAATTAAAGCTGGTGATTAGTGACTTAAAATTGGTGTCTTGTATTTTGTTTTCCACTGTACCATACAATGATCAGTAGACCACTGTAACAATACTGACATGTTAAGTGTACATTTGGCAACAGAGCATCTGAAACAGTGTACACTTGGCAATAACTGTACATATGAAACCATGTGCATCTAAGATCTGTCAGATCAATTTTACAATTTTTAAATACCACTAGTATATACACCATTTTTATTAAATGTTTATGGTAATTCTAATATCCATTTATTCATATTATGCAATATCTAATTATCTGTAATGCTAGACTAAAATTCATGTTACATGTGTTTATGTATTATGCTGTTTAATTAATTAGCTCTCATCTTTTTTTAAGAAGAGTCAAACATGTTTACCATGAAACAGTTGGAGCCAGAAATAATTTTTTGTTTGCATCAGGAGTGCAACACTTTTTCTCTTTTGTCATCATCACTGACACTGATTTCGTCCACATCTTTGGTTTCAAAATGCTAAATATTTTTGGAACAAGAGTTTTCTGTAATGACATTTTAGATTCGCAATGATTCCCTGAATGCAAGATTGTAAAATATTAGTTGTACTTGGTGTTACAATACATACTTCATTTATGTTAAGAACAGAGCAGCTGCTTAATGAAGTAAAACTACCTGATTCAAAGAACAGTAATCCAGTGTATCAAATAAATAATAAACAAGGTTTATTTAACTTAAAAATGTCAAAATGAAATGTTTCATATTTGAGTAAGGAATTGGTTATTGAACTTCCAATAATAAACAGACAGTGACACTAACCTAGAACACCAAAAAACTGTGCCAGTAGGATGTTTACAATAAACGGCAGAGAATCGTCAATGGTGTATATGTCTGATGAAAACCGGTTGAGAATTCTTCCAAGAGGAGAAATATCAAAGAACACCAATTTAGCCTAAAAACAAAAAATCAGACCAATCAGTTTATATGCAACATACACTTCAATGCAGTTTACTTATACAATCCAATTCCAGTAATTTAAACAATAATTTAAATAAATTTAATAATTCGTTTTTGGAGCTATTATTGTATTTTTGAGTTTTTTTTTTCGGATAACTGAGACAAATTTATACAAATACTGTACTTCAGAACTGCCGTAAGTTAAATGAATACATTATGGTATTTACTTAATCATTAACTCTTAGAGAACCACTGATTCTGTGCTGGGTAGTCCTACAGAGTGCCAGGCTACAACTATTTGTAGTTTATGAATATCACAGTTACTATTTTGCAGTTTAGTATTTTCATTAATACCAGTACCAGTAGTTTAATCATTTTTATTATCACTAAAAATTAACAAGTTTAACATGAAACAGTTGGAGCCAGAAGTTCATTTTTTTGAGTCAGGAGTGCAATAAATAAATACAAGTTACAAATCTATGTTAAATGTAGTCATCTTTTTATTTTTATTATGTATATCTTTGTTCTTTATTATTCATATGAAATATAATAAAATATAATACTGTATTTACTATACACAGAATTGTTCTATTTGATTTTCTGGAAAATAAACCTAACTCATTTCTGAATAAATACTAATCAAATAAGTTTAACAAAATACTACAGCACACCCAAGCAAAAATGTTAACAGTAATAGTCTTTTCAATCACATATTAAGCCAATGCCTCTTTGGCAATGAAGGTAAAATTTTTGTTGTGTATCAAAGATAATCCTTGTTTACAGAGGGATAAAAAGCAGCACTACCTGATAATAAATTACTGAACTAGTATATATAAAACTTAACAGATGATTGAACTGACTGTTGCACTTTTAACACAGGCTATGGGGGCCGATGTCCTTTTGTGGCACAGAAAACTTAAATAATTATGAATGAATAAAAATAAAAATCTATAATCAATAAGCACAATTTAAAGAATATTCTGTTATCTGTGGAACCATATCTAATATAATAAAATGTTTATCCCTGTTTCTATTATAACTTGACGTCGTCCGCCTAATTGTAAAAAAGTGTAAAATGTATTTTGTATATTCTCAAAGTCTTACCAAGTCGTCGTCGCTCTTAAATGTACCTCACGCAGACTGCGTCCGTCGCGAACATACAAATAACCAGTACCGAAATCCTTATCTGTCCTTATTGTGTATATTTAATTCCCGAAAGGCGCCAAAAAGGTTTTTCAGAAAACAATTAAAAGGTTCAATATTAGTTTGCTCCTGTACGGTGATGATTAATTCGAATTACCTCCCAGACTGGCGGGAACTCGTATTTCGCTTGTCTTTGGACGTGTTGCCAACATAAAATTTGGGCAAAGAATTCTATTCTCCGCTAACGAACACAACATACATAATACAATTTAAATAAACACAGGACAGCTAGTAAAGATTCGTACTTATTTATTTGATTCGATAATTCATTAATTTTTTATAATTGTCATACAATAGATGTTATTATAATAAAGTTTAGCCTCGGCAACAAATTAATTTTCACTCAGCAGAGAGCAAAGGTGGCAGCGCAGTACTTTGATGCCACAATGGCTGTCGTGTGTACTTATTTACACAAGTTAATTTGCCAATGAGTTCTTTTGATTATGAAAAGAGTTAAAACAAGATGTTAAATAAAGTACACCACCTTACAATTGTGGTACTTAAATACTAAAAAGGTTTACATTAAATTCAACTCTGTTGTTTAAAAGTGTGTGTCAGTTTTATAGGTTTCAGATATAGGTTATCTTACAGTTACTTAATGTGTTAATAAATATGATTCATTAATCCTTGAAAGAAATTGGTGTTCAAAGTTCAGAGTGAGAGTTATATATTGTGAAAAAAGTTAATCAGTTTTAGTTCATAATTATTTATAATTTAATTCATACTTAACAAAACCATGTTGTTAGTGTTATGGATCGTCAAGGTTTCTTCACTGTTGTGTTAGTACATTCATTTAATTTCAAAGATAGGGCTGCCGTCTCCTTCTGGCGTCTGTTTCTTTTATTCAATTTTTTATTTAATTATTAATTTTGAAATTTCGTTTATTGTTCCTCCTTGAGTTGCTGGAACTATGGTTGACTTCTGGTATTCAATTTACTTTAATTTCTTTTGATTTTCTTTGTTATTTGCCTTTAAAAGGTCCGCATCAATATAGCGTCTATACCTCTGGATAGTTAATAATGGAACTCTCGTTATATAACGGTCAAAATTATAATAACGTCCTGTTGTTATGGCAACCGCCTATACTCTGATTGGTTAAGTACATTTGAAACTATTGTTATAAATCCTGGTTTTCTGTTCAAAATGAATAAATATTTTATAATGGTAATTTTTTCTTTTGTTATATTTCCAATGCTTGAAATATTAACATACGTAGGGGGACCCAAAAGTAACGAGAATTTTTCTCTGGCAGTTGGTAGAACGCTAGTTCCGACTTCTCCCGCTAGGTGCCTTCACTAGAAACCATTTTGTATCAGTTGCCCTAGCAGCATATTGTTGTGGAAACATTAGCACGGTCAGTGTGACTATTTTTTGTAAGCGCTGTACAGAATCCGGTCCGCGTGGACCAAAAAATATTTAGTGATGAGTGATCCGTACTGTGAGGACCAAAAATGTTGAGTAAAGACTGTAGCTTGTGTAAATTCGTTCTTAGATGAATCACCAGGAAGCAGAAATGATTAAGAGTGTGGACTGTATTTAATTCATATATTGAAGTTCAAAATTACATTACATGTGTAGTTAGCAGTTGGTTTTGAATGTAATGTTGGCTAATGAGCATGTCGTATAGAACGTATTAAAATTGTTAAATACGACGAAGGGGCCTAATGGGCCATATGAAATGTGGCCTAAGGCCTACGATAAAGGTCGTAAAGAATACGACCCGCGATAGTACGCGGAAATAAATACTTTCGTACAAGTATTTGTAGACAGTAAGGCTGCAAGCGAGCCGACCGCCGCTACGAGCATTTTTGACGTACTGAGCTTTGACATGAGTAATCAGATTAGAACAAAAGTAAGAAGCAGATTAGCCAACCTATAAAGTAAAATTATCGCGCTACTGCACATAAGCTGCCCGTCAAAATCAATCGATTTTTTAACATCTTTTTAGTAAATTATTACACATTTTGTAACTTAATTTAAAACATACAGTGTTCTTAATAATGAGAGTTAGTTTCAAGGCTAAATTGAACCTTGAGTTATGAGATTAGATAACAGCTGTACGTTAATGGTTTAGAGATAAGCCTGAATAAGATAAGCCTAGATAAGCGTTTGTAAGCCAAGGTTGGCGAACAGCTGATTTCAGACATGAACGTGAATGTCTGCTTTGGCAAGTGTTGCCGTCAGATATTGTATGTGTACAATATCGAACATTATAAAACATGACAAGATACATAATTAGACAATGCTTAATAATATATGATCGGAAGCTCATCATATGATGGCCCGATAGTTTGTAACCCTATGTATGTCATAGATGGTTACCGTGAAATGGTTAAGGCCAGTAGACCTGTACAGAGAATTAATTACGTGAACAAAATTGACACAAATACATGTTTCAGCGTATATTTAGCATGGCGTCAAGTATTGACCAAGTCATGCTGTTCCTGATGTTTCAGGAACTTACAATATGTAATTATGTAAGAACAAGCTAGATAGCTGACGGAATGCAAGCACAAATATGATGACATGTATGTCATAATTTAAACAAAAAATAATAATTGCGCAATGCTTAATCACAAAATATAAATACAATATAACAATACAATATAAAATAAATCTAGACGTGGCAGTTACTAGAGATTTATTTTAGAGATAATATCAGCAGTTTAGAGATAATATCAGCAGGATTGTGTCTAGAATTGATGTGATGCCAAGTATAAATTTGCGTAAGACGCTGAATTTCAGCAACACGATTTGCGACGTATGTTTTCCACTGCGTAGACTGGGCATGAATCCAGTAAAGAGACACCATAGAGTCAGAATACAAATGAACACTATCAATAAACGAATAAAGAGCAGGAATGACCTTAAATACAAGTCGCGATAACAACAAGCAAGCGCAGAGTTCGATGCGAGGTAATGACACCTGTCGTAAGGGAGCTACGCGAAATTTAGAACACAGGAGATGACAGGAGGCAGAAGAATCTTGATAAATAACTCTGACATAAATACAACAGCCAAACCCCCTTTCAGAAGCATCCGAAAAACCATGCAATTCAACTGTACTTGCCTCACGCTTGCAACGAATAGACCGTGGGACCACAATTTTGCTAATCAGACCCAATTTGTCGCACAAAGAATGCCAATCCGAACGTGATTGGCCGGAGATCGGTTCATCTCAACCAAGCTTGCAAAGCCAAAGTCGCTGCATAAAATGTTTGTACAAACAGACAATGGGACCGATTAGTCCAAGAGGATCGTATATTCCAGCAATAATCGAGAGAATTCTCCTCTTGGAGATGCTTGTTTCAACTGGGAATGATTTGATGTTGAACAGAAATGAATCGGCAGTATTATTCCAGAGAATGCCTAGGGTACGCACATTGTCCTGTTTGTTTAGGGGGCGTGAAAAATTGTCATGATTTGCGACCACTGTGGGTTCATTAGATGCCCATTTATGCAACGTGAAACCATATTTACTTAATAACGTACCTAGATCAGATTTCAGCTTGGTCAGACCAGAGATGGTGTCCAAACCGGTTAGCAGGTCATCAACATAGAAATCGTTCATTATAGCTAACGCCGCTTCAGGAAAGGAAGCTTGATGGTCCCTACCAATTTGTACAAGACAGCGAGTGGCCAAAAACGAAGCACTAGCCGTGCAATAGGTTACCGTTCGCAGCGCAAAATGTTTAAATGGTTCGAGAGGAGAATCACGCCACAGAATGCGTTGATAGTGACTATCCCCTTCAGTTACGCGAATCTGTCGATACATTTTCTCGATGTCGGCAATGAGAACATATTTATGCATGCGAAAACGCAAAAGAATGGAAAAAAGGTCTTGTTGAACATTCGGGCCTACCAACAATATGTCATTTAGAGAAAGGCCATTGGTAGTCTTGGACGAACTATCAAAAACGACGCGCAGTTTTGTGGTCAAGCTAGACTGTTTAAATACGGCATGGTGAGGCAGGTAGTAAGTATTTGACGCTCCTGAATTGATAGCTCCATCATCGATAAGCGTCATGTGCCCAAGATCCTCATATTCTTTAATAAAGTCTGTGTAGTCGCGCACGAGCTTAGCATCTCGCCTAAATCGACGCTCTAAGTTTAAGAATCTTGCTTCAGCATTAGTGTAAGATTCCCCAAGTGGAGATTATCGGGCTTAAATGGAAGTGAAACCACGAATCTACCCTCGTGGTTGCGCTGGGTAGAGCGCACGAAATGCTCTTCACAGGCTGACTCGTTATCAGGGGTGTTGTCCGGGATAGTTTCTGCTTCCCAAAATCTTTCGAGAGACTGCAGAATTTGACTGTCGTTGTTCCTAGCTAGGAACGAAACAGCATGACCCTCGTTGCGGCAGTGTTTGGGCAAGTTGCCAGCCAAAATGTAGCCTAGCTTTGTTTCCTGAATGATGGGAAAATTAGGGCCGCGTATGTATTTATTAGCTAAGATCAAGTTATGCCGCTCTCCCAGAGGCCACCGAAATCAGGTGAGGAGGGCGGAATAAATGACCATGATATCCCCTGAGAGGACGTGAATGACTTGATCGATGAGAGGGCATCCTTATTATGCCAAAAGTTGTAGATATCATGTAAGATATTGCGGGCCTTCCTAAAGTTTGTGCCATTATCGGAGTATAATTGACTGGGTATGCCCCTACGGGCCATGAAACGACGTAATGCAGCTATAAACGCACTGGCAGTAAGGTCGGAAACCAATTCCATGTGAATGGCCCTAGTCGCTAAGCAAATAAACAAAGACACGTATGCCTTAGAAAGAGTTCTGGATTTCTGCCCGCCATGACGGATCATGAAGGGACCACCATAATCAACCGCGCAGAATAGAAATGGCCTAGAGGGAGTGACTCTAGGAGATGGTAAAATACCAAGCCTCTGAACCTGCTGTTTGGCACTAAATCTGAGACACTTGACACATTTTCGAATGATGGAGCGAATGACTACCCTGGCATTAACAATCCACCAACGTTGACGCAGTGAATGATGCACGAGTTGAGCACTAGCGTGTAGTAAACGAACATGTTCGCGTTCAATGATGAGGCGAGTAATATGCGCCGATGGGGGTAAGACAATAGGATGTTTAGCGTCGTAAGGTAATTGAGACTGCTGTAATCGCCCGCCTACGCGTATCACTCCAGAATCATCAAGAAACGGGTCGAGAGAAGCCAACTTACTCCTAATGGAAACAGAAGATCCGTTAAGAAGACAATTAATTTCGGCTGCGAAGTGGATCGACTGAGATTGTTTTATGAAGAAATTGAGAGCATGATGGATTTTGACAGGGGTAAGATCGCCCGTACATTTGTCAGCACTTGAGAGTCTAATATTTCTGATGAACCGAAAGCAGTAAGCGTATACGCGCGTTAGACGATGCAACGAGGAAAAGTCCAAAGAAAGGTCGATAGCCAGGGTAGACATTAGAGAAAGGTTATGGGTATGTTACTCTTCCGCAGTGACTTCAGAGGACGACGGATTGGAAGGTACGAAGGGTGGAAAAGGATTGAACTCTGACGATTGAGACAAACAGCTGGGACCGTGCCACCAAAGCGAGCAATCGTGCAAAATGTCAGGGAGACACCCCCTGGAGATAATATCAGCAGGATTGTGTCTAGAATTGATGTGATGCCAAGTATAAGTTTGCGTAAGACTCTGAATTTCAGCAACACGATTAGCGACGTATGTTTTCCACTGCGTAGACTGGGCATGAATCCAGTAAAGAGCAGGAATGGCCTTAAATACGAGTCGCGATAACAACAAGCAAGCGCAGAGTTCGATGCGAGGTAATGACACCCGTCGAAGGGAGCTACGCGAAATTTAGAACACAGGAGATGACAGGAGGCAGAAGAATCTTGATAAATAACTCTGACATAAATACAACAGCCAAACCCCCTTTCAGAAGCATCCGAAAAACCATGCAATTCAACTGTACTTGCCTCACGCTTGCAACGAATAGACCGTGGGACCACAATTTTGCTAATCAGACCCAATTTGCCGCACAAAGAATGCCAATCCGAACGTGATTGGCCGGAGATCGGTTCATCCCAACCAAGCTTGCAAAGCCAAAGTCGCTGCATAAAATGTTTGTACAAAAAGACAACAGGACCGATTAGTCCAAGAGGATCGTATATTCCAGCAATAATCGAGAGAATTCTCCTCATGGAGATGCTTGTTTCAACTGGGAATGATTTGATGTCGAACAGAAATGAATCGGCAGTATTATTCCAGAGAATGCCTAGGGTACGCACATTGTCCTGTTTGTTTAGGGGGCGTGAAAAATTGTCATGATTTGCGACCACTGTGGGTTCATTAGATGCCCATTTATGCAACGTGAAACCATATTTACTTAATAACGTACCTAGATCAGATTTCAGCTTGGTCAGACCAGAGATGGTGTCCAAACCGGTTAGCAGGTCGTCAACATAGAAATCGTTCGTTATAGCTAACGCCGCTTCAGGAAAGGAAGCTTGATTGTCCCTACCAATTTGTACAAGACAGCGAGTGGCCAAAAACGAAGCACTAGCCGTGCCGTAGGTTACCGTTCGCAGCGCAAAATTTTTAAATGGTTCGAGAGGAGAATCACGCCACAGAATGCGTTGATAGTGACAATCCCCTTCAGTTACGCGAATCTGTCGATACATTTTCTCGATGTCGGCAATGAGAACATATTTATGCATGCGAAAACGCAAAAGAATGGAAAAAAGGTCTTGTTGAACATTCGGGCCTACCAACAATATGTCATTTAGAGAAAGGCCATTGGTAGTCTTGGACGAACTATCAAAAACGACGCGCAGTTTTGTGGTCAAGCTAGACTGTTTAAATACGGCATGGTGAGGCAGGTAGTAAGTATTTGACGCTCCTGAATTGATAGCTCCATCATCGATAAGCGTCATGTGCCCAAGATCCTCATATTCTTTAATAAAGTCTGTATAGTCGCGCACGAGCTTAGCATCTCGCCTAAATCGACGCTCTAAGTTTAAGAATCTTGCTTCAGCATTAGTGTAAGATTCCCCCAAGTGGAGATTATCGGGCTTAAATGGAAGTGAAACCACGAATCTACCCTCGTGGTTGCGCTGGGTAGAGCGTACGAAATGCTCTTCACAGGCTGACTCGTTATCGGGGGTGTTGTCAGGGATAGTTTCTGCTTCCCAAAATCTTTCGAGAGACTGCAGAATTTGACTGTCGTTGTTCCTAGCTAGGAACGAAACAGCACGACCCTCGTTGCGGCAGTGTTTGGGCAAGTTGCCAGCCAAAATGTAGCCTAGCTTTGTTTCCTGAATGATGGGAAAATTAGGGCCGCATATGTATTTATTAGCTAAGATCAAGTCCAGGTAAAATTGTGCCCCTAAGAGTATGTCGACTTGCGACGATATGTTAAAATCTGGGTCAGCCAGGAAAATGTTGCTCCGAATGTGGAATTGATTTATATCAAACGAATTTGCAGGCAGATTGTGGGTTAACGTAGATAAGATAGCACATTTCACCTCGAAGCTATATCTCTGATAACGAGAAATAATGCATATAGACGCAAGATCAGTTGCGTAACACGCTGTATTGTTTATGCCCGTAATTGGTATGTTGGATTTGGTTAAATTAAGATGTAATTTTCTTGCAAATGATTTTGTGCAAAAATTTATTTGTGACCCGGCGTCTAGAAGAACTCTCGCTCTATGTCTGTTGCCATCCTGGTCAATGACAAATACAACTGCTGTTGACAAGAGAACATTGTTCGTGCATTGTAATTTGAGCGAGCAATAGTTACTGCTGGCAGCTATTGAGTTCGGCACGTTGTTTGCGTGCAACAATGTGTGGTGTCGTTTTGAACAGATTTTACACACCTGCTTATTCTTACAGCTAGATACAAGATGATCTGATCTAAGACAATTGCTACAACATTTATGACTTGATACAAATTGTCCCCGCTCAGCGGTGCTTAATGTACGAAATTTATCACATGAATAAAGCGGGTGATTAGATTTACAACAAGAACATGAATAATTGTTTGCCGCTGAGTGATAACTCTTAAATGTAGTACTGCCAGCAGTGTTTCTTGATTTATATTTATCATATTTATTGTCAAGTCTTACATTAGGTTTGTTGAGTTGCTGTCCGGTTTCGATAGGCAGTGTATTTTCTAATAGCTGTCTACGTGAGTTTAAAAAATGCGTGAAATCTTGAAAGTTAGGCAAATTGTCAGGGTCTATTGACTCCTTCCATAGTTTAAAAGTAATAGGGTCAAGTTTAGTTGATAGTAATTTATAATAATAAATTCAAATGAATTCACTGACAGCTGCATTGCTGCCAGTGAATTAACGGAAGACGTTATTGTGTTTGTGAATTCTGCCAAACTTTGGACAGAGTCCTTAATTGTCGACTTGACTTGAAGTAAGTTTTGTACATAGTATTTGGCTAGTATGAGCTTGTTGTCATACCTTTCGGACAGCAAACTCAACGCTATTGAATAATTTTCCTTACAGATGGGTAGTGACTTAATTAAATCTAAAGGTTCATTTTTTAAAGAAGAATGTAGGTAATGTAACTTCTGCACTGGCGTTAAATCTGATCTTGTATGCACTAAGTCCGTAAAAATTGAAATAAAATGTTGCCATTCCAATATGTTGCCTGAGAAGCAGGGCAAACTTATTGGTTTTAATTGCATGTGCGTCGATAATACGGGAGGTACAGTCTGAACATTAAATGTATCAAGCAATTGCAAAATATTTGCTTCAGTCGAATATAGCATTTCTTCGACCTCAACTCGGTCTTCTTGAGCCGCGCTCATGTCTTTACTAATGAGTTCTATTTCAGACTGCACCTCGTCATACTTCGACGCCAAGCTTTTCAGACTTTCTAGCCTTACGGTTAAAAAAAGTTTTGTGTTTGAAGTTATATCAAAGTTAATTACGGCAGATTGTATTCGCACTATTGCGGACTTTAAGCCGCCTCTCTTTCTGGTTAACACTTTGAGGCCTTCTTCAGCCATTGTACGCACCTTGTTACGCTGTTATTGAGATGATACCTTGTAGGCGATGTCCTGCAGCGTCGACACCTTGGTGAAGATGGCAAACACAGCTCGGAGAGATGACCGCCTTGTTTGAAGCACTGTAGCTAGCAGGCTCTTGCGAAGATGTTATCAGGAGGCTCAAAGGTGACGAGCGAAATGCCGATGGAAATCACGCCACGGTCGTATCAGCGGATATGCTAATTCGCCCGTGATGGCCAGAAATAGTGGCAGAAAATATTAAATAGTAATGATGCATCGAAAATCCGGCCCGGAGGACCAAAAAATGTACAGAATCCGGTCCGCGTGGACCAAAAAATGTTTAGTGATGAGTGATCCGTACTGTGAGGACCAAAAATGTTGAGTAAAGACTGTAGCTTGTGTAAATTCGTTCTTAGATGAATCACCAGGAAGCAGAAATGATTAAGAGTGTGGACTGTATTTAATTCATATATTGAAGTTCAAAATTACATTACATGTGTAGTTAGCAGTTGGTTTTGAATGTAACGTTGGCTAATGAGCATGTCGTATAGAACGTATTAAAATTGTTAAATACGATGAAGGGGCCTAATGGGCCATATGAAATGTGGCCTAAGGCCTACGATAAAGGTCGTAAAGAATATGACCCGCGATAGTACACGGAAATAAATACTTTCGTACAAGTATTTATAGACAGTAAGGCTGCAAGCGAGCCGACCGCCGCTACGAGCGTTTTTGACGTACTGAGCCTTGACATGAGTAATCAGATTAGAACAAAAGTAAGAAGCAGATTAGCCAACCTATAAAGTAAAATTATCGCGCTACCGCACAAGCGCTGTTTCACGTTTTCGGCGATTTTTAAATTAATTTAATGGCAGACATTAAATACCAACGTGCTAACATCAGGTTCTGTTTGCTGTTAGGGAAATCAGCAGCGGCAACTGTCGCAATGCTTCGGACGGCTTATGGGGAGGAAGCTTTGAGCCAGGCAAGGATTTTGAGCTGACAAGAAAGCACACGCGGAACGAATTTTGCTGCAACACGTTTCATCTTCAGATCTTCAGTCAAAATTCGTTGGCATGAATTCCAGGATACTCCAGTCATTTCCTCCAATTCATCGATTGTTCTACGACAATCAAACATGATCGCAACACGGATTTTTTCAATGTTTTCGTCCGTTTTGGAAGTCGAGGGACGTCCCGGTCGTGGTTAGTCTTCAATTGACATTTGACCACTTTTAAAATGAGAAAACCACTCGTAAATCCTTGCCTGGTTCAAAGCTTCCTCCCCATAAGCCGACCGAAGCATTGCGACAGTTTCTGCTGCTGATTTCCCTAACAGGAAACAGAACCTGATGTTAGCACATTGGTATTTAATGTCTGCCATTAAAAAAATCGCTGAAAACGTGAAACAGCGCTTACAAAAAATAGCCACACTGACCGCGCTAATGTTTCCACAAAAATGCCGCTAGGGCAACTGATACAAAATGGTGTCTAGTGAAGGCACCTAGCGGGAGAAGTTGGAACTAGCGTTCTACCAACTGCCAGAGAAAAATTCTCGTTACTTTTGGGTCCCCCCTCGTAGATGTCCCTATTTTCTTTCAAAGATCAATTTGACATCTCACAAGGCTGGTCTAGGTCATGTATTAATGTATTTGGACAAAATTGCTAATACTATGTTATTTCACATTTTACTTATTTACACTGTTTATCACCATTCTGACATGTTATTATTGTTAGTTAATTGTAATTACATAATTTACTTGGTCATATTATTCAAATACACTATTCAATTGTTTACAATTGGTTTTCTGAAGTTAGACAGCTATGTCATTTATAGGCCTAAACTGTAACATCTTAGCATTTCTTATTTTGCTCTATTTAAACATTATTTATTAAGTACATATGGTCTGCTTATTTTCATTTCGCACTTATTGGCTTTTGAATTACTTTGAAACTGTTTTACAATCTATTAGTATATTATACTTTTATAAAATTATTTCTTATCTGATATTTTTCTTTCTATTTATATAATAGTTATTAACTTGTTGGTTAAGTTCATGTCATTGCTAGTTTTATTCCTACTCCCATTTCTCACACACCTATTTAACACTTAAATCTATTAACAAAACATAATATAGAAATAATTTAATGGTCTGTATATTGTTCAGCCATAGTTATTGTCCTGTGTTTATTGCATGTATTACAGGACATGAATTCCCAGACATAACCAATGTAACACTAATAAAACTTATACCACACAAAGGCACCATAATGAACATTTGGGAAAATTTACAGATATACAAACATAAAACAGAAAACAAACTAATACCTGAACAAATACAAATCAATACAAAACATGACACAATATTCAAAGCACTCAACATAGAAAATACACAAAAAACTAACACACACACCACAATCACACACAATAAAACCAATTTGAAATACCAGAAGCCAACAGGAAGCCACAATAATAATAGTCAACCAACAAAACATATGTACTTCACCAGACAAAAAAACCGGAAGGCTGAGGATGGGTACAAGATAGTACCCGAAACATGTTCCAATAAAGGATAAAAATAACATCTTGAGGTAAATTTAATTATAAATATTAAATGTATTATATATGTCAAGAAACGGACTGTAGCAAAAAGTGACTAAATTTATATTTATATACATATAAAATTTACTGTTATATGGTAAACACGTGTACTTACCAATTCCATGTATGTGGGAGCACGTGATTTCTCTACTGTAAATCTCTCTCTAAGGGGCCAGGGTTCATTCTCGGCGAGTTTCAGATTCAAAAAGGTGATAGAAATAATAACACTGATAGTTAACTGAGTGTAATCACTGGATTTTAATTGTCGGAACAAAATAAACATATATATGGAGTAATGCCCTAAAATGGCGTCACATACAATTGTAAAAACAAAATGGTGGCTATTTTTATTCAAACCCTATTCAGTCATCATAGTGAATCTTGTTACTATTCTTATAAATTTTTACTTTTGGCTGCAGCTCTAATTATGTAATGAATCGTATATTAACAGATACACAAACCAATGCTCTTTGCATATATAATCATGGCCATGCGTTCACTCACTCGTACTCACATTCATTCTCCCTATTGCAAATACATTGATGAAACTTAGCTAGTATCAGTTAATGAGCTCATTATTAAGAAAAAGGTGATAATGGTTTAACTTCTCTAAACGTGGACAGAGTTGATCCCTCGCTGGTGTTGGCTGTTCTCCAGGAGTATGGCCGGTGTTCGCCTCATATTTCTCGTTTTAATACATTGTGCACTGATTCTACATTTGAGGTTTTTACTGTTAATAAAACTTGAGCCCTCTATCGCTCCACTATCATATTTTGATTTTAGATAATAGTTATTTTAAACTTTTGTTGAAAAACTGACCAAACAGTGATACATCGCTGCTGACCCTTTGGAGTGCTGTGTTGAACTGAGAAAGAGGAATATGCAAATTTGCGCTTGTGTTAGTGCATTTGACGTCATCGACTTTTGTTTGATGGGACAACGCCTCGTTACATACGTTGTGGTTCATGCGTCATTGTCTTTTGTTTATGACGAAACAGCTTTATAACCCAATCACAATTCTTATTTATAGTCCGTCATCATATACACCGCCATTACCTCTACCGGCTTTTGCTCGTCCAACGGTGACCTTGGCATTGTACTACTCTCACCGAATATGCGTTGTTCCTTTTTACAGAGGGACAATGGACCTAACCATTCTGTAGTTAACAGTTATACAATAAAACATTAAAAATAACCTCAGATCCCATAATTAAGGTATTGGGCCTTCATGTACTGTTACAAAATGATGAACTAAACTATATACAGACTCAGTGTGTGTGTGTGTGTGAGAGAGAGAGTGTGTGTGTGTGTGTGTGTGAGAGAGAGAGAGAGAGAGAGAGAGAGAGAGAGAGAGAGAGAGAGAGAGAGAGAGAAGCATAATCAAGTAAATTAAACATTACTGATTTGTAATGATTATCATCTATTAATAAGTTCAAATAAAATTTAGAATTTTACAAAACAATTCAAATAATTATCAATAAATTAAATTATGTGAATAATATGAATATGCGTTATGTTATTTCAATGCCATCTCATCCTAACCTAAACTGTGCTCAACGAGTTCGTCTAATGGATCTTGAATCTTCTGATAAGGGAAAGTTTTTATTTTAAATTGTTTACATGGGGACAGTGTTTTGTGGTTTCCACATTCTACCTGTAAAAATATGGTGGTGACCCAAGGGCTTTTGGTTTTTTGGAATCTTCTGAAGGTAAGTAAGTAAGGTAGTATCGGGGCATTCTTATTATTTGTAAAATTACAAACTCTCATTCAGCCTATTTATGTTTACTGTATAAGTATAAATGTCATATTTTTCAAGTCATAGTGTACAAATACATGAGACAGAACTTCAATTTATCAGTTCGTACTTGCTTAGTGAGTGCCTTAGTTACAATGAAAATGTCAAAGTTAAATAGAAAATCACCTATTTTTGACAATCTGACAATAACAGTATGATCCTCCAACAATTACATGGCACCTCAGGTTACAAAGTTCATGCAATTTAATATGGGAAGGAAAACAAGAACCAAGCTGCTCAGTGGAAACTGATTTTCATACAAGCATGTGCTTTACTGGCGAAACAAAAGGAATCCTTAACAAACAATGTATGTTTGTAATACCCTATTTTATTAATTTTTTTACTTTTGTAATTTACATACTCCTATTTTAAGGTAAATTTTTCCCTAAAAGAAGTGCGAAAAGTATGAGAGTAAATTTGGTAATTTTTAACCTAACTTGCATTAAGCTGTTTTAAAATTTTTTGTCATAGCATCAAACAAAATTATGCTATTGGACTGTTTGATATACAGTAATACATATTAGTATAAAACTGATATAAACACTCACCAAATGATAGTGGCTTTTATCACAACCAACCTTTATGGTTTTAGTTAATGACAACACTTTTTCTAGTTAACAAATGTACTACTTTTCTTTAAACCAAATGTTTCAACCATATTACATTAAGGATTCTTCTGAGGATGCCTCATCCTACTGAGGATCTTTCATTATAGTATGATTGAAATGTTTTGGTTTAAAGAAAAATAAAACAATGTGTCTTAAACCAGAAAAGTGTTGTTAACTCTGTACAGGTGCGGTGCCTCATATAATGTAAACTGACTCTAAAATCACAGTGACTAAAACACGTTGCTGTGTTTTACTTACACAAGGTAGTCTACACTGAGAGAAGACCAACTACATTTCAGGTCAACTTCACTGAAGCTAATTAGTTGCAGATTATGAATACTAACTGTGATAGGGAGATGCCATATCCCCATGAACTGAAAGTGTTCATGTCATTTTACTACTGGGAGAATCTGATTAGTGCAGGTACAAAGTCCTACTATTCTAAGAACACAATATTATACCAAAACACACCAAATGTAAACCTTCTGACTGTGGTAGTAATAGTAATAATAATAATAAAATAGTGATAAGAAAAAAATGAGAACAAATATGTTATGCTTACTAATTTCACAATATGGTAACAGAATTCTTATTGTATTAAAAAAAAGAGAACTCTATGATTTTTAAAAGTATTGTATAGCTAATAAATAGTAATACTAAAGAATGTATTATTACAATTAATCTGAACTATATGTTATTTATACACAGTACTGGGACTTGTTTATAGACAGGCGCTGATTTTTTTGAAAATAATGCAGCAATGAACTTCTTTCTTTAGTGATCATCCTAAACTTTGAGCTCAGTTCAGGCCCTTTTCTTACTCAGCACATCTATCTATTGTGATTAAAGAATGCTAGATGTCACAATTTTTCACTTGGTAAATTTAATTCTGAAAATTTTAATGCACTGTAATGGTATATTTCATTAAGCGCATCTCAAAAACAGATTTTCGTGGGCAAGAAACAGACAGAGTGGAATTTCTTGTACGTGATTTTGGCCTGGGAAGTGTGTAATTATTTGGCAGGTGTACGTGCCCAAATGTCAGTCCTCACAACAAAAGAGTGTTGCGTCAGCCATGAAATGTCACGCACCTGCCGAATTTCTCACAGAAGAGCTGGAAGAAAAACAGTTTTAGCATGGAAGTGGAGTGACACTAAGGCGAGAAACAGACTGAGTACGACGCTACGCGTCACGATAACAGATGGAAGTATGCTGTCACGCGCGATCCGCTGACATACGTCATCACAACAGAAGGGGCCCCACACAGAATACTGTGGCCCGCTCATCATTGACATCATAACACATTAACCATACAGAATTCAGAATTTTTTACTTTCTTAAAATGTGTAACTAAATTCTACAGCTTACCTGGATGACCGGCTCACTTGTTCAAAACCAGGAGGAGGGCCTCGTGCTGTGGAACCATTAATGAGGTGACCTCAATTTCCAAACTCAACAAACAACAAATTTATTGGTCCTCTAAAATTTTTTTTTTAAGCCATACAATTTTATGTACAATGCGTGTACTTCATAGTACCCAGAATATAGAAGTATTTTATTTAAAATAACAATGATCGTGCAACAAAACCTCGACGGTAAATTTTAAAACCTTTACAAAAATATAATTTCGATATTTTGGAAATAAATTATTATTAACATTAATAAATATAAAAATAAATCTAGAGGTTTTCAAAAGTTAATACATCTAATAACAATAAGTTTTTTTTTTATTACAGGACACCTCTGGTTATACTATTTTAATTAATTTACACAAACAACATGCACCATCTGAAATCTCAATCAAAAACTAAGAATGATAACAATATAATTAGTAAAGAAAAGACATAATATAATTTGGTATTTATGTTCTTTAGTATGAAATTTACAATGTGTGTGCACAATAGTGATAATAACATTGGGTTAACATGGTACGAGCATTTTTTTTTCCAGGTACAATGTAAAAACTAAGAATGATAACAATATAATCAGTAACGACAATATTAAATATAAGTTGGTTGGTAGTTATGTTCTTTAGTATGAAATTCACTATGTGTGTGCTCAATTTTTACTAAACTTTGCATAGCTCAATGGTTTTCTGATTTCATAGTGTATACCATCATTTTCATAGTGTATACCATTATTAAAGAAAATATCAGATAACCAGGTCTCTCAAAATGTAGAATGTTTTATACATACATATTTGTGTATACGAATGACTAGATCCATAACACTATTTATATTCTCATCACTCAACAATTAATTAATATAGTCATTCAACATATTTTAAACTGAGCAAACATTATTAAGTTCCATTAGATTTATATATGTATACAAAAAAAGTTAACATTGATTTTAGATTCATAGAGAATTAAAATAAATTCTAAATCCTAAAACATGTAGGGATATAACATAGTTTGAACCAATGTGATGGACAGTTCACTACCTGTCCTGAGAAGGAGTTGCACTCAATACATATGACTTCATCATTTTCTTTTAACTTACATGCACTTAACAATTTTCACACAAAACAGTCACATGGATAACACTGATAAATACTGAGAGACTTTCTCAGAGAAAATAAAGGAACCAGGTATTCTTCACTCTAGTAACGCTGGGAAGTGCCTTCACACTGCAAGGTTTAGGTAGATACCACTTCACCAGTTGTAGCTTAACACATTTCATTTTCATGTTTTTCATTTTTTTTTGTGTTTTTTTTGTTTTATATTTAAAATGGCTTTTGCATATAAGGTACTACTATCACTTACTAACAGCATCAGAAGCTGTCCTCACAATTAAAAGAAATATCACAATTAAGAGATGCCAGTCCAGTTCAACTGAATTTTGAAAGAAAAAACTATAGTTCAGAAATGAATTTGCTATCATTAAAATAACTTCGGTATTCCGGATATTAAGTACTGTAAAGAAGCATCAGGAATTAAAGCAAACATTTTTTTTTTTTGTTTAAGATAACTAGCCAGGACATCACTTGACGAGAGAATCAAGTGGTTGAAACTCTATAAATTTGTTCAAATACTAAAATCTTACTCTTACCTTCGGGTTTTACTCCAGAGTCGTACAGACGAAACCGCTGCAGAAAGGATTATTTGAGATACAAGGTGTAAAGATTAATACACTGTTTATACTAGAACAAATTGCTTTTGGTTTATTGAATGATTAATTATTTCGTCTCCCTTTTATAACACTTAAATTTCTTATTTCTTTTCTGTTATATTAAAATACTCATTGAAGGAGTAACAGTTAGTAGAAATCAAACAAATTGACAAGATGAATATTTCTTACTTAACTAGCTTATGACAACTATTTATTTTTTGTAATGAACCAATACGTGATTTAACCCCATACTCACACACATTCGTTCTTTGACTCTGACATTCTATTTAAACCCCACTTTGAGATCTCTGATATACATTTTAAATTTACAATTTATTTATGTTGAATTATACTCTGGGAAAAAGGGGAAAAATGATTTTAGTTAAAACTCAGTTGATACTTAACGACTGAAGAACTCCGCTGTGTTGCACCTTTGCTGTGAATGCACTGGTTTTTTGGTTGACACACCATAAATTAGTTTTGACACTGTTTAACTGCGGTACTGTTGTTGATTGGTTCGTATTATGTTGATGCGTCACTATTATTTTAATTCACTATAGAATAACATTTCTTTTTATTTTGTCGGCCGACGTAACTTTTCGAACACTTAGATCTTAGGTTGGCCGCGCGGCCATGAGTTGTAACAGAACTGGCCGCACGTTATACTGTTTATACTTTTTTTTTATACTAGTTTTAATACTTTAAAAGATAGGCCGACTCTTAATTACGGCCTATCTTGCACCCGAGGCCACCGTTTAGCTATCTGCACTGTATGCTGCTGCTGGCTGTCTGTTGTACACTCTCTGATGACAAACTGCATACTGTAATTCACAAAGCCTGCTGCTTACTGGGGCAGTTACGCAATGCGTCTAGACAATTGTTTAGACTAACAGTGTTGTACTGCTGGTTACTGGGGCACCTCACAGGTGAAGTCTGACAATTGGAAATTAACTGAATTGATATAAAATAAAATTAAAACTATGGGATCACACAATTCTGTACCGTTACAATACCCCCCCAATAAGAGGTTGAAGGCTGAAGCGTTCAAACTCTTATTGCCTAAAACCTAAGAGGATCAGTGAGGATATGGCGCCGCAACCCCCCTGAACTCTCTACTAAAATCATGGGTACTTACCCCCCTAGTTCGGCGGCTGTGGCAGCACCCATCCGATCTTACTGGACTTCTCTGTTCGAGATCCCAACACCATAAGCTCGGACAGATACCCGCCACAGTATCACCTGACTCTGGAACATTCAATTAAAAATCAACAAACGGCCTTCCATCACTCCATACCCCACAACTGATTTGTTTCCTCTTAGCCGTACTGGTTCATTGACAACGTACTGGCTCATTTTATATTATAAAATATATATTAACCCTAGAAAATACTGTTAACAAAACAATACAGGTTTACAATGGTACATATACATTCCAGTTAAATTAAATAACATTCCCCATACAATGTTACCCAGCCAAAATAACACATCAATTATACAGGGTATCCTTAACTTCTATTATATAAACAGTTATATGTACATCTTTTCCTTTAGTTTTCATTTTTAAATGAATATTTTAATCATTGTTTTCGTCAATTAGCATTTGATTTATAATTCGTTTGAATTCAAATTGAAATAAAGTTAAGTTCATTATTAAAATCATCTTTTCAATTAATTTAATTACCAAATTAATTTAATTTTATTATCTCAAGACTCTAAATTATGGTAATTACCTCATTATTTCAATCTTATTTGTTCGAAACAACTTTATTTATTTAAATAACATTTTACAAAGGGCCAAAAAAAAAATATTATCTACATTCCATCACATAAGATGTTTCTTTTATTTCATAATAGAATCTGCTCATGGCACTGATTCATCAAACTGAAACAGTTAGCAGCTTTAACACCTGGCTGTAAACATTAGTCAAAACATACAACACACCTGTTTACATTAACAGTTGTCTGCCAGACTGGTGTTATAAACACTCTCAGTTTCAACATTCATGATTACCTCACCCCTCATACCTGTACTTTTAATTTTCAATTTCTATAAATCTTTTAGTTAACATATTTATCACTTTCTATTTATTACAATTAAATAGACTTTTAATTCACCCTTTTTAAATTACTTTAATAACTTCTTCTAAAAACAATTTGGCGTTAATTACTTTAGTTAAAACACTTTTAATACAAACACACATGGTTATATGAATCATTTTACAGTACACACACAATTAATTTCACTATATTTATTTACAATCTTTTATCATTATTATTTCAGTTTACCACATCTCATTTCCTAGATTAGCAAGGTCAGAACTATATACTAAAATGTTTAAAATGTCCATTCATGAAATTTATATTCAACCTCCATCATCGAATAATAGTCTGGGTTTCACATAACAGTTTTCAATTTTATTGAGACACAACATATGGGTATCTTGTGTGTTATGGCCATAAAATTTTATTTTTCCCATTGTACCAAAATAATAATCTATAGGGTTACCCCCCAAAATTATCTGATCATAAATCAAGTCGACATCAGTATTTATTTCTGTCCAGTCTCCATTAATAGTTATATTCATTATCAAGTCAGTTATTTTCTCATTATAAGTTAAATTATTATTATTTAAACAGGTATTCTCAAAATAATTCTCACTCTCTATTTTACAAGGTGAGTCACTTTGTTCCTCTCTCTCAATGCATAAACTCTGTACCAGTATTTCATAATCTCTATTCAACTTAAATATTTCTGTTTCTCTCTCTCTAATTCTCTCATCACAATATTTCTCACAACATTTCACATTCTCATTCCATACAGAGGGCAACGCAACATTATTACAACATCTGGCTTTACCAGATACACAAAAATAATTTCTTTGACATTTTAAAGACCTTTAGTCTTCTACAAAAACTAGCGAGGAACCTTTGTCCTCCACCAATACTGGTGAAACTTTTTCTTCACCTGTCTCACAAGAAAAATTTGCCCTCTTTTTATACTCTACATTTAAACTATCTTCACACTCTCTCTCATTCTCATCGGCATTTGCTAACAACACTTCATTACTAAACTCTACTTCAACGAAATCTTCCATATCACTCTCAACATTAATCTCCTTGTTCTCTACTACCACGTTTTTACACATATCTTTATAATTCTCATTTGTTTTACATTCAAAATTTTCGATTACCTTTTGTATTTGTTTATCAATTTTTTCTAACACTTGTTCTTTAATAGTGTTAACGCATTCATCCATCTCATTTAGACGTTTATTCATACTAATTTCGAACTTAACATTTTGTGTATTCATTTCACATAAACGCTTATCAAATTTTTTATCAATATTATTTATGTCACCCTTTAACTCATTGAATTTAACATTCTGTTCATCAAATTTCTCATTGAAACTACTTTTAATTTCTTTGATTTCATTTTTCTGTTCATGAATATCCATTGATATGGTTCGTAACATACTCATTATATCATCATCTAATTTGTTATTACATTTTGTTGAGGTGGGAGTCAACTGGACTCCCGAATCCTCTGTTATATTAGTTTCATCTGTTATATTTAGCTGTATTATTTTATCTTGACCCGCACTTGGAGTCGAATGTATCTCAAAATTACTCATAACATTTGACTCGTCACAAATGTCGACACTCGTTATTTCATTGACATCGTCATTATTCCCTGCCATTTTTTATAAGTTTATAAAATATTACATAGGAATATTAATCTTATCCAATATTAACTTAACCCTTTTTATATTTAATTTACCAAAACGTCCTCCCTCTCAAATGACCCGTTCTGCAGCTTGGTTAGGTCTGGCGAATGTAAGTTTCAAAATTACGCTCGCTGGCACTGTTCGGGGGCCAATGAAACTACTCAATTTAATATATATTACTCGAGTCCCTGTATTCGGGTGCCAATGAAACTACTCAATTTAATTCTTATTAATAATTAACTCTTACCTTAGGGTTTTTTCCAGAGTCGTACAGACGAAACCGCTGCAGAAAGGATTATTTAAGGTACAAGGTGTAAAGATTAATACACTGTTTATACTAGAACAAATTGCTTTTGGTTTATTGAATGATTAATTATTTTGTCTCCCTTTTATAACACTTAAATTTCTTATTTCTTTTCTGTTATATTAAAATACTCATTGAAGGAGTAACAGTTAGTAGAAATCAAACAAATTGACAAGATGACTATTTCTTACTTAACTAGCTTATGACAACTATTTATTTTTTGTAATGAACCAATACGTGATTTAACCCCACACTCACACACATTTGTTCTTTGACTTTGACATTCTATTTAAACCCCACTTTGAGATCTCTGATATACATTTTAAATTTACAATTTATTTATGTTGAATTACACTCTGGGAAAAAGGGTAAAATGATTTTAGTTAAAACTCAGTTGATACTTAACGACTGAAGAACTCCGCTGTGTTGCACCTTTGCTGTGAATGCACTGGTTTTTTGGTTGACACACCATAAATTAGTTTTGACACTGTTTAACTGCGGTACTGTTGTTGATTGGTTCGTATTATGTTGATGCGTCACTATTATTTTCATTCACTATAGAATAACATTTCTTTTTATTTTGTCGGCTGACGTAACTTTTCGAACACTTAGATCTTAGGTTGGCCGCGCGGCCATGAGTTGTAATAGAACTGGCCGCACGTTATACTGTTTATACTTTTTTTTTTATACTAGTTTTCATATTTTAAAAGATAGGCCGACTCTTAATTACGGCCTATCTTGCACCCGAGGCCACCGTTTAGCTATCTGCACTGTATGCTGCTGCTGGCTGTCTGTTGTACACTCTTTGATGACAAACTGCATACTGTAATTCACAAAGCCTGCTGCTTACTGGGGCAGTTACGCAATGCGTCTAGACAATTGTTTAGACTAACAGTGTTGTACTGCTGGTTACTGGGGCACCTCACAGGTGAAGTCTGACAATTGGAAATTAACTGAATTGATATAAAATAAAATTAAAACTATGGGATCACACAATTCTGTACCGTTACATGGTGCCAAATGCACATCTAGGAATTAAGTTAATTTTTTTTTGCAAAAGGTCACTTACACAGCACACCAGAAACATTGTTCTGAGACATACCTGTCTAGATTGGCCTCAGCAAACTAGCCACTAATAAGTTCCTTGATTTTCTTACATTTCCTCTTGGCCTGACAATCGGGTAACGGATGAACGGGGTAGACACCCCCCCAGGGCACACCTCGGTACTCAGCCGGCCATAATAAAAATCATACGCCCGGTACCGTATTAAAGAAAACAATGAAAACTTTCTTCAGTAGCCTGACAAGAAACGTATCGCTGCATCGAAGGGACAAGCTCGAGAGAGAGACCGATCGCCACCAGTCTAAAGCCGAACCACCAACAACCCCCCACACAGCGGAACAGTGAAACTCAAGTCGCGCCGTGTCGCTACTAGATAGCGTCGTGAGTATCCAATTAGTATGTTACCGTAACGAAATTCCTTAGTTACGGCACAATACGATTAAGCGGCCTCCGTCACATTAGATTATTATAGTTTCTATTTCCTGAAATTAATATTATCTAGGAGGCAGAAAAAGGCGTTAGCTGCCTATTTACTTTTTAAAAAGCAGAAAAGTTAAGAAGTCGTAGAAGGTGGGTTCATCCTATAAACTGAAGGCGAGAGGTGTAGGCTACATTCCGTGGCAACGGCAACATCTTTCCATGAATCTTCCCTTTTATTATTCTTTTTATAATCATTTAGTCCTTTGTCTAAAGTATAGGTCTTGATTGAACCTAAAAAATAAAATTTAAGAACTTTACACATTTGTCTACCATTTTTCAAAATATGTATAATATTTAAATGTATATAGCATGTTGTGCAGTATTTATCAATATATGTGTCATAATTTATATTTAACAAAAATCATAGATTTAATTAATAATGTACCGGTAGTTTATAAAATGATAATTAAAAAAGAACAGGAAAAATCTACTCATAAATTTACCTCAATTATTAAGTTTTCTTCGTGTAAATGCATGATGATTCTTGAATGGTCCTTGCCAACTGATGCTTGAATGATGCGATGACGGACACCAACTGAGACTCGAGCTATTCGTCCGTCATCGCATCGCATGCCGACACGCGTTAGTCATCGCAACGTACTAGGTGAAGGGACTCTCATAACGCAACATGGCCATCAGTTTTCATGCGATGACTTGCATCGTCGCATCGCACCCGCTCTGTTTCTCGCCTAAGCCACACATGCAGCCAGTCACCTAACAACCATCAAACAGTGTGCACGTTAAAAGTACGGTGATTTGGTGCCTGGGGGCGACAACATGTAGGCCTACGCTAATGTACTAATTACATCAGTAAGCGATAAATAAACTTCAAGCTTTGTTCAGTATTGTACATCGATTAAATTTTGTTCTTGGACAGACTTTATAAGAAAACAAAGGTGCACAGTTTAACAAAAAAATGGAGTATGTTCTAAGTGCGAAATACCGGCCACGTGTTGTGAGTCAGAGGACAGATGAATTCGCAGTACAATGCAACAGATAAGTAAACAGAACAAGAGATAAGTAAACAAAAAATAAAATTATGATTGTGGGGACTTTTGGCCATATAATATAAAGAAAAATGAGGAAATAAATGCTATTCAGGAGCTCAGAGAATATGTGTGTGTGTGTGTGTGTGTGTGTCTGAGGGAGAAAGAGACAAAAGAAAGTCAATTAAAAATAAAAAGTAATGATTTGCAATGATTTTCATCTAGTAATAAGTTTAAACAAAATTCAATAGAATTTTTCAAATACATTCATGTAATAATCTTTTAAGAAATTGGTATATTATTTCATATGTAACAATAGGCTACATACCATTAATTGTTAAGAACGGGTTATATTGGAATATTAGACGGGGTGCAACTAAATCAAGTGTTCACAATACAATAATTGGTCAGCAAATAACAATTAAAATCATTATTATCAATAAATTAATTTTTTAGAATAACAATGAACATGAATTAAGTTATTTCAACATCACCTCACCTTAACCTAACCTGTGCTCAACGAGTTCGTCTCATGAATTCAGAACTTCTGTTAAAGGAAAGTTTATGATTTTTAAATTGTTTTCATGGGGACAGATTCCGGTTTCCACATTCCACCTGTTAAAAATGTGGTGCAGACCTAAGAGCTTTTGGTTTTTTCGGGATCTTCTGATTAGGTAAGTGAAATAGTGTCAAGGGCTTCTTCTTCTTATTTGTACAATTACAACACAACTACTGTACAAAATTTCCAACATATAGCATTATTATTTGACATAGCATGCAGTTTAAGTTTATTATATTGTTACACAATGCGGAGTGTTATGTAATACGGAACGTTCTACATGTTTGTCGAATGTTCCAGTGAAATCTGGCTGTAATGTGTGTGCGTACGTGATTCTCAACGCATTAGCTAGACTGTGACAGAAGTCGTGCGGCCACGTGCACAGTGTCAAGGCCGCAATGAATTACACTCTAATGTTTTCCTTTATTGTTAATGCGTAGTATCGATGTTTCTGAATTTTTGGCAGGGTATAAATACAAGTACTCAGCGACGTTCAGTTTAGTTTGAGTTGTGGAGTTATTGTTGGAAGATTACTCTATAACCTTAAGGAGGTTCTGACTAGAATTCACGGTGCCCAAACGAAGCTGAGCCTGAAGAAGTGTTCTCTATTCCAGAAGGAAGTACAGTATCTGGGCCATCTGGTTTCGGCAGCGGGTGTTAGCATGGATCCTAATAAAGTAGACACCGTAAGCGATGTGACGGTACAAAAGGGATAGGGTTTTGGTATTTAATAATGTGTAGTAAACCAGTCTATGAAACGCTTTTGGTAACAGTCTGTAGCCATGTCAGTACCATGTAGTGGCAGGTACGGCTGGAACAAAGTATGTGACTCATGAGAAAAGCACGTGTTTGTTCAACGCAAAATTCACCTCGTGGTATCAGGGCGCAGTGCTTTCGGTCTCTCGCGAGATAATGAAGTTTGCAAGAAACCAATCAGAGCACAAGTTTGTGGCCACGTGGCAGGACACAAAGGAGGCAGAGCATCTCTATCGGCAGCTTGGCTGCAGCAGTTGAGTAACAGACTTCAACAAGTACAGTCGGCAGTTCAACAATAGTATCAGTGAAATAGTGTCGGGAGGCCGGCACGTGTAAGTACGCGCAGCCTGCCCCAAAATTATGTAAATGAAGAAAATACGGAAGCAAAAGTGCAAGTGACTTAAAAAATGAATTCTTAAAGTGGAATGAAGAAAACAATGTTTAGCGGTGACGAAAGTGAAAGTGAGGTAAGAAAGATGGCGGAACTCTACGAATAGCACGTGCAGGTACAATATAAAAAAAAAATCAGTTTGATTGAAAATAACGTAAACAATAAAAAGAGCTCAGAATAAAAGGGGGTGAAAAAAAATATATATATAAATCTGTAAAGAGTGTGAAAGCGAGTGTGAGGGAAAAAGAGAGAAATAAAAGAAGTACTGGTTTGTTAATAATAAATAAGTATCACTAATTGGATATAAGTAAGTTTTGTGATTTTAACATGGAATAGTTTGGTAGAGGAAAGAAAGAATTTAATATTGAGCTTTGAGCAAAATAAATGAATAACATATGCGGTAGTAACCTAACCATGTGTTAGCTTATTTATTTCGCCATTAACCATTTCCTACGTTCTGTGCAATCAACTCGTCTAACGACCCGGGGAATTTTCTGAATTAAGGGAGGTCAGATAGCAAAATTGTCCAAGTGTTTTTTATAAGGGGAAGAGTGTTAAAGTTCAACACTATAAAAATATAGTGAGTTTTTCACTTCAAAATATATTGGCGGCCCTAAAATCTTCAAGAATTGAAAAAGGTAAGTTGCGAAGAAAAGATTGCAAGGTAGGTAAAATTCTGGCATTCATTTTTTAAATTTGTTTATTACCTTTATAATTGGCGACCCTGCCAGGATGTTTATATAAATTAGACCTATTTGAGATGCAGAATATAGGTTTTGGGTAACAGCGTATTTGTGAAATTATCGTAGATGTTAAACATATATTTTGTCGTTATGTTGTGGTAAACGGCGTGAAGTCGAATTATCGTATATATTTACATTGTGTATGTGTGATTAGGTTATGTTGTGGTTAAGTTTAACGTACTTACGAGAGTATTATTTTTAATATAGTTAATGTGTATAACTATGGTGTAATAGAAAGGTTGTGGTGGTTTTTATATAAAGGGGATTATATAAAAATTTGGTAGACATGGTTGGTGTACAGGAGGCCAAAGTAGGTGCAACAATGGAGGATGTGATGAATTTAATGCGATTGCTTTTTGAGCAACAAAAGAAAATGAATGATAAGTTTGAAAAACATTTTTGATGAAATGTTAGAGCAAAAAAGACATTTATTGATAATTTTAAAAAACAAAATGAAAAGTGGGAAAGAGATAGAAATAAAGTAAATGAAAATATAGACGACGAGGATAGTGAAAAAATAAGTGATAATCAAGACACAGGTAAGTGTAATGAGAATATAAATAATGAATTGATAGATGACACGACAAGTGATAATTATAATGGTGAGATGATGATGAATAATAACAAGCGTATAGTTGACAAGGTAAGTAATAGTGAAAATAATAGTAATGATAGTGAAATAACGTTGAATAATAATAATAAAGGTATAGTTGAAAATGGGGTATCTAAGAAGGGTACATTAAATAATAGTAGTGGTGATGTAAGTATAAAGTTAGTTGAGGTTAGTAATGGCATAGTAATAAGTATTAATAAGCTTGAGAGAGAATACGAAGAGTTTTAGTTGGGGATTGGGTGCAGAAGGTAAATTTTCCCTGTGTGGTAGGTGAAGTAAAGGCTTCACAAGTGTTGTTAGAGGATAAAAGTTCCTCAGTTGGTAGTCATATGGTCTACAAAATGTCCCTTGATTTTTTGTGATTTCCTTGGTAAAGCCAATTTGGGTTTTAGTAATGTTTTATTGCCCTCTGCATGGAAAGAGAAAAAGAAATGGGGTTGGGGGGGGAGAGAGAGAGAGAGAGAGAGAGAGAGAGAGAGAGAGAGAAATATTGAAGATTGATAGAGATTATGAAGAGTTAATACAGAGTTTAAATGGTAAGAGAGTTGATAGAATTAAAGACTTACCTGGTGATGATAATATTATTGACGATAATAAACAATTACCTTGCGATGTGACTGGTTTAAAAGATGAACTGATAACGGATTTAATGGTTACGAGTAATACTAAGGGAGACTTGACCAGACCTGATGTTGACAGATTTTATGATGAAATAATGGGGAGTAATCCTACTAATTATTGTTATGATATAATGAATACAAGTTTAAATGGGAATTATATTGATAAAGACAATGTAATGAGAGTAATTAACAATGTGTTAACAAACTCTTTTACCAGTGATTATATTTTTAAGTGACTTACCTGGTGAGGTTTGATTAACACTTTTTTCTTCGTATTGTTTAAATTAGCAGCCATCCTTACAATTTCTTTTATGAATTTGCTAACTGCTATAATTTTTTATTGTTCGACTAAGCTTTTATTGTTCGACTAAGTTATGTCAGTAATGACGAAAAGCTTAGTCGAACAATAAAAAAAAATTATAGCAGTTAGCAAATTCATAAAAGAAATAGTAACACTTTTTTGTTGACATACTAGTTCAGGCGCCATTGTTGTGTTGCCAACATTACGTATTTTTTGTGTTCGGGTCCAAGGTTCTTTTTAAGCGAGGCTGAGATTGAACGGTTATCAGAAATGATAGACGCTAATATTTCTATTGACAACTGGTAATTTAATTTCAAACATTTTGGAAATACAACACACATAAAAAAAAACAAAATGGGTCCTTGTTCTTTAGCAAGCCCAAAACAAAATGGCCGCTACTCACTTTCGCTGCCTGAGCATTACATGTGCTTTGGTTACATAATATATTTTAAGTTTAAGTTACTATCAAGTGGATTTAAAATTTACTGCAGTTTGCTGTTCCTCATAGTTACTTTTCTGATCACGTAACGTAAACCAATGCTTAGTGATCTAGTCCTAGGCATATACCGGTATACAAGCTTACATTCACTCACACACACACACACTACTGAAAAGTGGTACATTATGTTTTATTTGAGCTCAAAAATTTATAGGGTATTGGACTTAAAATCTTGAAGTTCTACTTCCCTGAATTCAGATGATGGTTGAGGATAATCAGACGTCCCTCATGGTGCCTCCTGTGTTTGCCGAACTATTGAAAGTCTTTCTGCTATTATTGTTTCACTGATTTTACTTTACATTTTCTAAACTGTTGTCAACTGATTTCACTTGTACATTTTAACTACATTTTTACCAAATTCTATGTTGCTGCTAGCAATTACTGGCAATTTTGGCCAACAAGTTAATTAGCGTGCATCTCGCACAAGTACTGCTGGGTAACTGGGCAGATAACATGGCGGATTTTTCACTCGTGGAAAGGGTTATTACGTCATCATATCTATTGTTCTTGGTCTCTGACGGCATTGTTTCACACCTCAGTTGTTACATCTTACGCATTATTTATGACGTTTTAACATTGTTCGAGGCCTGCGTTGTCCAAATATGTGTTGAAAGTCACGTACGCCCATGACCTTGGTGTCAAGTTACTCTGGCGAACTGCGTTGTATGTACCATATTGGGAAAAGTTAACCTAACCATTTTTAACACATGAAAACACAATAAAATTATTTTTCCTGTACCGATAAATTCCTATATAGATTTATGTACAGTCACAAAACCCCCTCAATGAGAGGTTTTATGTCGAAACATAAAAACTCTCATTGACTCATTCATACTTCCTAAAGGGATCAGTCCGGATATGTCGCCACAACCCCCTGTAGTGTTTATATAAAAAAGAATACAATAACTTACCTGGTTTACGTCTGCAATTATAAGTGTTATAATAGATTATAAGTGTTACGTCTAAATTATATAAGTGTTACGTAATATGCAACATTCTACAAGTTTATCGAATGTTGCAGTGGAATCCAGCTGTAATGTGTGTGCGTACGTGATTCTCAACACATTAGCTAGACTGTGGCAGAAGTTACCTGGCCATGCACACTGTGCCAAGGCCGCTCTCATGTTTTCCTTTATTGTCAATGCGTAGTATCGGTGTTTCTGGATTTTTGGCTGGGTATAAATACAGGTACTCAGCGACATTCAGTTTAGTTTGAGTTGCGAGTTATTGTTGGGAGATTACTCTGTGCGTTTAAGTGGTTATTGTGGCGAAGTGTTATGCGTTTATAATCACGTGGGACAATTGTAATACAATTGTGTTTTATATTAGTTGACATTTTATTGCATGTGAACAATTTTTATTTGATTTGTTGTATGAGACTATCTTGTTGATTACAAACTGTGTAATTGTGATAATTAAAGCTGGTGGTTAGTGACGCAATTGGTGTCTTGTATTTTATTTTCCACTGTACCATATGATGATCAGTAGACCGTCATAACAATATCCTGTTATTCACCCATCATACTTGTAAAACAGAACAATGTTTTTCTAAAAATTGGGTTTTAAGAATTGTTGGAAGAAGTCTTCACAAACTCAATTCTAAATATGGAGTACTAGATTGCCATGCTTAAAAATAAATAAATAAATAAAAATAAGGTAAACAATGCTTTTTAGGTATTAGCTTAATACGTTCAGATTTATTACGTTATACTCAAAACCTTGATATAAAGCTGTTTTAGTTTGGTCTATTGAAGAGCTTCACATCATGGTTCTGCTGTATACAGGTTTATGAAAGCTGCTTTCAATGGAATTATTAGTTTTGAAGAAGCCTTGTTTCATTTAAGTATCAGTGTGTTAAAATTTGTACACCCATAACAAAGCTGGTTATTGTAAAAAAAAGCAATATATAAATACTGACTCTGATTATAATGTTGAGTAGATCCTGATGTAGTGACACAGCGGCTCGAATGCCTCCGTAAGCAAACAGAAATGCTCGCATCAAAGTGAACATTGTGTTAATACCAGCAATGTATCCATATATCGTCAAGTAATACTTTGTTTTAGGGTCCATGCTCGATGATAGCCAACCTAAACATGAAACAAAACACAATCAGTAATATTATTTTATTGAACCATAGTAGTGATCAGTAGTTTCTCTGTTTATTCTTAAATATCCTATTTGATACTACCAAATTAAATTTACTACACATTTTGTAGTATTCAGAAGAAAAAGGAAAGTGTATTAAAATATCGGTATGGAGAACCATACATGACTTCCATGTTCTAAGATTTATATTTAAAATCATTTTTGAAATGAAATATTTCCATAGAAACTACTTCTTTCTACTTACTGCTTCAGCCTTAACCACAGTACTGTGGTCACTAACGTATACGATCTCACGTTATCGCACTCGATTTTCACTGATGATGGAAGTTGATGGCACTGCCGAAACGTCTGGTTTTGCAGAAAACATTGGACTATGGCCAAACAGCCCGGGAAGGAATTTTAACAACAAACTACTTCTTTGTTGCCGATAATGTAGTACACATATAAAAAATTACCCCCTCCCCCTTCAACTATCATTTTCATTTATAGAAAATTAAAATTAATTTAATAATTTATTAAATTATGCTGTTAATTTATAGAAAATTAAACCACCCCGTTCAACTAGCCTCTTCATTTATAGATATTTCATCTACGTTTCTACAGTGGATTATTATGATCTTCTTATCCGGATCTTTATTTATCAAAATTAAGTACTTTACTCTTGTTAAAACATAAAACGTTGCTGGTAAACTAACCTTTCCCCGTAACCGATCTCCACCAAAATCAACAGGCCTTGAGTCCTTTACAATTCATGAACGTATGAAAAAAATTATTTGATTCTTTTTGAATTTACGGCAGTTATCGTTCATCACAGGAAAAATTACCCTTGTTAAAACATACAACGTTGCAGGTAAACTACCCGTACCCTTTACTGATCTTCACCAAAAACAATGGGCTTTGAGTACTCTACAATTCAGGGCTGTATACAAAAAATTATTTGATTCTGTTTAAATTTGCATCTGTTATTGTTTGCCATAGAAAAAATTCTACACACAGACAGACACTTTTTGAAAAACGACTTTTCTTCATGTTTTGAGGGTAGTACAATCAGAATCAGCCGTTATCTCGAACACGATTTTTTTTTGCCATGACCATACTTCCATTTCCTTATGGAACATGGACGTAAAAAACGCTTAATTAGAAACATGTAGGTATTTATAAAGGAAATGATTATTATATTAAGACAGCTTCTTTTATACACTTGAAAGCATTAGGAAGCCATTGTAAGGTACTCACTCATTAGGGGTAACGTGATGGGCCAGATATTCATTATGGGATGCACGAGTCTCAAGTCTGACTGGATGTTGCGAAATGAATAAGCCTTATGGAGATTTATAATGTATTTCTTATTATGGATAATGTACTTGTCTTCTTATACCAATGCACAATTTAAGATTACAGGGATCTAACATAGAGGAAGTAGAACAGATTTCAAGCAGGGGAAATTGAGTCCGTGGATAAAAAATATTAGAATCAAAGCAAAAAAAAAAAGACTGTGTAACGGGGCAAAAGGGGGGCCTTTTATTTTATTAACTTTGGGTTTTATTTTATTAAAATATTTTAAATTCATTTTTCATCTGTGGGGACAGCCACGTGTTAAATAAAGCGTAGTTAGAACAAAGGACTTGTGAGGTGATGCCAATACGTTGGAATGCGTCAACGTGCAATCACGCCATACCATTCTGAGAATTTTGAGACTGTGTGACACATACCCACAAACGCGCAAGCACCAACATCTGCGGAGCGCCTAACCCACGCTAAGCGAAAGGCGCACAAGATGGCTTGGAGAAGAATTTTGTCTTACACGTGGTCTCAAAACGACGGAAACAAAATTAAGTCCTGCCCACATTTGTGACGTCGACCAGTGAACACTAAATATCGTCGACGTCCAACACACGGGAGTTGCACTTGTTGAATGGGCGATGACGAACGATTCAGAGCAGAAGGCATTGTAATTCCACTATGCCTAGTTTTCTGGTGGGAGATTTTGTTAGTGACTCTCGTCCCAGTTGAATAAAATTCTCAACCCGGCCGGGTGTGAAATAAAAATGTGTGCACACAAAATTTTAAATTTAACATGTAAAAAGTGAACAAAAGTTAAAAAATGATTTAATATAAACAGAATCAGGGAAGTGAACGGGCGAAATAAAAGGGTAATCGCGAATTTTCGGACACTTAAAATACATGAGGCACATGGCAGCGAGAGGAGTGACGCCGTTGGGTAACCCATCAGAATAATTTCAATTTTTTTTAAGGGGTTTTTCAAATATGTTAATAGAAAAGGGGTTTTTATAATGGAATGAGAGTAGAGTGTGCAGCAATCTGGGTCGTCTATAATATAAGTATATAAACGTCTATAATAGAGTAAAATAATTAGGCTCATGTAGTAAGAAATATGTATTCGTCTGTATAAAAATGATTCAAGGTCTTGTTTATGTTTTAAATAATAACAGTTGTTGTTAATGATGTGAAGGCAGAGAAGTTTAAGTTAACAGAAAATTTGAGTAACTTTGAGTAAAATTTTAAAAGTAAATCAATCAAATGTTGAAAGTTTAAAGAATAAAAAAAATTCTAATTGCTTCTCTTCATACATGCGAGTTGAGTCTGTTATTAATATAACCTTGCAATCATTGTTGCATTCCAACGTTCGTGTGACGTAACTCTGGGCTGAGAGAAGATTTTTTAAGGTAAGTGGAAGATAAATAATTTTGATGATTTTAATGTATTAAAATGTAATTAATATCACAATTGGCGCGTCCGAAGCAGGGACAGTTTTTATAAATTGAAATTAAAATATAAAGACCACACCTACAAGTAAAATGCAAGTTTGATTTGAAGGTTAAGTAACTACGTAAAAATTACGTAGCACATATAAAATAGTACATCAATGTTCAGAGGTTAAGAGTTAAGTGGTAGATGTTTTTATGTAAGAAAATCTACATTAATAAACTTATAGATATGGCAGGAAATAATGAAAACAATATCAATGAAATAACTAGTGTCAAAAATTTTGATGAATCAAACATTATGAGTAATGTTGAGGTACATTCGACTCCAAGTGCGAGTCAACATAAAATAGAAATAAATGTAACAGATCAAAGCAATGTAACTGAAGATTCGGGAGTTCAATTAACCCCAACCTCAACAAAATGTAACAGTCAATTTAATAATGATGTAATGAATATGTTGCAATTAATCTTAGAGCAAAATAGTAATTTTGACACCAAATCTGATGTACAGAATAACAAATTTAACGAATTAAATAAACGTTTTGATAATAATGATATAAAATTGGATGAACAGAGTAGAAAGTTTAACGAACTCAAAAGAGATATTGAGAAAATAGTAGATTCAGTAGGAGAACAGATTAAAAGTAAAAATAATAATGATAATAAAAAAGTAACAAGTGATAAAAATAATGTTGAAAATGATAATATAATGAAGCATGTGGTATCAGAGAGTGATACGTTGAAAATAGATAGTGAGTGTGAGAGAGAGAGTAATAGGTTGTAACGGAGTAGTAATTAGTGTTGATGAATTAGAGAAAGAGTGGCAAGAGAGATTAGATGAGTATGTAGGGCAGAGGGTAAATTTTCCCCATATTTATGATGAACCAAGATGTTCACAAATGTTATTGTTGAAGGGCAAGAGTCCCTTGTTAGTGGAAGATTTGAATTGTTCCCCCTTTTTGTATGAGCTAGTACCCTCTGTGTGGAATGGTGTTGAAAGTGTGAGATGGTGTTATGATGAAAGAGATTTAGATGGAGAGTTGTGTGTTGATAGAGAGATAGAATTATATAAGTTGAAGAGAAATTATAATGAGTTGAAAGAGATGTTAGGAGTGGTAAAGATAAATGATATGAAATACTTACCTGTTAAAATAGAGAGTGAGAATTATTTTGATGATACCTGTTTAAATAATAATAATTTACCTTATGATGAGAAAATAACTGGCCTTATATTGAATATAATTACTAATGGAGACTGGACAGAAATAAATAATGTTGACTTGGTTTATGATAAAATAATTATAATAGGAAGTAACCCTATATATGATTATTGTGGTAAAACGAATAAAATAAAATTTTATGGTTATTACACACAGGATAGCCATATGAGGTACGTAAATAAAATTGAAAAAGGTTATGTGAAACCCAGACTAATTTTTGATGATGGAGGCTGAACATAAACTTAATAAATGGACATTTTAAATATTTTGATTTATGGTTCTGACCTGGCTGATTTTGAAAATGAGGTGTGATAAAATTGAACAATTAATGGTGAAGAATTGTAAATAATTGATAGTGAAATTAATTGTGTGTATTGTAAAATGTTAGGTAAACAATGTGTATGTAGTAGAAATTGTTGTGATAATAATAATAATATTATTTTAGCAGTCTAAATAAATAACAAAAATAATTTTGAAGAGGATAACGAATGAATTGTAATTATTGTAATTGGTGAAAGTAATTAAAATGTTGTGTTTTCAATAATTAATTTAATTAAAATAATTGGAGGTGTTTAAATATTTTTGATTGATTTAAATGTTATATAATAGAATTTTTCTAATGAGTTTAGACTATTTTATGAGATGTGAATTGGATAATAATTAATAAATAGATAAATGTTAAATTGTTTAGTATGGAATAACATTGTTGTTAAAATTGTTTCAGAAGGTACAGGGTGTTTGGTGTTTATATTTGTGTATTTAGGACAGTGTATGAGTGATATTCTGTAAGTATAAAATTTATAATACCAATTAGATAGAGTAAAACGTTTACAGGTGTTTAACTCAAATGAAAAGAGTTTAACTCAATAATGAAAATAATTTGAGATAATTGTACTAAATAGAAACTATAATTAAAAAGTAATAATAACTGAAAGGTAATGTAAAATAAATGTTAATAATAAATTTGAAATTTTTTGAGGAATCTAATTGTAGTGAGTGAGAAATAATGAAATGATGTTATGTAGACGGATTAATTTAGTTATTAAGTGGCTAGTACGGTGGTGGCATGTGCCACCGTAGGTAGCGATAAGTGTTGGGGGTAACAGAGAGTGTTACCTCCATCAGAGGCCAAAATGGCGTAAATACACGGCACACCCTTTTATATGATTTTATATTATATACTGATAGATTGCCGTGCCGTGTATAATAATGATGATGATAACATGCCTGAAATTAGAGTTGATTTCCCCGACTTTTCGGGCGATTACTGCCTTACCAGCACTAATCGTGGTTTTGGATAGCGGTCAGCTATGGCCATAAATTAAGAACCTTGACCATAGCTGGCTTGAAATTGGTTTATATTTGAAATTGATGGGGGGTGAAATTAGGGGAAATCCCGGGAACTATGGAACAGCGGGTGCCACTCTGTTCAAGTAGGAACAGCAAGGCCAGGTGGTAGACCCATTTTAAGGGCGTATAAATTTGTAACATGGATATGATGATATCCAAATAATTTCCAATGTAACGCTGAAGCAAGGACACGGAGATGATAAATTCTTCCACCAATGCCGTCCTTGTGGAAGCAAATGGGCGCAACAGTCCAACAGAAAAGTAATAGTGTGTGTGGCTGGGTGGTTGCTCAGGGGAGCAACGAATTAAAATTTTGTAACCTAAAGATGATGACTCGCTCCTGAAGTAATTAAATAATTGTATCATGATTTGAGAAATAATTGCGTTAGATGCTTATTATGCTGTGTTTATTCTATCTTATAAATGTATTAGTTTATTGTGTTAGAGGTAAGTGTTGATAAAATGTGTAATTTGTATAATTTTGAAATGTGTTTATGGTAAGGTCATTCACCTTGCTAAGAAAATCAGCTGATCCGCTGTAGAATGTCACTTATAAATTGTTTGCTAATTTCCAATGTAACTAATGTTTGAAGATAATGATTTTAATGTGTTAAAGAGTGTATTTTAAATGATGACAAAATGATGGAAGTAATTTAATATAGTTAAGATTTTTAAATGGTGTGTAAAAGGTGATAAAGTTGATTTTGGGTGATTAATATTTTGTTGGGACATGTAGATCAGCCCATGTTGAATTTAAAGGGGTAATAGAGAGAATAAGTATTGTTATGAATAATGTAATGTAGAATTTGAGATGTAATGGTGACACACAGTAGCTATGGGGAATGTATGTGGAGTGTTGATTGATATATTGATGTAAATGGAGATATTTTGTTGTAGCTGAAGTGATGTAATGAGAATGGTAATTAGTTGATGGGAATTTTGTAAGAGGGGGTGGTGTGGTAGGAGTCTGCAACAAAAGGGTTGGGACGGGAAGGGACCGTTTAGTGCCGGAAAGGGTCGCCTAGGTAGAATCCAGGGACCAGATAAGGGAATGAGCTTTTGGGAGGGAAACACACATCCTGAGTACAAAGGGTTAGAGAGTATTTTTTTTATATAAGGGTAGAATGATGCGAAATGAGTTGAGTAGTAAGTTGGGTTTAGAGATTGTTTGATAGATGTTTTGATAGAGATGGGTGTCATGTTAGTTAAAGCTGTTAATGAGTGTTAGAGTCAGGAGGGGATTATAGATATATAAATGCCAAGTTGATACAATCAAGTTATTATGAATAATTAGATCACCCAAACTAATGGAGATTGAGAATGTTAAGGAAAGAGAGTCATAGTAAAAAATATAAAAATTAATGGAAACAAGTGACAAACTTTAATAGAATTTGAGAATAAAGTAAAGTTGTAAAATGTGTAATTTTGAGTAATTTAAATGTCAATTTTATTGTTAACTAGCAAGTACCCGGCATGCGTTGCAATGCCACTCAAAGAAAGAAAGTGTTTGTATATATATAATATATAAAGACTTCGTTCGCGTGGTCTTCAATTTAATGCAATAATATATTTAGAACAGAATCTATTCCATTGGGTTGCCATAGTAACCAGATCTAATAAGTTATTTTTTTAAGACTACAAAGGACCCCCCAGAGGATCGTATCGAAAAAAAAACACCTGTCCTATGTTGGTTCTCCCGTTGCGTAAAATATTTGTGCCAAGTTTGGTTGAAATCAGTCCAGTGGTTTAGGAGGAGATGTGGAAGACCCCAAAGAACCCCCAAAAGAACCCCATCGAAAAAATACCTATCCTATGTTGGTTCTCCCTTTGCGTAAAATATTTTGTGCCAAGTTTGGTTGAAATCGGTCCAGTGGTTTAGGAGGAGATGTGGAAGACCCCAAAGGACCCCCCGAAGTATCATATCGAAAAAACACATATCCTATGTTGGTTCTCCCGTTGCATAAAATATTTGTGCCAAGTTTGGTTGAAATCGGTCCAGTGGTTTAGGAGGAGATGTGGAAGACCCCGAAGAACCCCCAAAAGAACCCCATTAAAAAAACACCTATCCTATGTTGGTTCTCCCTTTGCGTAAAATATTTGTGCCAAGTTTGGTTGAAATCGGTCCAGTGGTTTAGGAGGAGATGTGAAAGACACCAAAGGACCCCCCGAAGGATCATATCGAAAAAACACATATCCTATGTTGGTTCTCCCGTTGCGTAAAATATTTGTGCCAAGTTTGGTTGAAATCGGTCCAGTGGTTTAGGAGGAGATGTGGAAGACCCCAAAGGACCCCCCCAATGGACCCCGTCGAAAAAACACCTATCTTATGTTGGTTCTCCCGTTGCGTAAAATATTTGTGCCAAGTTTGGTTGAAATCGGTCCAGTGGTTTAGGAGGAGATGTGGAAGACCCCAAAGGACCCCCCAAAGGACCCCATCGAAAAAACACCTACCCTATGTTGGTTCTCCCGTTGCATAAAATATTTGTGCCAAGTTTGGTTGAAATCGGTCCAGTGGTTTAGGAGGAGATGTGGAAGACCCCAAGAACCCCCCAAAGGACCCCATCGAAAAAAAATTCATAAACCTTCGCGGGCGAGCGCACAACAACTCACCGAAGTTTCATCGCAATCGGGTTGAATGGTATAGGAACGCATACGGGACAAAGAAAGAAACAAACATTCATTTTTATAGATATAGATTGTAATAATACTATGGTAATTTTAAATGTCTTATTTTATTATGTTTTATTATGTTTGAAGGTAAAAATTTTAAAGATGATTAATGTATTTTATGATGTAGCCTATGTATAACCTGTGTACGTCAAGGTTGTTGACTTGACCCAGTTTGATCAGCTGATGGTTGATGTTATGAACTAGACCAGTTTTGGCAATGAAATGATGCAACTTTTGTTGTTTAATTGATTTAAATAATTTTAAATTTTCTGAATATTGAGAAAAGTATATTTTGATAAATTTAAATTTTTTTGAAAAAAAAAAATTGGTTTTGTGCCTGCCATCTAATTGAGGTTTTAATTTTCAAGTGTATTATTGTTAAGGTGTATTATTATTGTTGTTTATTGAATTGTTTTGGTTAGTATGCATGTATAATCAAATGTTAGGATGAATGAGTTCATGTTTTAAGTAGATGTTCAATTTATTTGTTTTTCTGATTATTAAGAGTAAGGAAGAAAACTCATAGATTCAGATAAAAGATTTTATTTTGATTCTGAGATTAATGGTAATGTGAAAATTTGGTTTTAATTTAAATGAAACTTTTAAATTTGAAAATACATTTTGTTGGTAGGTATTAACAAGTATATGTATGCGCCCAGTATTGCTGAAGGCGACCCAGTGTGCATGATCAGGGGGAACATATCGGTTGAGGATCTGGCATAGTATAAGGCCAGGGGTTTGGATTTTCGGGTGGCATGATAGAAGGTTAGGTGCGCTGTGGTGTGTGACTGTTCGATTTTATGGTGTTGGGATCTCGTATAGAGAAGTCCAGTGATCTCGTTCAGATGCGGCCATAGTCGCCGAGCCAGGGGGGTTGTTTACCCATGATGTATAAGAACAAATGGGGGGTTGTTGGCACCATATCCTCACTGATCCTCTTAGGGGTTTAGCAATGAGATTTCTTCTGTTTTGGCAGAAGATATCTCATTGGGGGGTATTGTAACGGGGCAAAAGGGGGGCCTTTTATTTTATTAACTTTGGGTTTTATTTTATTAAAACATTTTAAATTCATTTTTCATCTGTGGGGACAGCCACGTGTTAAATAAAGCGTAGTTAGAACAAAGGACTTGTGAGGTGATGCCAATACGTTGGAATGCGTCAACGTGCAATCACGCCATACCATTTTGAGAATTTTGAGACTGTGTGACACACCCACAAACGCGCAAGCACCAACATCTCCGGAGCGCCTAACCCACGCTAAGCGAAAGGCGCACAAGATGGCTTGGAGAAGAATTTTGTCTTACACATGGTCTCAAAACGACGGAAACGAAATTAAGTCCTGCCCACATTTGTGACGTCGACCAGTGAACACTAAATATCGTCGACGTCCAACACACGGGAGTTGCACTTGTTGAATGGGCGATGACGAACGATTCAGAGCAGAAGGCATTGTAATTCCACTATGCCTAGTTTTCTGGTGGGAGATTTTGTTAGTGACTCTCGTCCCAGTTGAATAAAATTCTCAACCCGGCCGGGTGTGAAATAAAAACGTGTGCACACAAAATTTTAAATTTAACATGTAAAAAGTGAACAAAAGTTAAAAAATGATTTAATATAAATAATCAGAATCAGGGAAGTGAACGGGCGAAATAAAAGGGTATTCGCGAATTTTCGGACACTTAAAATACACGAGGCACATGGCAGCGAGAGGAGTGATGCCGTTGGGTAACCCATCAGAATAATTTCAATTTTTTTTAAGGGGTTTTTCAAATATGTTAATAGAAAAGGGGTTTTTATAATGGAATGAGAGTAGAGTGTGCAGCAATCTGGGTCGTCTATAATATAAGTATATAAACGTCTATAATAGAGTAAAATAATTAGGTTCATGTAGTAAGAAATATGTATTCGTCTGTATAAAAATGATTCAAGGTCTTGTTTATGTTTTAAATAATAACAGTTGTTGTTAATGATGTGAAGACAGAGAAGTTTAAGTTAACAGAAAATTTGAGTAACTTTGAGTAAAATTTTAAAAGTAAATCAATCAAATGTTGAAAGTTTAAAGAATAAAATAAAATTCTAATTGCTTCTCTTCATACATGCGAGTTGAGTCTGTTATTAATATAACCTTGCAATCATTGTTGCACTCCAACGTTCGTGTGACGTAACTCTGGGCTGAGAGAAGATTTTTTAAGGTAAGTGGAAGATAAATAATTTTGATAATTTTAATGTATTAAAATGTAATTAATATCACAACTGTCTGTTGAAGATAAAAAAAAAAAAAAAATACAAGCATTAAAGATGTCCAACACAACAGTTAATGACTGTATAAACACACATTACAACATCTAAAATACACATTGATTTTTTGTTAACATACATTACAAACCTCTGATGAAGCAGAATACATCTGCAAAACATTTATAAGGTGACAAAAAATACACTTGCAAGACAAATTTATTGTTATTGTGCTAGAACAATTTTCTCTGTGTGTATGTGTTCCCTTCGCATATTAAATTATTAATGTTAAATACGTTATGTAATTAAGATCTATCCTCACTTACTTGAAATATGTTTCAGCCAGTAACTTGTACGTTTATTGCGAGCCAGGTTTACTCACAGTCACATGTTTACTTGTAACATTTCTCAATATTTTATTCTACTTCTTCTCTGTCACAGCTTTACAAAACCCAAAATTATATTATACTTTTATTATTGATAAACCAAGTGGGGACAGTTTTTACATTCAGACTGGAGTTTAATGCACCTTAAATACTGTATAAATAAAAAAAATATTGTATTTTAAATAAAAATGTATTTTCAATTGTATAAATTTGTTGAAGTATATGAGAAATAAAAAACAATAGGCACACATATATTGTTTTATTATCAGTAACTGAAATTGCAAAAGAAATACAATAATTTTATTTATAAATAGAAAGCACTACTAATGACCGTCTTGTACAAGCTTCTATCTTAACATATTCTTACGACGTCACAGAACAATCTACGTGTTTATCGAACGTTCCAGAGAGATCCAGAGTGTATGTGTGTGGTGTACGTGCTTGTATCCGCATCTACGAGAAAGTTCTTGATGCCGCCAGCCGTGCAGACTGTGTTAAGGCCGCAGTTAATTACGTAGTTCATACGCACGCTACGACGCAATTAGGAATCGTCTAGATATTCGACTAGCTATAAATACCAGTACTCAAACAACGTTCAGTTTAGTATCAGTTGCGATTTTGGATAGTGCGGTCCGAGAGTTATAGTAGCGATATTACTGTGTACGTTCAAGTAGTTATTAGTGAAGTGTTGCGTTTTATATTCGGACGGTATAATTGTAATACAATTGAGTTTTAATATTAGTGGACATTTTATTGTGTGTGAACAATTTTCATTTGATTTCTTATAGACACTGTGTTGTTAATTACGAACTGTTTTACTGAAAAAAATTAAAGGTGTGATTAGTGACTTAATTGGTGTCTTGTACTTATTTTGTTTCCACTGTACCTACGATGAGCGAGTAGACCGTCGTAACAGTGGTGTCAGAACTGGGATAGAACGGTTAACAGTGGACACTCTGTACAAGATGAGTGTAGTTCGTAATTAATTAATAAAATGGATACCAGTCAGATGATGGAAGCTTTACAAACACTGCTGCGGCAGACACAGGAAGAAGCAGAAAAACGACAGGATGAAAAACGCAGGCAGGAAAGAGAAGAAGCTGAGGAATGTCAGAAAGCACTAATGCTAGAAACAGAAGTACCACAGAATTGGGTCTCCTATGTGGTGACGTAGGTGAATTACGAGGTGAGCTCAATAATCAGATTACCAGAATATCTGACGTAGAAGAATCCATGTCAAATAAAATAGCTGAAGTAGAAAAATCTGTCTTGACTGTTGAAGAAGTTATGTCAACAAAAATATCTGCAGTAGAAAACTCAATGGCAAACATAAGAGAACAAATTAAAAGTGAAGTCGAACAGTGCATGAAGATTCAACCAAAACAAATTTCTGAACAGACTGTACCAGTGGTAAAGACAGAAAAGGACACAGAAAATAAGTTAATAGAGAAAGTCACTTTGCCTGCAGTAGGGACAGTTCATGTCAAAGCTCCAACCTTTGACGGAAGCAGTCACTGGGCAACGTACCTCCGCCAATTTGAAGCTACTGCATGCGCAAATAATTGGACAGAGAAAGACAAGGCTGTTTCACTCGTTCTCTCATTAAAAGGACCCGCGGCAGAACTACTTCAGAAAGTGCCACCTGACAGCCAAAACACCTATGCTGAGTTGATAAAAGCTCTGGAATTACGGTATGGTGATAAACATTTGCGAGATGTGTACTGCACCCAGTTGAGAGCAACGCGACAGCATTCTGGGGAGAGTCTTCAAGAGTTTGAAGCAAGTATCGACAGACTAATTAGACTGGCCTATCCTGAAGTGCCAGAAGATTTTCGAACGCGTTTTGCGATGCAGACATTTACTGCCGGTGTCCGAGATAACGAACTACAGCAAGTGTTACGAATGGCAAGACACCAGAACAGTGCGGACGCCCTGGTACATGCTTTGCAATTTGAGGCCGCCAAATCAACGTCTGGTTGGACAAGTCATAAAGTGCGCACGTTAAAAGATCTCGACGGCACAGACGATGAGGAAGAAGAACAAGGAACAGAGACTCGACGGTCGGCGCCACAGAATAAGATAAGAAAGAATGGAAGACCGAAGTGTTATCGCTGTGGGAAATCTGGACATCTACAACGAGATTGTCGGGTTAGAATTCAGCAGCAGGGAAACGAGCAATAGTCGGTACAATGGGGCGTGTGCTGACTAACTGGAGGAACAAAGCCCCTAGACAATACGCAATTTCTACACTTCAGAAAAACAGCGGGAGCTTGGTAGTTACCGGATTTGTTCAAGAAAGGCCAACCTCGATTACAGTTGACACAGGCGCAACAGTTTCTATTGTGCGGCCTGACGTGGTGAAAGATCTCAAGCCAATCTGGTGCTCTTGCAGCTTGCGAACAGCTACTGGACGGCCTGTAAAAGTGTATGGAAAAGTGGAGATACACCTACGCCTCGGTAGACTTGAGTTTAATCATCAAGTACTTGTTGCAGACATTGTGGATGAAGCAATTCTTGGTGTGGACGTTATGAACGCATACGGATTTATAGTTGACTTCAAAAACGTCTTGAGAATCGGAGGCGAAGAGGTAATGCTATCAACAATGACGACAGCAGAAAAATCGATGGACGTCATAAACCAAGTGGCCGTAACTGTTCCGCCAAACTCCGAAAAGATCATCATGGTTAGAACCGATGTAGATACTATGTGACGGTACATAAGTCTGTCTAAGGAGTCATTGGTACAGGAAAACAATTTTATTGTTTTCATATATTTAAAAATGGTTAGGTTGACATTTTCCCAATAGTGTACATACAACGCAGTTCGCTAGAGTAGCCTGACACCAAGGTCATGGGTGTACGTGCCAAACAACACATATTTGAATACTGCACTGTTTGACAATGTTGAAACGTCATAATACATACGATACACATAACCACGGTGTAATGGGGCAAAATGGGGTGCTTTATTTTATTTCATATTTTAATCAATGTATAAATACGGCAGCGAGTCCCCTATGTAAAACGGTTACAGTCAAACAAAGAACGCAGTAACAACGTTGTAATTTTGCAAGCGGGCGCGGCAAGACGCATTACAATTCCAAGAAATCAAATGTGTGTGACACACTAGTGCGCGCAACACCAACAGGCACGCGGAAGGGACGCCAAGCAAGATGTCGAATTTGTAAATTTTGTTCACCATGCGGTTGGGATGCTGACGGAACTACGGACAAACCACACCCATTTGAGTGACGTGACTAGTGGCCTCAAAATTTTGTCAACGTCCAATACACCTGGACAACCCATGTTACCTGTACAGTGACGAACATTTTCATACAAGAAGGCATCATTGGTTTTCCTATCCAGCAACCGGACGTGGTGGGAGATTTGTTGATAACGCTCTACCTAGTCGACTAACAATATAGGCCACGCGTGGTCAAACTCAATTTTCTGCTCGGGCAATTTGAAGGTCGACCGACCATAACAGTATGTATAAGTAATCAAAAAAGTATAAATCAGTGTAAAATAGTATGAACCAGTGACTAAGTGCAGCTTCCAAAATCAATGGAACAATAACATTTTTTATCAAAAAAGGAATAGTGTGTGTGACGCGCCATGCGATTGACGGAGACGCCACGGTAAACTGTAACTGTATCCAAATCAACTTATTATGATTTTGGTTTTAAAGTAAATATATAAAAGGGGGTTTTTCGTATGAGTGAGTGGATGGGCAATCTGGGTCGCTTTGATAGATTCATAAATATATTAGAATAAGTTAAAATGGTAAAATAAATGTTTATGTTATTACTGTTTTAAAAAGAAAAAAAAAGAGCTGCAATAATATGTGAATTGAGGTAGAAGGATGAGCAAGTTGTGTATTTGAAAGAAAGTAGAGAATGCAATTAAATTAGATTTGTTTCAAATGAAAAGCGAGTCGAGTACGTTATTAAGGTAACCTGAAGGTCATACTTGTATGTCGCAGTTCATGCGACGAACCTTGGACTAAGAGGTAAGTCACCACCATGAATTAAATTTTAATAATTGAATGTATTAATGAGTGATTACGCAATTGGCGCTGGGAACAGAGACACAATTTGTAAAATAGTTATAAATCGGCACCTACAAGCGAATACAAGTATGGTTTAAAGGTTAAGTAATAGTACGTAAAAAATTATGTAACGTACACAAAACAATAAATTAAGGTTAGATTAAATATAAGATGTTGTATATGTAAATTAAGAATTAGTTAAACAAAAATCAGTAAATTTACAACTTAAAAATGGCAGGAAATTATGAAAACGATGTAAATGAAATAACTAATGTTGACAATTTTGATGAGTCTGCTGCTATTATGAATAATTCTGAGGTCCACTCGACTCCAAACGTGGGTCAGGACAATAAAATAGAACTAAATGTTACAAGTGAAACGAATATTACAGATGATTCGGGGATTCAAATAACCCCAAAATTGAGTAGGGAAAACAAAAGTAATGATGAAGTCAGCTTCACTGACAGTAATATAGAATGTCAGTTAACAGAGTCAAAAATAATGAAAGACATTGAACATCAATCAACACCTATCCAAAATAAACAGACGGTAGATAGTAATGAGAAGGTAATGAATATTGTTACGACGGTCTACTCGATCGTCGTAGGTACAGTGGAAACAAAATAAGTACAAGACACCAATTAAGTCACTAATCACACCTTTAATTGTTACAGTAAAAATAGTTCGTAATTAACAACGCAGTCTCTACAACAAATCAAATGAAAATTGTACATACGTAATAAAATGTCCACAAATATTAAAACTCAATTGTATTACAATTATACCGTCTGATTATAAAACGCAACACTTCAATAATAACTACTTGAACGTACACAGTAATAACTCGAACCGCTCTGGAAATATATCGTACTAATACTCTTGAACCGCACTAACCAATATCTCGCATGGAACTGAAAACTAAGGCCGCTACCCGATGTATTTATAGTCACGCTCACACACCAGAAGCTTCCAAACTGCATCTTATCTCTCGTGAACTACGTAATTACTACAGCCTTGACACAGTCCGAGCGCCCGAGCGAAGCCCGGCACAGTCGAGAAAATTCTCACAAAATGCGTCTAGTAGCACGTACACCACACGCTTCCATAGAGATCCTTCTGGCATATTCGATAAATGCGTAGATTGTTCTGTGCTGTCGTAGCACTGCCCCCTCCTTAAGCCTGTTCGTCCCGAACTGGCAAAGCATCTCTAAATTTGTACTTAGCCAGGCGATCTAGGTGGACGACCCTGAACTTTCGCTGTCCTTCCTGTTGAATCCGATAAACAACATCGTTAATTCTTTTTTTCACAGTGTAGGGTCCTTCCCAGCTAGACTGAAGCTTAGGTGAGCGACCATGACGGCGCTTTGGATTGAACAACCAGACCTGATCTCCTTCTTGGAAACCCACACTATTGCTGCGAATGTCATACCGAGTTTTCATTTTATCACTGGCAATCTTCAGCCGTCCTCTTACCAAGTGATTCATTTCTCGCAGTTGGTTTTCTAATTGCGAGGAATAGTTCTTTGGCTCTTGGGACTGAGTCTCAGGTGATCCAAACATCAAGGCCCCAGGAAGACGAATCTCCCGCCCAAACACCAATTTTGCTGGAGTCATGCCGGTTGTGTCATGTACTGATGACCTATACGCCATAAGGAATAGTGGTATACGTTGGTCCCAGTCTGTTTGGTTCTCGTCAACAACTTTCGAAAGATGCTGCTCAAGTGTCCTGTTGAATCTCTCAACCATTCCGTCCGACTGAGGATGCAGAGGCGTTGTCCTGGTCTTTCGAATTCCAAGTAGACGGCATAATTCTTTAAACACTCCTGATTCGAAATTTCTCCCTTGATCCGTATGGATTTCCATAGGGGCTCCATAACGGCAACAGAAGTTGTGAACTAACTGCTTTGCCACAGTGGTAACCTCCTGATTTGGAATCGTGTAGGCTTCCACCCACTTAGTAAAGTAGTCACCTACAACCATAATGTACCGGTTTCCATCGTCAGTAACTGGGAATGGTCCAGCAATGTCTATGGCAATTCTCTCGAAAGGTTGTCCAACGTTATACTGTCTCATTTTTCCCCTGCTTCTGGTTTGTGGGCCCTTGCTTGCAGCACATTTTTCACATGTCCGAACCCATTCCTCTACGTCGTGGCGAAGATGAAGCCAATAGAATCGCTTCCGTATTTTGTCAAGGATTTTGTTAACGCCAAGATGGCCTCCAGATGTTCCATCATGCATCTCCTTCAAAACAGACTGCACTTTACTTCGGGGAACTATCAACTGCATGACCACGTCTCGTCCATCTGCACTTTCCCAAGCCCTTTTCAGCAATCCGTTTTCTAAGGTGAGAGATTCCCATTGTGCCCAGTAGCCCTTCAGCACTTCGGAACCATGGCAGATATCTTGCCAATCCGGGCGGCGACCTTCCTCTTTTGCTGTCAAGATCGGTCCAATGTCTTCATCAGTCATCTGTTCTTGTCGACAGTCTTGTGTTGTCCAGCCATCAGCCAGGAAATCTACAGTGATGGCTTGAACATGTTCGCTTGAGTTTTGTTCTTCCTTTCTGTGGCAATGTCGGCAGTCTTCCGGGCACGGTCTACGTGATAAGCCATCTGCATTACCATGCAGGCGCCCCCGCCGATGTTGTACCTTGAAGTTGTACTCTTGCAGACGTTCGAGCCACCTTGCCAACTGTCCTTCCGGATTTTTAAATCTCAAGAGCCATGCAAGTGCAGCATGGTCGGTACGTAGTGAAAACTCTCTCCCATAGAGGTTGTTCGATATTTCGGTTCGAACCGGTCATCTTTTTCATTTTCCGAAGTTGGCACTATGGGTTTTGCAGGGTCTATGCATGCATATGAACTTGTAGCTTTTGTCGTACGCCAGCCATCTTAGTGTCATCATCCACGAGTCGGGCCTCCTCGGCAGGTAGAAATCCGTGCATTTCACCCATCCTTTTCCCAACCAGTCTATCCTGCCTTGAGTGTCAGGATCAACCCAGTCGTGAGATACGGTAAGTCATTTTTATATTATTTATGTCTTGCTAGCAATTCTGCATGCTGCTGCTTTAGAGCTCACCAGAGGCTATTAAATTATCAAGTATGAAAGCCGTCTTACTTTCAATCTTTTAAAAGATTATCGTACACCTATTTACTACCAGAGGAATCATGAGGTTGCTAGCTTTTCAATTAAATTGCTTGCCGTCACGACTGGGAGCACGTGTTTCGTAATTTTGTGCATGTTGCTGCTGGTGGGTCAAGTTTCAGTAATTGGGTTATAAGTCAGTTTTGGCTGCGTGATTTTTATTTTAATTACCAACGTGCCGTGCCGTTTCGTTTTTTGTGCCTGCTCGTGGTTGTTTTGCATGCTGTTAATTTTTCCAATTTCATGAATGTTCGTCATTTGCATGCTATCGCACGGAAGCACGTTGGTATAATACGTACGCATGTGAACTACGAGTTTGCGTTTCAATGCTGTTGCTTAGTGTCAGCAGTGAACATCGTGTGTGCATGACCAGGTAGGCAAATTTTGTATAAAAATTTTGCACCTTGTTTTTTGGGGTAGTCGTTTAATTACTGGGTCAAGTCTGGTGAAGTTTGTTTCCGTCCTGTTACGGTTTGCGTCCCACGTGAAATTGTGCGCTACGTGTTTGCGACTGTCAGGCGTAAAGGGAACGGTTTTAGGTTATCCGGATTTCGGATTAGCCTGCCTTTGTATTTAATTTAATTTTCTTGGCATGACTATTACCTTTAGGTGCGGTTTATATTTTGCATATGCGATATCCTGTCCATACACGACGCGTTGACCATCAATTTTGGCATTTAATGGGTCCCAGTTATTGTGTTTGGTTCGGTAACTGGTGAATTGTTGTACATTGTACTTTGCTGTGTTTTGTGTGTATCTATTCTATTTGGTATTATACATGTTTGTTTTTTGGGTGCACTTTTGTGTACCATTATTTTGCACCGTCTGTGCTGTAATCTTGTGTAACTTGTGTTTTTGTTGTCGTGCTTTTGCGCTGTGTAAATCAATTTGTTGCGTGTTTAATTTATTGTGTTTGGTACTATTCGCCTGTTGGATTGTGTAAGTTGCATTTTGCCTTGCACTAATTTACTTTTGTATTTATCCTGCTCGGTATTGTGTATGAAAAGTAGTTGTGTCAGACGCCTAGTTATCTCGAGCACTGTTAGGCGAAGTCGGGTCGTGATTATTGTTCAGTTCCTAATTCTCTTATTAAAGGTGGTTGTCGGTTGCGCGATATTTTTTAATTCAATATGCCTGCTAAATTGTCGTTGGCAGCTTTTGACCGGACCACTTCGGTGGGAATACTTGCGTTGCAGCATTTAATAAATAAGTTGGAAGGGTTGCCGCAATTGAGAGCCGTGGATCAACATGAAGCCGGTATTTTGGCCTCCAGGTTGTCCGAAGAATATCAGGACCTTCTAGGTAAGGTCGATCCTTACCTATCGGCCGAGTCATTGCCCCAGGGATTGGACGAGGACCACATTTTTGTGGTGGTAGCTCAAATTAAGGATATTTATGTCCGGGGTAGCATTTTAGCGTCCAAACTAACAAAACCAGAGATACCGGTTGGTTCCGGTCAGTTTTCATCGGCAAGTGGCGGGCACTCAGGTGTTCTCGTTCATGAGTTGCCGAAGCTTTCTTTACCTTGTTTTGATGGCCAGGCCAAATGTTGGTCCGAGTTCTGGTCAAAGTTCACCACATTAGTAGACGAAAGTCCTGCCCTCACTCCAAAGCAGAAATTGTTATATTTACTGACTCATCTTAAGGGTGAGGCTTATGAGAAGGTTGCCGCGCTTCCCATAGTTGATGATAGTTATTCACTTGCACTGTCAACTCTTAAAAGTCGTCATCACAATCCTCGTTTGGCCGCTCGGGTTTATTGTACCAATCTGCTTCAGTTACCAGCCGCTTCTATGCGATCAGCTGCGTCTATTAGAAAGTTGGTGGACAGCTTCAATGCTAACTTTTCAGCGCTGTCAGCTCTAAACATTGCTGATATATATCAAGCAATATATGCGTCTTTTGTATTGTCTAGGCTGGATCTATCATTGCGTGAACGCTTTGAGGCGTCTGTTATGGATAAAGAGAATCTCCCTGCCCTAACAGAAATTATGACGTTTTTAACAGCTATGGCGGAACAGAAGGAACAGGCATCTTTGGAATTGGCTTTACCTGCTCTTCCTAGCACTAGCCACCAGAAAACCCAGAAGGTTTCTTTTTCTAAGGCTACTCCTCTTGCTGTGTCTATATTATCTGCGGAGGTTACGCAACGGGATGCATCTAGTTCACGTTGCCTTCATTGCGATTCCCGGACCCATGTGCTTCTCAAGTGTCCGGCGTGGCTGAGTAGGGACCCTAGGGCTCGTTTTCAAAGTCTTAAAAATAAAAAATGTTGTCTTTCGTGCCTCCAACATAAACATTCGGGCTGGTGCAAAAATAGGTGCAAAACGTGTGGCTCTAAGTACCACCACACTTTACTTCATTTCAAAAATGCCCGTCCGTCTCCGTCTCATTCACAGATTTCTGACACAGCTGAACTCAAGGCTTCGGGGTAATCGCTTGTAGACCAAGTTGATCTGTCGAGCACTACTCTGACCGTGTCTCTGCCCCGTCCTGCAGGGGTTCTGTTAGCCACCTGTCTAGCAGTCTTGTCGTCTCCCAATGGTGGTTATATTGTAGTTAGGGCCATCCTGGATAGCGCGTCCCATGCTTCTTTCATAACTGAAGCATGTGCATCTCGCTTAAAGTGTGCTTGTTTTGACGCTTCAGTAAGTGTCAATGGGGTAGGTGATATTGCCACCAAAGCAAAAAAGGTGTGCCATCTGTCCTTGGAAACTTTAAAACGCGAGGTTGTGGCATCTAACCATGCTTTTATAATTCTTTCTAAGATCTCGTCGGACTCACCTAGGTTCCAGGTGTTGCCTGAAGTTAAGCAGGCTACAAAAGACCTTTTGTTAGCTGACCCTACCTTCGATGTAGCAGCCCCAATTGATGTGTTGTTTGGAGCCGATATTGTAGCGGCTATTCTTATGGGAGAGACTATTCCTTTGGGTGCAGGTTTGCCTGTTGCAGTTAGGACACGTTTTGGGTTTGTGATTATGGGTAGAGCCCCAATTTCACTTAATTGTGCATTGACTTGTGCTAGCGGTCTCACTGGCCTTCCTTTGGATCTAGTATCTGCACATCAGCTTCACTGTCATTTCCACCACTTTTATCCTTCCGTCACAACGTTATCTACGGATACAACAAACCTACTTGAGCAAGTTCATCGTTTTTGGGAGGTCGAAGAGCCTCCAGCTGTACCCCACCAATTATCTGAAGAGGATCACTTTGCTGAAAGGTTTTACATGGAGTCAACAAGTCGGTTGCCGTCGGGTCGTTACCAGGTGCGCTTGCCGTTCTTCAAAAACTCTTCTCACATTTTGGGAAATTCCCTTAAGGGAGCCATGTCTCGGTTTTTTGCGTTAGAAAGGAAATTTGCGGCGAACAGTCAGTTTAAGAGCCAGGATGTACAATTTATAACGGATTATGTCACTCAGGGGCATATGTCATTGCTGTCTGACCCCAATTTTCCAAAATATTTCATCCCTCATCATGGTATCTTTAAAGTTAGAGGTGATACTTCAAAAATAAGGGTGGTGTTTGACGCCAGCATGAAGACGTCCTCTGGGATTTCCTTAAATGACGTGTTATGTGTCGGCCCTAAGTTGCAGACCTTACTGTCCGACGTTTTGACTTTGTTTCGGCGGTTTAGCCATGTTTTCACGTGCGACATCGAACAGATGTATCGCGAAATTGCTATGCATCCTGATGACTCGGCGTACCTGTGTATTTTATGGCGTGAGGAGGTTACCGCCCCACTAAGGGTTTTCGCTTTGCGTACCGTTACTTACGGGCTGGCTTGCGCCCCTTTTCAGGCGTTGCAAACCTTGCAGCGGCTGGCTCAGGATGAGGCAGTTAATTTTCTTGCGGGAGCGGCGGTACTTAGCCGTAATATTTTTGTGGATGATATTGCTGCTGGCGCTGATTCAAAATCAGAGCTTTGCAAATTACAACGGGAATTAATTCTGTTGTCTTCAGGAGGGTTCAATTTGAAAATATGGTGCACTAATCAACCCGACTGCCTACCTGAATCAGCCGCTCCAAGTGATTCCGTCGTTGCTAAGGATAAGGATATTCTGGGTTTAAGTTGGGACCATTCTACCGATTGCTTCTCCTTTCCTCCTTTGGCCTGTTGCAGCAATGCTCAGGTTCAATTTACCAAACGTGTCGTGTTATCTCAGATGGCACAATTATTTGACCCATGTGGTTGGCTTTCGCCAGTGATTTTCAGGGCCAAGGCTTTTTTCCAAAAACTCTGGGCTGAGGGCTTGGACTGGGATTCTCCTCTAAGTGATGACTTAAACGATTATTGGAGTCAGTTCCTGTCCTCTTTGAATCATCTTCCGGTAATTACTATTTCCCGGCCATTCTTCCCTAAAGGTGGGCATATTGAAAGGGTAATATTGCATGGTTTCTGTGATGCTTCCCAGTTGGGTTACGCGGCTGTCCTCTATCTGTCCATTTATACTGACTCTGGTCCTCCGGTGGTTTCGTTGGTGTCGTCTAAAACTAAAGTGGCACCTCTTTAAGACTTTATCAATCCCACGTTTGGAGTTGTTGGGAGCTTATCTTTTAGCCAAACTTGTTCATCATTATGTTGGCTTATTCTCGTCATGTATTCAATTGAGTCAAGTTTTCTTATGGACGGACTCGACGATTGTCTTGGATTGGCTGAATATGCCTACTTTTAAATTGAAGACGTTTATTGCTAATCGGGTGGCTGCCATTTCCGAGTGGACCGATACTAAATCTTGGCGTCATGTTCATGGTGTTTCTAACCCCGCTGATTTAGCCTCTAGAGGTACGTCACTCTCCAGCCTCCGGTCGTCGACATTGTGGTGGTCAGGGCCAGATTGGTTAAAGCTTGATGCTCCATGCTGGCCCCCTATTAATTATCGCCCGAATCACGACGTGCAAGATGTTGCCTTGGAGACCAAGGTCTCTTCGTTTCTCACTCAGGAGCCCCGGGTGGAATTGTCTGAGCACTTGTCTTCGTGGCCCTTAGTGGTAGGGGTTACCTCAGTCATCTTAAGGTGGGCTATGCCTTCGCGGATTGAAGCTTCCACAGCCATGGATTGGAAGAAGTTGGCTGTTAAGTATATTTTACGCTACATTCAGCGCAGCGTGTTTGGACAGGAGCTCGCGGCTCTTCGTTTAGGTAAGCGGCTCCCGGTCCGCATTCAGCGCCTGGTCCCGTTTATAGATGATTTTGGCCTCATTCGAGTACGCGGTCGCTTGACCAACTCTGCGGTTACTAGAAATCGTTTTCCGATTTTACTGCCCAAGCATCACCACCTAGTAGAGTTGCTAATTCATCACACCCATGTGTGGTTAGGTCATGCTGGGCCCTTGCAAGTTCAATTTCAGCTTGCCCAAAATTATTGGATTTGTCCGCACGTCAGGCAATAAGAACTATAATTTGGAAATGTCTTCCTTGTTTCAGGGCGCGTCCTCGCCCCACCAACCCGTTAATGGGGGATTTGCCAATCCCTAGGGTTAATCCGGCACCTCCATTTTATTCTTCCGGCATGGATTATGCTGGCCCCTTTTTGGTACGGGCTTACGCGGTTCGGAAGGCACCTATCGTCAAAGGCTATCTATGCATTTTCATCTGCTTAGCCACTAAAGCAGTTCACTTTGAAGTGGCTATGGATCTTTCAACGCCCCAGTTTATTGATGTGTTGAGGCGGTTTATTAGTCGTCGTGGGGCTCCGAAAACATTGTATTCGGATTGTGGTAGGAATTTTGTGGGGTCGCGCTCCGAACTTAAACGGGAGCTCAAAAATGTTCTTTCCAATCCTGACCTGTCAGCTACGATAACAGCTTTTGCTGTCGTCAATAACATTGACTTTAAATTTATCCCTCCGTCTGCCCCTCATCAGGGTGGCTTGTGGGAACGGGCTGTCCAGTCGGCCAAGTTTCACATGAAACGCATGATTGGGACCAGGTCGCTGACCATAGCAGAATTTTCGTCGTTATGTATTCGCATTGAGGGAATCTTAAATTCCCGTCCTTTGACGGCCCTATCCTCAGATCCGAGTGATTACCAGGCTCTAACGCCTGGTTATTTTTTGGTTGGCCGCCCCATTACCGCGCCCCCGGAAGCTGAAGTCTCATTAAATGAAGGGACCGTCCGTCATTACAAACAAATTGCCGCTTTGCTCCAAGCCTTTTGGAAAAGGTGGCGTTTGGAATACTTGACGGCACCTCATGCCCGATCGAAGTGGTCGTCTAAGTCAAGAAATTTAATGGTTGGGGACCTGGTGGTTATGGAGGAACAGAATTCTCCCCCCTGATGTGGCCTCTTGGCCGAGTTTCAGCTGTGTTTCCGGGGAGCGACGGGGTTGTTCGTCGCGCTTCAGTTAAAACATCCACAGGTTCTTTTGAACGACCGGCTATTAAATTATACCAGTTGCCTATATCTTCTTGATTGGGTTTATCTTGTTTTGTCGGGTGAGCAGAATTAGTTTCAATGATTGTTGTGGACTTACTGGACACTTTGCTGGGATTTCCCAGGTGATTCATTCCAGCTGTTGTCCGCAGTGAATTTTACATTGTGGAATGTTTCTGGCATGGCGTTGTGCCAGTTCATTGGGAGTTATGGATGCTCAACAAATCAACAACAACAAAATAAGTAAAAAAAAAATGATAAAAAAAGGGGGGAAAAAGGGAACAACAACAAAAAATAAAAAAGGAAAAAAATGTAAAAAAACCTAGGGAACTAACTAAGTTGATTTGCTGAGTTTTACATTGTGTTTGGCTGGGCCATTGTTTATTGGATGTTAATGGGTTTGGTCTGCTCTACCCGAACCTTCCAGATTGCTCGCCTGGTCGATGCGCCCGCGGCGGAGTTATTCGGCATGGTTTTCTAATTAATTGCATGTTTTCTGTATGTTTGTATTTTCTTGTGTTTGCGTGTGACCCCCTCCTATGTTGGAGGGTAATTTTCAGAGAGTGTTCCTGATCACCAAAAGCCAAATTTTTGTAATGCATTTTGGGCCATGTCTTTTGGTGTAGCTGGTGGTTGACCCATTGCGATCAACGGGGGCCGGTGTTCAATATTTCGGATCGGACCGGTCATCTTTTTCATTTTCCGAAGTTGGCACTATGGGTTTTGCAGGGTCTATGCATGCATATGAACTTGTAGCTTTTGTCGTATGCCAGCCATCTTAGTGTCATCATCCACGAGTCGGGCCTCCTCGGCAGGTAGAAATCCGTGCATTTCACCCATCCTTTTCCCAACCAGTCTATCCTGCCTTGAGTGTCAGGATCAACCCAGTCGTGAGATACGGTAAGTCATTTTTATATTATTTATGTCTTGTTAGCAATTCTGCATGCTGCTGCTTTAGAGCTCACCAGAGGCTATTAAATTATCAAGTATGAAAGCCGTCTTACTTTCAATCTTTTAAAAGATTATCGTACAGAGGTATTTATGGAAGTGCTCCAAAGCTCTGACAATTACCAACAACTCTCTTCTTGTAACACAATAATTTCTCTCTGATTTAGAAAGCGTCTTGCTGTAATACGCTATTACTCGTTCTTCACCGTTCTGCACTTGAGACAAAACTGCTCCTAGACCAGTATTGCTTGCGTCTGTGTCTACGATGTACTTCCCTTCGGAAGCTGGAAAAGCGAGAATTGGCTGCGAACAGAATGCAATCTTCAACGTTCTAAATGCTTGTTCACACTCTCTCGACCATTGGAAGTTTCGTTTATTTTCCGTTAGCTCATGTAGTGGTTTAGCAATAGTAGTGAAGCCTTTCACAAAACGTCGGCAATATGAGCATAACCCCAGGAAACTCCGAACTTCGTGTTTATTCTTCGGAACTGGCCAGTCTCTTACGGTGTCTACTTTATTAGTATCCATGCTAACGCCCGCTGCCAAAACCAGATTGCCCAAATACTGTACTTTCTTCTGGAATAGAGAACACTTCTTCGGGCTCAGCTTCAGTTGTGCACCGTGAATTCTAGTTAGAACTTCCTTAAGGTTTTCCAAATGATCTTCGAAAGTCTTCCCGATCACTATGACATCGTCTAAGTAAACAAGGCAAGTTTTCCACGTCAGGCCTTGGAGTATCAGGTCCATGAATCTCTCAAATGTTGCCGGTGCATTACAGAGTCCAAATGGCATGACGTTAAATTGGAATAAGCCACTTGGGGTCGAGAAAGCGGTCTTTTCCTTGTCTTCTTGATGAAGACCCACTTGCCAATATCCACTCTTCAGGTCCAATGTGGAAAACCACTGTGCTCCGGACAACGTGTCGAGTGTATCGTCAACGCGAGGTAATGGATAGCAGTCTTTCTGTGTAACGTCATTTAACCTCCGGTAGTCTACGCAGAAACGCAATCCACCATCCTTCTTCGCTACCAGCACTACAGGGGAAGACCAAGCACTTGACGGAGGTTCGATTACTCCCTCTGTCAACATGTCCTGTACTAACCGAGACATCTCCTCTTGTTTAGATAATGGAGGCCATCGAGGAGGTTGGCGTATCGGTGTTGTGTCCCCGGTATTGATGCGATGTTGCACAAGAGAGGTTCTTCCCAGTGACTGTCCCCAAACTGCAAAACAATCTTTGGATTCGTGTAAAAACTGTCCCGAGTTCTTTTTACCTTACCACTTGAGAGGTCGTTAGAAGATCTGCTCAATAATTCTTGCAGTTCCTCTGGTAATTTATAAGTATCCGAAGAACTGGGTCTTCGTTGTGTTATTCCGGCTACCCAGGCCACAGGAGTCAATTTGCCTAGGAGCGTATTGCTTTGTAAAGTGATAGCTTGATCCAAAATACTCGCCACTCTAATAGGTACATTTCCGGTTTCGTCAGATTTTACTAAACTTCTGGCAATTAGTATGCCCGGTGTGCTGATTACCTGGGGTTCGAATATAGAGCATTGATTGCCCCTAGTATCTACCGCAGTTCTAACCATGATGATCTTTTCGGAGTTTGGCGGAACAGTTACGGCCACTTGGTTTATGATGTCCATCGATTTTTCTGCTGTCGTCATTGTTGATAGCATTACCTCTTCGCCTCCGATTCTCAAGACATTGTTTTTGAAGTCGACTATAAATCTGTATGCGTTCATAATGTCCACACCAAGAATTGCTTCATCCACAATGTCTGCAACAAGTACTTGATGATTAAACTCAAGTCGACCGAGGCGTAGGTGTATCTCCACTTTTCCATACACTTTTACAGGCCGTCCAGTAGCTGTTCGCAAGCTGCAAGAGCACCAGATTGGCTTGAGATCTTTCACCACGTCGGGGCGCACAATAGAAACTGTTGCGCCTGTGTCACCTGTAATCGAGGTTGGCCTTTCTTGAACAAATCCGGTAACTACCAAGCTCCCGCTGTTTTTCTGAAGCGTAGAAATTGCGTATTCTCTAGGGGCTTGGTTGTCACAAAGTTGACAACAATATTCACAACTATTCACAAAGTTGTTTTGGTTGTAATTTCAGACAGTGCTCGACTTCATTTTTAATCTGCTCTTTTATGTTTGCCATTGAGTTTTCTACTGCAGATATTTTTGTTGACATAACTTCTTCCACAGTCAAGAAAGATTTTTCTACTTTAGCTATTTTATTTGACATGGATTCTTCTACGTCAGATATTCTGGTAATCTGATTATTGAGCTCACCTCGTAATTCACCTACGTCACCACGTAGGAGACCCAATTCTGCGGTAGTATGTTCTTGCAACTGTTTCTGCATAGTTTCAAAGAGAGCTTCCATTTTATCTTTTTGTCTTTCTTATGTTTCTAGCATTAGTGCTTTCTGACGTTCCTCAGCCTCTTCTCTTTCCTGTCTTCGTTCTTCCTTTTGTCGTCTTTCTGCTTCTTCCGCCTCCTGTCTGCGTTTCTCATCCTGTCGTTTTTCTGCTTCTTCCTGTGTCTGCCGCAGCAGTGTTTGTAAAGCTTCCATCATCTGACTGGGATCCATGTTTACCAATTAATTACGAATCACACTCGTCTTGTACAAAGTATCCACTGTTAACATTTTCTTTTATAAAATTGCTAAACTGCTATAATTGTTATTATTTAGACAAAGCTTTTCGTCATCACTGACATCTCCAGGTCTTAAACAATGAGTTTTTAAGACCTTAAGATGTCAGTGATGACGAAAAGCTTTGTCTAAATAATAACAATTATAGCAGTTTAGCAATTTTATAAAAGAAAAGTAAGGATGGCTGCTAATTTAAACAATACGAAGAATAAAACATGCCACTGTTAACCGTTCTATCCCACTTCTGACACCACTGTTACGACGGTCTACTCGATCGTCGTAGGTACAGTGGAAACAAAATAAGTACAAGAAACCAATTAAGTCACTAATCACACTTTTAATTGTTACAGTAAAAATAGTTCGTAATTAACAACGCAGTCTCTACAACAAATCAAATGAAAATTGTACACACGTAATAAAATGTCCACAAATATTAAAACTCAATTGTATTACAATTATACCGTCTGATTATAAAACGCAACACTTCAATAATAACTACTTGAACGTACACAGTAATAACTCGAACCGCTCTGGAAATATATCGCACTAATACTCTCGTACCACACTAACCAATATCTCGCATGGAACTGAAAACTAAGGCCACTACCCGATGTATTTATAGTCACGCTCACACACCAGAAGCTTCCAAACTGCGTCTTATCACTCGTGAACTACGTAATTACTACGGCCTTGACACAGTCCGAGCGCCCGAGCGAAGCCCGGCACAGTCGAGAAAATTCTCGCAAAATGCGTCTAGTAGCACGTACACCACACGCTTACATCGAGATCCTTCTGGCATATTCGATAAACGCGTAGATTGTTCTGTGCTGTCGTAGCAATATGTTGCAATTAATCTTAGAGCAAAATAGTAATTTTAACGCCATATTTGATGTACAGAATAACAAATTTAATGAATTAAATAAACGTTTTGATAATAATGATATAAAATTTGATGAACTTAAAATTGATATTAATGAGGTAAAAAATAAGTGTGAGAATAAGTGTAACGAATTAAAATGAGATATTGAGAAAGTGGTAGAGTCGGTAGAGGAACAAATTAAAAGTAAAGCAACTCAAATAATTAATAACAATGTAAGCGATGACTGTAAAACAAGTGAGAATTATAATGATATGTGTAAAAACGTGGTATTAGAGAGTAAGGTGATTAATGCTGAGAGTGACAAGGAAGATTTTGTTGAAGTAGAAGTTAGTAATGAAGGGTTGTTAGCGAGTGCTGATGAAAGTGTGAGAGTGTGATGAAAGTTTAGAGGGGCAAAGGGCAAGTTTTCCACAAGTTTATGGTGAAACAGAGGTTTCACAAATGTTGTATGAGGACAGAGTTTCCTCCTGTAGTTGTATGGAAGACGAGGTGTCTTCAGATGGTCCCTTTATTTTTTGTGATGGTCTTGGAAGTGCCAAGACGTATAGTAAGTTTGTTGTGCCCTTTGCGTGGAATGAGATAGTTCAGGGGGGGTTATATGTGAGAGAGAGAGAGAGAGAGAGAGAGAGAGAGAGAGAGAGAGAGAGAGAGAGAGAGAGAGAGAGAGAGAGAGAGATTTTTGAGGTTAATAGAAGTTATGAAATGTTAGTGCAGAGTTTAGATATTGAGAGAGGTGAAAAAAGTAACTTACATTGTGAAATAGAGATAGATGAATATTTTGATGATACCTTTATAAATGATAAAAACTTACCTGATGTTGTAATGAATGTAGTAGAGGAATATAATGAGAAAATAACTTACCTTATGTTGAACAAAAATACTAATGGTGACAAGACCAGAATTCCAAATGTAGACAGGTTGTATGAGTTAAAATAATGTGGGGTAAGCCTATAAAACATTGTTACTGGATAATGGAAACATTTGAGAACACAGATAGTTATTATAATAATAAAAATAACAAGTTGAAGGTCGATAAAAATGATTTATGTTTTAAATATGTTAGATATTTATACGATGATGGAGAGTAATTATAAACTCAATAAATGGACATTTTAAATATTTTAGTTTATGGTTCTGACCTTGCTAATTTAGGAAATGAAGTGTGGTAAACAGAAATGATATGATGAAGAATTGTAAATAAATTTTAGTGAAATTAATTGTGTTTGTATGGTAACAAGTATGTAATGTAAACAGTATGTGTGTAGTAGAAATTGATGTAATAATAATAATAATAATAATAAAATTTTGGAAGACCAAATAAATAACAAGGATAATTAATGAATGGTAATTGTTTTGAAGTAAGGTGATTAAAATATGTTGTGCTTTCAATACTTGATGGAATTAAAATAATTTGAGATGTTTAAATATTTTTAATTGATTTAAAATGTTATATAATTGAATTCTGATGATGAATTTAAATTATTTTATGAGATTTAAATTTGATAATAATTAATAAATAAATAAACGTAGAATGTGTTTAGTTTGTGGAATAACATGGTTGTTAAAATGTTTCAGAAGGTACATATTGGTGTTTGGTGTTTATATTTTGTGTTTATGACAGTGTATGAGTGATGTACTGTAAGTATGCATTTTATAATGCAATTTAAATAAAGTAAAATGTTCAATGTCTAAATAGCAAATTTTAAATGAAATGTTATGTAAAAGGAAGGTTGATAACAAAGAAAAAATTTGGAAAAATTATTGGTATAGTAAATGATAAATAATTGATAATTAATTAATAGAAGTTCAATTGAAATTAAAATATAATGTTTATAATTTTATATGCAAATGTAAGGATGTAAGGTGTGTAATTTCAGACCAACCTTAAATGTGAATTGTTAGTTTTAATGGAATAATCGCAATGTTAATTATGAGTGTATTGTATGTATTATGTTAATATAAAAAAATTAAGTAAACTATAACCAAACATATAAGAGTTGACCTTCCGTGAATTGCAGTAATGGTGTTAGTGTGAGCCTTATATGTCTTTTGGTAGTTTCCCCACATTTCGGGCGGTCACGGTTTCACCAGACCCTGGCCGTGGAATTATGTAAGTAGATACAAAATTGGTGAACTTTGAAATTGAACAGGGGGGTAAAACAGGGGAAACTACATAACTATGGAACAGCGGCTTTCGTCGAAGGTGTCGCTGGTTCCGTACTAAGGGTGTGTGAATCATTTTAGTAGGATTACTGGTATCCTCGGACATCAGTAATACCGAATTTTTTATATAACGCTGAACCAAGAACGGTATAGGCAGCGTCTATACCTTATAAATGTAAACTTCAGTTCTTGGGAATGCAAAGGGACGCCACAGTCCACCATCAGGAAACAATAGTGTGTGTGGAAAAGGAGCTGGCAATTACAAGCCAGGGGGTATAAGGGGGGATTTTAAGTAAATAATGAAGTAGGAGGGTAGCTGTAAATTCAGTGAGAGGGTGACGACATCTGTAAACAGCGGGCGGTCAACTTATAACACGACTCTATAGAGAGAGTTGGGGGTTGACAATCCATAGAGCTGTTCAGTAACTGTTGCTATGACTGTGTCCCAATGAGTAGCGATGTCGGTCTCTATGAGAGCAAAATGATTTTAAGTGCCAGATTTAATTGTAATGAATTCAGATAACATTGTAGGATGATAACTATGTAGTTTTGTGTATTTGTACCAATTGTATGCTGTGTGTTAGGGGTAAGGATTGTAAACATATGTAATTTGTATAAATTGTGAAATGTATTTAGAGTAAGGTCATTCACCTGACCAAGAACATCAGCTGATTGCTGGGGTTATATATGTAATATGTCACTTATAAATGATTTGCAGATTTTCAATAATTAAAGGTGTCAATAATAAACTTGTGATGTTTTAAGTAAATGATGGAATTGATTTGAGATAGTTTTGAATTTTCAATGCGTCATGTAATGTAAAAGGTTGTAACGGTACGAGATTGTAGGGCCAAGATAACATTTTTTAAAATTACATTCTCTATACAGTCATTGTTCACCCTTGTAGAACCCCGAGTTAGTCAACCAGATAGGCTGTGTTTATTGCAGAAAAACGTCTATGTTTTGTCTCCGTACTCATGCAACGCAGACCGATTGTGAAACAACATCAACCTGCGCCTCAGCCATGAATCACGTAAGAAAGTAATGTAACTGCACATTGCGCCAGGCGGCAAAAACATTGCTCACCTTCCCGCCTATGCTAAGGCGCTTTTTCAATAGCACCAATGGGAGCACAGATGCACGATCACGTGACCAAAAAACACTGTATGCAATTTAGCGAACTAACACCAGTGCCAGTTGTGACACAGGGCCGCGCGGCCAGCCTACAACAATTTCTAAGTGCGAATAAAATTACGTCGGCCGACTTAATCATAATGTATAATGTGGAACCAATAAAACAGTAAGGGCCTTTCAACACAAACAGTAAACGTATTAAACGAGTACCGGAGTGCGTGAGATCGAAGCAAGTATTCAACACCAGTTCGCGCAACCAACCCTAGGAGTACGCTGCGTATGGGTAACTAGAAACTTTTAATATGCATATTAAAACCAATGCCAACTAACCGGTGATTATTCGTTATAAAAGGAAAATATACAACACCAATACTTTGTACGATAGAGTTTTCTCAGGGGCGGAGTTTATTTAAAGATCAATGTAACAGAATGAGTGTGCGTGTGCTAAGATAGAGGTTATCCACTGGTTCATTTTCAATGTTTTAATTATTTAACAATATCACTTATAATAATAACCAAAATAAAACTCAATAGAGATAAGAAATAATTTCAATCAGTTGTACTATCGTTGAAAGATTGTAATAACGTAAAAGAAAGGCAAATTTTTGATAAATAAAAATAAGTATGTGTTTTAGACCGTATCACATGTGTTAACGTAATTATTGAACATATCAAATCCAAGTAATCCTTCCTGCAGCTGTTTTCGTCTGAAAGACTCTGGAAGAAAAACCTGAAGGTAAGAGATAACTATAATTATAATTTTGTAATTAATTCTTAGAGTTACATTTGGCCCCCGTACAGCGACGCGAGTATGGGGTTAATAACCCATATTCGCCAGACCTAATTAAGCTGCAGAACGGGTTATTTGGGAGTGGGGCGAGGTTGTAAATTGTAGAAATAAAATTAGGCATATTTATATATATAAAAATAATAAATAAAAATGGAAAATAATAGTTTGACCGAATCAACGGTCATGAGTGGGTTGGAGGTCCATTCGACCCCAATCCCAGTTCAAAATAGAGAATCAAGTAAGTCAGATGAAATAGATGACTCGGGGATTCAGGTAACCGCACCCGTAATGAATCAAAATAAACAATCTGAGGATAATGATATGATAAAAATGATGCAATTGCTTTTCAAAGAACAGAAGAGTGATTTGGACGCTAAATTCAATGTATTAAAAAATCAGAATAATGAATTAGATATGAAAGTCAATGTACAGAATAGTAAATTTGATATTATAAATAGTCGTTTTGATGTAAGTGATGTTAAGTTCCATGAGTTAATAAATAATATTGACCAAAAATTTGATAAGCGTTTATATGATACGAAACAACAGAGTGTCAAGTTAGAAGACAATATTAATAAACGTTTAAATGAGACGAATGAATGTTTCAATACATTTAAAGAACAAGTGATAGGCTCAGTAAATGAACAGTTAAATAAGCATACCATTAATGTAAATAAACAAGTGTCAGAGACAGTCAAAATACAAGTGCATGAGCAAATTCAAGAGTTGAAAGATAATTTTGAAAGTAGGATAAATAAGTATAATGTTGATAATGAGTGTAAATTTAATTGTGTAGTAGAGAAAATAGAAGAAGTTAGAGATAACATTGAGACATATGAAACTAATGTTAATTTCAAAATAAATGAAATAGAAAGCAATTGCGATAGCAAAATAAGTGAATGTCAATTGAGTTTTGCGAATAAAATCTTAGAAATCAATTACAATGTTGATAGTAAGATCAGTGAAACAGAAAGTAGTTGTAAGTCAGAAATACAGCTATTAAAAGGTGCTGTAGAAATGGTACTTAATGCCAGTATTCAGTCTGAACGGGTAACTAACAACAAGTTTAATTTAATGGAACAAAAAATAATCAATGTTAAAGATGACTTGAAAACGGTAATAAATAAAACATTAGACAGTGTCCATGAGCAAGTAGTAATCACCCATAATGTAGATAGCGAAATAGAGTTAGAGTCATTTACTGGGGATAGGAGAGGGGTACACTCTATGCAATTCCTAAATAGAGTAAGAGACTTTAATAGATTTTGTAACAATAATTGGGAGATGAAATTATTGAAAGTTATGAAATGTTTTAAGGGAAGCCCCTCAATTTGGGCGGAGGTACATAAGGGAGATTGGTTAGATTTCGAAAGTTTTGAAGGGGATTTTAGAAGCAAATACTGGTCTGAAGAGGACCAAGAAGTACTTAGAAGCAAGATAATGGGGTCGGGTAATTTTGGGACTAATGGTAATAATGTCACCATTTATGTAATGAAAATGTACAATGAGGCAAAATACCTTGAACCACCATTACCGTTTAGATCATTTGTACGTCATGTAAGTAAACATTTACCAAGGGAGGTGCAAATTAACCTGATGACGCGGGAAGTGGAAGGTATAAATGATCTTGAACAAATATTAGACATTTTCCAAAATATCAGGGACCGGGAAACTGGTAGGCGCTCAAACCTGTCAGGGGTACATAACAATGAGAATAATAATCATAATCAATCTAGTGGGACACCAAACACATATAGAGGGACAAGGGGAGGCTACAATAATAACTATAGACGCGAGGACTGGCGATGTGGAGAGTGTCATTGTGAGAACTATGGTAGTAGAACAACTTGTTACAGGTGTCATAAAGAGAGGAGTTGCCAACGCAGCAATACTGAACATAACCAAAATAGTCAACCACAGAGAGGAGGGAGCAGCAACCGAGGAGCACCGGGAAGCAGTGGAACTTCCAATAGAGGTCGTGGTGGACACACTCCAGGCCGTGCAAACACCCAGACGGAAAACTAACAAGGACAGTTATAACACCATTGTCGACAAATGACTGCGAGGCCCAAGATAACAACGAATATACAAATAATGTCATCTGTACGGTTATGTCCAAGGAACTGATGGAGGAAGAGGACTTGGAGACAGCAAGACCAGAAACCGGACTGACAGAGGTAAGAATTCAAATTGAAGGTAAGGAAGTAAAAACTTTGGTCGATACAGGTAGCAAAATTTCTGTCATTTCCGAACACATATTAGAGAGTTTGCAAGAAATAAATAAAAATATCCCAATTTTGCCAGTAGCGGGGGTGACCATTGTAGGTATTACCGGGGTTAGGAGTAAACGTGTAACTAAACAAGTACATTTGAACATGGTAGTTAATGGAGTAGAATATGACAACACATTTTTAGTAGTAAGGGGACTAAATTTGGAGGTTATTCTGGGGAATTTTTTGATAAAGCATAAGGCGGTAATTGATTTCCAGAAGCGGTCGTTAATACTAAATAACGAAGGTAGACTAGTTGAGATTAATTTTCGGGTAGTAGATAAAGTCAGAATTTCGGGAGTTAAGATGATACTGAATCGGGCCAGTAAAATAGAAACGGAAGTTAATACGTATGTAGGTAGAGAGGGAGAGTTAGGGGGTAATATAAATAAACAAATTTGGGAGGATAGAGCGGTAAAATTTTGTAGTGAGGGGCGTGATGTAGGGAGTTTTCAACGCAAAGCGTTGTGGCAGGTAATAGAGTGTTTTCGAGAAGTGTTTGCCGATGTACCAGGGAGGGCAAGGGATTATGAGTGTGAATTAAAAGTAAAGGAACACGCACCCTATGTACAAAGAAGCTATCCGGTACCTTATTCAAAAAGAAGGGCGGTTCAGGCGGAATTAGATAAAATGTTGGAAGGGGACATAATAGAAAGATCAGTATCACCGTACTCTAACCCGTTAGTAGTAGTCATTAAGAAAGATGGCCGCGTTAGATTATGTTTAGACGCCCGCAAGATTAATCAGATAATTATCCCGGACCGGGAGTCACCCGAAGCAATAAATGAAATCTTCCAAAAATTCAGTGGAGTTAAATACATGACCTCATTAGATTTAACCGCGGGGTACTGGCAAGTCCCGTTGGCATGTGAAAGTAGGAAATACACAGCATTCCTGTTCAATTGAAAGAATTACCAATTTAAACGATTACCTTTTGGGCTGAATACCAGTGTAGCCAGTTTTATAAAATGTTTAGATGAAATACTCCAGCCACAGAATTTAGATTTTTTAACCATTTATGTAGACGATATATTGATAGCATCACGAACATTTTCCGAACATGTGGAACATTTAGAATATGTATTAGACAGACTGCGTACAGGGGGGTTGACTGTCAATTGGGAGAAGTCTAAATTCCTACAGAAAGAAATACATTTTCTAGGGTTCATAATTACACCAGAGGGGATAAAAGCTAACCCAGAGAAAGTAGAATCAATTTTAAAATTTCCAGAACCCCGAAATATTAAGCAGTTACAAAGTTTTTTAGGGCTATGTAATTTTTATAGAAAATTCCAGAAAAACTATGCCCATATAACGTCCAAGTTGAGCGCAGTGTTACAAAAGAACAAACAATGGAAATGGGGGGAAAGAGAACGAGAGGTGTTTATTGAAATAAAGGACCACTTTAGTAACATGATCATGATGAATCACCCTAATTTTGAACGCACATTTTATTTACAGACCGATGCTAGTAACATCGCATTGGGTGCAGAACTGTACCAGGAGGACGACGCAAAGGAGCATCACACCATCGCTTTCGCCAGTCGTACCTTATTAGCTGCTGAAAGAAACTACACAACAACGGAGAAGGAACTATTAAGCATTGTTTTTGTGGTGAAGAAGTTCCGAACATATCTACTGGGAAATTCCACTATCATCCGGACGGACCACAAAGCATTATCTTTTTTAAACACCTGTAAGTTGACACACAGCAGGATAACCAGGTGGGTGCTAGCTTTACAAGAGTATAATTTTAGTTGGGAATATATAAAAGGGGTAGAAAACAAAATACCTGACACTTTATCTAGGGTAGATACACAGGGAATGAGAACAGGGAGGGACTTAAAAGAAATAGAAATTTTCAGACTTAGTAGAGAAGATAGATTATTTGGGGAAGAATTGAGAGACATTAATAGTATGCAAAGAACAGATCTTAAATTGAACAAAGTAATAACCAGCTTAGAGTCCGACTTAGAGGAGTCAGGGTATAGCCGTTATTTCCAGATTTATCAAGGGAGTTTGTTTAAGAAAGTAGAGGGGGGAGAGCGTGATTGGAGGTTAGTTATACCGGAAGGGTTGGTAGATAAGATAATATGGGACTGTCATTTTCGGTATGGGCATTTCGGTGCTAGGAAATGTGTAAATGTATTAAAAGAATCATGCTTATTTAAGAATATGGAACGGAGGGTTAGAACTTTACTCAGAGGGTGCGATTTATGCCAAAAGTCAAAAGTAGTTAATTACCGCTTAGAGGGAGAGATGAGGTGTATTAAAGTAGAAAAGCCTTTTGATCTAGTTGCGGTAGACTTGTTTGGCCCTTTACCTAAGGGAAGGGGAGGCGTCATGTACATTTTTGTAGTATTAGATACATTTACGAAATTTGTAAGATTATACAGTGTAAAGCGGGCCCTAGTAAAGTATTAAGTGAAAAAATAACGAAGGATTATATGATTAAAACCGGAAAACCCAAAATAATATTATCTGACCATGGGCCCCAGTTTATTAGCGGAATATGGCGACAAACTTTGGGCTGGGAAGGTATTATACCTAAACACACGGCGGTATACCATCCTCAGTCGAACCAAGCTGAAAGAGTTATGCGAGAATTAGGGAGAATTTTCCGGGCATACTGCCATGCTAAACATAGTGAATGGCCAGCCTATGTGGGAAGAATTGAAGAATGGCTAAACTGTACAACTCATGAATCAACGGGGTTCACACCATACGAGCTAGTCAAGGGAAAACGTCCACCTAGGATCCTGGAACAGCTGTTCAATTTTCCACCGGAAAGCAACCCACGAGATCTGGAAGTAAAACTTCAACTCGCAAATGAAAACTTATTAACGAAGGGAGAAAGAAGAAAACGGCTTCATGATGCCAAAGGTAAGTGGATCAAGTACGAAATAGGTCAGTTGGTATTAGTGAGAAGACACGATTTATCAAGTGCACAAGATAAAGAGATTAAAAAATTCTTTTTGTTGTATGAAGGACCATATGAAGTAGTTGAAATCAAAATGGATAATGCTTATGTTTTACGAAACCAAACAACGGGGGAAATAGTGGGTACCCATAACGCCACCAATTTAAAAAAGTATTGGTCAAAATGAAATAATAATAAACAAAAATAATACATTAAATCCTGTAATTAAATACAACTAAATAACTACAATAAACCCATAGTTAAATAATTATAAATAACTATGAATAATATAAAACAGTAAGTGGTAGCGGATAGAGGTTCCCCACTTGTCCCAGTGGGGTTCGTCTATTTCAGCGACGCGCCCCTGCCCACGCGAGCCTTGGTTTTCTCCATTTACCCGTATTTTCGGAGGAAGCTTTGTCCCTACCTTTAGTCCTAGTTCTTGACCTTTTAATAATCCTTATCCCTTTTATCTTCCCGATTTCCCTAACCCTTCCCTTAGAGTAAACACATAAACAATAGTTACACAAATTGGCACACTTTTTGGAACAATTTGATTGCTTTAATTCTAAATACTACATTAGGGTAATCCTCAAAATTAAATAAACTGGTGTTATTTATGAATTGTAAACTCATCCCTTAATTAGGTCGGTAGTGGAGAAGTTTTGTGGCTGAGTAGACAAACTAGATAATAAATTTCTGTATAATTCCACATGACTATTGTGGATTGAGATGGGGTTGTAGATTAGTGGTTGTGGTTTGTTTTTATGGGAAAGGAGGCAGGCAAGGAATTCAGGGCTGCCAACAGGTTTTGTTCACATTCACTCATGTAGGGGTTCTGTTCGTCTTCCATCGCATCTCGATTCACAATAATGTACATGTACATGTAACATATAACCTATTTACAGGTAATTAAGAAAAAATAATAAGTATAAATATTACAATAAGTATAATATCAAGTAAGTAAATAATTTGGGAAAATATTTTAAAGTAAACTTATGTAACCAAAGGGTTTAATAATTATTTTGTGGTACCTGCTATGTTAGGTTATGAGTAGGGGATATTGGTATTAAGAATGTGATTGTGGAGGAATTTAAAGAGAGATTAGAACCAATGATGTAATGTTTGTAAGATTTATTGAAATATTAAGAAAAACTGAAACCTTTAATCACGTAGAATCATTTTGGAAATTGTAATTACAGTAATGGAAATTGTTTTGAACAAACGAAGAGATTAAACCTAATTGTAGGGGTCCTGGGAGTAACTTAATAATATGAAGGTTAGTGATGGGGGTAACTTTCTTTTTATTCAAATTGAACTGTAAGTTTATATATTTTATACATTAACTGCATATAATTGTAATCAAAGCTAAACTGTCTGAGTGGAGATTATTAAAGTCAATTTTATTAATGAAGCCTATTTTGTATTCATATTCAAAGTGTTTTAAATAATATAGCTACAGTTAAAATGTTTTTAAAAAAATGTTATTAAAGTAATTGAAAGGTGAATTAAAATTATATTTGGTTCGAATTGCAACAAATAGACTTTGACAAATATGTTAACAAGAAGAATTATAGAAATGCAAATTTGGCAGGAAGTATATATGCCAGCCCATGATGTAACCAGAATGTTTAGACTATGTGAGTCTTGCAGACTAGTGTTTATATAAACAGTTGTGGTATGTTGTGACTAATGTCTGTAGTCATGCTTGGTGACAATAACAAAAAATGTTGTAGCCTGCTGAGTCAGTATCTTGAGTAAAACCTTATTGTGATAGAAAAGAATTGAAATTAAATTTTTTTACAGACCAAATAATAATGAGGCAATTACTGTAACTTTTGAGATTAATGGAATTAATTAAAGTAAATTAAGCACCATTAAATCAATTTGGTAATTAAATTAATTGAAAAGATGATCTTTAATAATGAACTTGTAATAATGAACTTAACTTTATTTTTATTCGAATTCAAAATGGAATTATAAAGCAAACGCCAATTGATGTAAATAATGGTTAAAATATTCATGTAAAATTGAAAACTGAAGGAAATATTTGGGCCAAGATAGTGTCTGGAAAATAAGATGTGTACATTACTGTCCAAGTAACTTGTATCAATGCTAATCTATATTTTATGTTTTAACTGTAGATTCCCCACCTAAGTGCGGTCATGGCCTCACCGGACCATGACCGTGAAAGTAGTTAATTGTGGCAAATCATAAATTTTACTTGATATAACCGGCTTGTGGTTTGTTTTATTTTGCTAACCCGGTGGTTTGTTAGACTTAGTAGGGGGGTTATTTTTTTGGGGAATCTACCAAATTTTGGAACAGGTCTATTTTCACCCGGATAGGGGTGGTAGTCCATTAGGGGTGTATAATATAAAAGGAATAGTAGGTCATATGTATACCGAATTTTATTGTAACGCCGAAGCAAGGATGGGGGTGGAATAAAAGAAAAAATGTCCACCCCTTCCGCATCAGTCCTTGTGAAAGCAACTAGACGCCACAGTCTAGGGGGGTAATAGTGAGTGTGGATGGGCGGTGACCCAGTTACAGGTCACGAGGGAGATGTGGGGTACGGCGAGGATGAGGCTGAAAAGGGCCAAGAAGCCTCGTGCAGACCACATTAAAATGTAACGGGTATCAGGGGTTAAGGGATTAAAAGGGGGGTATATATGTATATATATATATTAAAAAAAAAATAATAATAATAATAATTTTATAGTAGCTAAGTATAAACGGAGTTAATGTCATTTTGTATAATTAAGGTGTTATTTTGGATGGGCAACATTGTATGGGGAATACTATTCAATTTAACTGGAATTTATGTGTATCATTGTAAACCAATATTGTTTTATTAATATTATTCTTTAGGGTCTATAATATAAAATGAGCCAGTACGTTGTCAATGAACCAGTACGGCTAAGAGGAAACAAATCAGATGTGGGATATGGAGGGATGGAAAGCCGTTTGTCAATTTTTAATTCCATGTTATAAAGTCAGGCGATACTGGGTCGGGTATCTGTTCGATTTTTCGGTGTTGGGATCTCGAACAGAGAAGTCCAGTAAGATCGGATGGGTGCTGTCGCCGTCGCCAGACTAGGGGGGTAAGAACCCATGAGGCAGTAGAGTGTTCAGGGGGGTTGCGGCGCCATATCTTCACTGATCCTCTTAGGTTTAGGCAATAAGAGTTTGAACGCTACGGCCTTCAATCTCTTATTGGGGGGGTATTGTAACGGTACGAGATTGTAGGGCCAAGATAACATTTTTTAAAATTACATTCTCTATACAGTCATTGTTCACCCTTGTAGAACCCCGAGTTAGTCAACCAGATAGGCTGTGTTTATTGCAGAAAAACGTCTATGTTTTGTCTCCGTACTCATGCAACGCAGACCGATTGTGAAACAACATCAACCTGCGCCTCAGCCATGAATCACGTAAGAAAGTAATGTAACTGCACATTGCGCCAGGCGGCAAAAACATTGCTCACCTTCCCGCCTATGCTAAGGCGCTTTTTCAATAGCACCAATGGGAGCACAGATGCACGATCACGTGACCAAAAAACACTGTATGCAATTTAGCGAACTAACACCAGTGCCAGTTGTGACACAGGGCCGCGCGGCCAGCCTACAACAATTTCTAAGTGCGAATAAAATTACGTCGGCCGACTTAATCATAATGTATAATGTGGAACCAATAAAACAGTAAGGGCCTTTCAACACAAACAGTAAACGTATTAAACGAGTACCGGAGTGCGTGAGATCGAAGCAAGTATTCAACACCAGTTCGCGCAACCAACCCTAGGAGTACGCTGCGTATGGGTAACTAGAAACTTTTAATATGCATATTAAAACCAATGCCAACTAACCGGTGATTATTCGTTATAAAAGGAAAATATACAACACCAATACTTTGTACGATAGAGTTTTCTCAGGGGCGGAGTTTATTTAAAGATCAATGTAACAGAATGAGTGTGCGTATGCTAAGATAGAGGTTATCCACTGGTTCATTTTCAATGTTTTAATTATTTAACAACATCACTTATAATAATAACCAAAATAAAACTCAATAGAGATAAGAAATAATTTCAATCAGTTGTACTATCGTTGAAAGATTGTAATAACGTAAAAGAAAGGCAAATTTTTGATAAATAAAAATAAGTATGTGTTTTAGACCGTATCACATGTGTTAACATAATTATTGAACATATCAAATCCAAGTAATCCTTCCTGCAGCTGTTTTCGTCTGAAAGACTCTGGAAGAAAAACCTGAAGGTAAGAGATAACTATAATTATAATTTTGTAATTAATTCTTAGAGTTACAAGGTGGTAAATGTTAGAATTTGGGTGATTATTATTTCGTTAGGACATTTAAATTAGTCCAAGTTAAGTTTAAAGGGGTGCTAGAGAGAATAATATTATTGTGAATAAACGTAATGTAGAAAATTGAGAATTAATAATGACACAGTAGAAATGGGGAATATAGGTAAAGTAATGAGTGATATATTGAGGTAATAAATAAATGGAGATATTTTGTAGATGAAAGTGGTGTAATAGGAGAGTAATTAGTTGATGGTAATTTTGTAAGGGGGGTGGTGTGATAAGGAGTCCTCAACGAAAAGCGTTATGGCAGGAGGGGAACCGATATGTGCCGGAAAGGGTTACCTATGGAGGGTCCAGGAACCAAATAAGGGAATGAGCACTGGGAAGGGAACACATATCCTGAGTACAAAGGGGTAGAGAGTATTTTGTTATAAGGGTAGAATGATGCGAAATGAGTTAGAGTACTAAGTTAGGGGTAGAGAATTTAGAGAATGGTTGGTAGATGTTTTGATAGATGGGTGTCATACTAGTTAAAGCTGTTAAGTGATTATTTGAGTCAGAAGGGGGGGGGAGATTATATATAAATGCCAAGTTAGTAAATCAAAATATTATGAATAACTGAGTCACCCAAACTAATTGAGAATGAAAATATTAAAGAAAGAAAGTCATAGTTAAAATGTAAAAATAATTGAAACAAGTGACAGATTTTAATAGAATTTGAGAATGATATAAAGCTATAAAATGTGTAATTTTTGGTCAATTTAAATGTAAATTTTATGGTTTATTGTAAGATAATAATAACCATGTTAATTTTGAATATTCTATTTTATTATGTTTGAAGGTAAAAATTGTAAAGATGTTTCATGTATTTTATAGTGTAGCTTTGTGTAGTGCATATATGTCAAGGTCGTTCACTTGACCCAGCGAGATCAGCTGATGACTGATGTTAGATACAGGACCATTTTCTAATAATTAATTCATTCAATGGCGTTGCTTAATTGAATTAAATGATTTTACATTTTATTGAGATTGATAAAAGAGATATTTTCGTAAAATAAAATTTTTTGGAAAAAAAAATTATTTTTTTATGCCTGCCATGTAGATGAAGTTTTGAGGTTCTGAGTATGTTGTTCATATGTATTACTAGTGTGTTTATTGAATTCTATTGTTTAGTATATATGTGTTATAAACAAATATTAGAATAAGCGAGTTTATGATGTAATAAGATGTTCAGTTTATGTGTTTTTTATGATTGTTAGTAGTAGTGAAGAAAATTGGTAGATTTGATAGATTCATGTAAAAGATTTTTTATTTTTTTTGGATGAAAGTAATGGTAATACAACAGTTTGATTTTGAACTTAAATGAATTTTTGAACGAAACTTGAATGATTTGAATTTAATTAGCTGCAGTGTTTTGAGTTGAAAACGAAAGTTAATTTGCGAAAAGAAGTTGAAATTTGAAAAACAAAATATTTTAGGAGTGATTTGAAGTAGAAAATTTGTATGTTTATTAGTAGAAAATTGAATTTGTTCAGAATATAGAAATGAGTATGTGTACGCACCCAGTACTTGCCAAAAGCGACCTAGTGTGCATGTAAGGGGGAACATATCGGTGGAGGATAGGGCATGGTATAATGCCAGGGTTTGGATTTTGGGGTGGAATGATAGAAGGTTAGGTGTACTATGGTGAGTACCGGTCCGAGTTTATGGTGTTGGGATCTCGAGTAGAGAAGTCCAGTAATCTCGTTCAGGTGCAGCTATAGTCGCCGAACTAGGGGGGTAGTTTACCCATGATGTGTAAAGTATTAAAAGGGGGTTGTTGGCGCCATATCCTCACCGATCCTCTTAGGGGTAGCAATGAGAGTTCTTCTGTCGAGACAAAAGACCTCTCATTGGGGGGGGGTATAGTAATGGGGCAAAATGGGGTGTTTTATTTTATTTCATATTTTAATCAATGTATAAGTACGGCAGCGAGTCCCCTACGTAAAACGGTTACAGTCAAACAAAGAACGCAGTAACAACGTTGTAATTTTGCAAGCGGGCGTGGCAAGACACATTACAATTCCAAGAAATCAAATGTGTGTGACACGCTAGTGCGCGCAACACCAACAGGCGCGCAGAAGGTACGCCAAGCAAGATGTCGAATTTGTAAATTTTGTTCGCCATGCGGTCAGGATGCTGACGGAACTATGGACAAACCACACCCATTTGAGTGACGTGACTAGTGGCCTCAAAATTTTGTCAACGTCCAATACACCTGGACAACCCATGTTACCTGTACAGTGACGAACATTTTCATACAAGAAGGCATTGGTTTTCCTATCCAGCAACCGGACGTGGTGGGAGATTTGTTGATAACGCTCTACCCAGTCGACTAACAATATAGGCCATGCGTGGTCAAACTCAATTTTCTGCTCGGGCAATTTGAAGGTCGGCCGACCATAACAGTAATCAAAAAAGTATAAATCAGTGTAAAATAGTATGAACCAGTGACTAAGTGCAGCTTCCAAAATCAATGGAACAATAACATTTTTTATCAAAAAAGGAATAGTGTGTGTGACGCGCCATGCGATTGACGGAGACGCCACGGTAAACTGTAACTGTATCCAAATCAACTTATTATGATTTTATATAAAAAGGGTTTTAAAGTAAATATATAAAAGGGGGTTATCGTATGAGTGAGTGGATGGGCAATCTGGGTCGCTTTGATAGATTCATAAATATATTAGAATAAGTTAAAATGGTAAAATAAATGTTTATGTTATATCTGTTTTAAAAAGAAAAAAAAAAGAGCTGCAATAATATGTGAATTGAGGTAGAAGGATAGGTAAGTTGTGTATTTGAAAGAAAGTAGAAAATGCAATTAAATTAGATTTGTTTCAAATGAAAAGCGAGCCGAGTATGTTATTAAGGTAACCTGAAGGTCATACTTGTATGTCGCAGTTCGTGCGACGAACCTTGGACTAAGAGGTAAGTCATCACCATGAATTAAATTTTAATAATTGAATGTATTAATAAGTGATTACACAACGGTGACGTGAAACAATGCCGTCATCTGCGTCAGACAAAGGATTAATCCCCTCCACATGTCGAATTTACGACAAAATGTCGTCCCATTCGCCAAACTACAGTCAGAGCGTTAACACGCTAAAATATTCGACGGCAGATTATTGCCAGCAAAAGTGTTTTTGGAGTTATAAAATGTAATCAAAATGTAACAGTCAGTGAAAGTTCAAAATCAGTCAGTAACTAACAGTTCAAAAATGTAAATTAGCGTCAGTGATAAAAGGGAAAAGAAACAAGGAACGTTCGGCCGGACATCTGCCAGACAACGTGGAACGCTTGACGAGGACTTCAATCCTACACCTCAGGGAAGTCAAAATTCAGATCAATATACTTTAATATTCTTTTGAGGTCAAAATTACTATGAATTAAACAATGTACCTTTGTTGATATGTGTGTGTGAGAGCATGGAAGCGTGTATGTGCCGGCATTTACAATAAAGATTGAGGCATTGGTTTATGTGATTTGAAACGGAGTAAATCTACTCAAGAAGAACTGCAGTTTATTAACATGTTCTTGCAAATAATCAAATACCAGAAATAATTAATTGATATTAATGAATAATTAGTATGGGCGGAAGTATATAGCCGCCATTTTGTCTTTGAATGCATAAGACACCATTTTGATTTTTGTATATATGAATAATGCAAATTCAGAATTATTAAACAAAAGTTTATGTCACCACAATCGTTGTTAGCGTCATTATTTCGAGATCCCACACTGTCTCTGGTCTCGCTTAATATTGAACTGTGGACCCTAGGGAGAAAATTAATGGTGGTTAGAAAGCCACGTGCTCAAACCGGATGTGGAGTGAATCATACGGTAAGTATCTACATATACCATATTATTATAAATAAATATATTGTGCAAAAAAGAAGTAAGTTAACAATAATGCCCAGAATAGCGACTAGTTTAATTAAAGTTAACAATGGCTGCCCGAACTAGCGACTTTATATAAACATTTTTTATATAAATAAGCCAGAATACAGAGACAGAGTGGGTGTCGAAATGGTATATAGCATAACATGTAAATAATGTGTATTAAGATTGTTTGGTTATGTTATTGTTAGTTTAAATATACACAAAGCAACAGTTTAAAAGAAACAGAATTTTATTTTTCTATTCAAAATGGCAAATCACAACGAGATTGGAGTTGAAATGAGCGAGTCGGCTGGTGTGGGGGAACCAGGGGTTCATTCAACCCCAGTAAAGGAATACAGCTTAACTGAGTCAACAATAGACGACTCGAATACTCATGCAACTCCAACCTCAAAGAACGATAACAATCAATTTGACAATGACATAATGAGTATGTTAAGAACAATATCAAAAGATATTCATGAACAGAAAGCAAAGTTTGATAATCTTGATGAGAAATTTAATAACATTGACGAGAAATTTAATGAAGTAAAAACTGAAATAAAAAACAAAATTTTAAATTTGATGAACGAATTAATGAAATAAATATACGTTGTGAAAATAGCCAAAAACAAGCAGTAGAAGCAGTGCAGTTAGTCAGAAATTTGACACCAAAATAAATGATTTAGACGATAAAATCAATAAAATAAATGAAGTAGTAATAGAAAAAATTCAGAACCAAATAGAGACACAAAGTAAAGAGATAGAAAATAAATGTCTAGCTACAATAGATAAGCAGGTAGAGATGAAAACCAATTTTGAAATACACAAACAAATAGACATTAATAGACATGTTTTACAAAATCAGTTAGAAAATTTTGAGTCAAATGTAATAAGTATAACAGAAAATATAGAAACAGTAGATAAAGCCATTTCAGAGCATGCAGCTAGTACCAACTGTAGAATAAGTACCATACAAAATAAGCTTAGAGAAATAGATGAGTTCAATTTACAAACTAGTAATAATTTATATGACAAATGGACTGTAGTTGAAAATAATTTAACCAGTGTGAAAAATGAGTTACGGGGGGAAATTAACAAAAAAATTTACTGGGGTTACCAAAAGGGTGATAATAACTAGAGACTTACATAACGAAATTGAGTTAGAGACTTTCAGCTACGAGAATAGGGTAATACACCCTATGAGATTCATAAACCAAACCCGGGAGTACAACCGTTTCAGCAATAGTAGTTGGGAGGTGCAACTAACCAAAATAATTAAATGTTTTAAGGGAAGTTCAATTGTATGGGCTGAAGCACATAGGTTAGAGTGGGATTGTTACGAAGCATTTGAAAAAGCATTTAAAGGGAAATATTGGACAGAAGACGAACAAGAAATACTAAGAAGCCGTATAATGGGAACGGGCAATTTTATAGGACACCCTAATAATAATATAACGATATACGTAACTAAGCTATACAATGAAGCCAAATACCTAGAGCCACAAATACCATTCAAATCATTTGTGAGGCATGTAAGTAAGCACTTACCGCGAGAAGTGCAGATAACACTAATGACAGATAGAAATTGAAGATATGAACGAGCTAGAGAGAATCCTAGACATATTACAAAGTATTAGAGACCGCGAAGTGGGTAGGCGAACCCCACAACAACATAATAATAATAACTCTGAATTTAGTCACCAGAGAAATAATTATAATGGACATAATAATATGCATAGGGATAGTGTAAGCAAATCAGGTTGTAACGGTACAGAATTGTGTGTGATCCCAGTTTTAATTTCAGTAATTCAGTAATTAATAAATTGTTAACTTTTACCTGTGAGGAGCCCCAGTACAGCAATGCACACAGTTAGCCTAAACAATTGCCCAGACGTATTGCGTAACTGCCCTAGCAGCAGGCTTTTTGTGAATCACAGTCTGCAGTTTGTCATCAGAGAGTGTACAACAGTAGTAAGCAGCATCAGACAGTAAAGTTGGTGATTTAAATTTAAACGGTGGCCTCGGGTGCAAGATAGGCCGTAATTAAGAGTAGGCCTATCTTTCAATGCATTAACATTGTTAAAAGTGGTACAAACAGTATAACGTGCGGCCAGTTCAACTGTAACTCTGACCGCGCGGTCATCACCTAAGTGCTCGAGCAAAATAAAGTCGGCCGACAAACTGTTATAAAAGTGTAATCGGAAATCATGATAAATTAAATAAGACGTAGTATACCGCGTCAGTATAAAAAATTTATGAACTGTTGAAATAACATTGTGAAGTGACCAGAAACAGCTAACTCCACGAGGCAGTGATGAAACTGTAAGGAACGCCGGGGATGGGTTAAGTACTCTTCATAACACGAATAGAACAATTCCCTAAATAATAAATCTAAATACTGAACTATAATAACGGGGTTTAAAAGAAAAAGAATGTAAAAGAGTATGAATGAGAGAATGTCGCAAAGTACTGGTTAATGAAAATAACGCTATCATTAAGTAATTTTTTAGAGTAGTTTATACGGGATGATCAAATATCTATGTAGTCTTGTTTTTATTGAACTTGTAGTGTGAAGATAAGGTGAAAGGGTATAATTCAGGCTAATAAAAGAAAGCCAATTTGTTAGCATACGCAAAATTTGTGTTAGCGTAATTATTTCGAAACTCAAATCCAAATAATCCTTTCTGTAGCTGGTTTCGTCTGAACGACTCTGGACCCGAATCCGAAGGTAAGAGTAAGATATTTTAGTATTTGTCGTAAATCAAGAGAGTTACATTGGCCCCGAACTAGGGACACGAGTATTATATAATTATCCATAAAATCAAGAGAGTTACACTGGCTCCCGTAACAGTGACGCGAGTGTAGGTTACAACTTACATTCGCCAGACCTAATCAAGCTGCAGAACGGGTTATTTGGAGGTGAGGGCGTAAATAAAGTAATTTCAGAATGGAGAATGAAAACATGTCAACTGAGCCGGCCAATAAAGGCGACTCAGGAATTCGAACGAGTGAAAATAATGATGAAGTCAGCTTCACTGACAGTAATAGCCAGTTAACAGAATCAAAAATAATGAAAGATGTCGAACATCAATCGACACCTATCCAAAGTAAAAAATCTGACGATAGCTACGAAATATTTAAAATAATACAAGCAATGATAGAAAAACAGAGTGTAAAGTTAGGAAAACAGAGTGTAAAGTTTGATGAACTTAAAACTGACATTAATGAAGTACAAATCAAGTGTGAGATTAACTTTAACAAACTGAAATATGAATTAAATGAAACATTGAGTCATTCATTAAAAAATATGAATAACAGAGTTGACAAAATAGAGAGTAGGGTGATAGAAAAAATTGATAAACAAACACAAAAGGCAACTGAAAATTTTGAATGTAAAATAGATGATAATTATAATGAGATGTGTAAAAACGTGGTAGTAGAGAACCAGGAGATTAATGTTGAGAGTGAGAAGGAAGATTTTGTTGAAGTAGAGTTTAGTAATGAAGTGTTGTTAGTAAATGCTGATGAGAGTGAGAGAGAGCGTGAAGATAGTTTAAATGCAGAGCATAAAAAGAGGGCAAATTTTTCTAGTGATACAGGTGAAGAAAAAGTTTCACCAGTAGTGTTGGAGGACAAGGGTTCCTCGTTAGTTTTTGTAAAAGACAAAAGGTCTTTAAATTATTTTTGTGTATCTGGTAAAGCCAGACGTAATAATGTTGTGTTGCCCTCTGTGTGGAATGAGAATGTAAAATGTTGTGAGAAGTATTGTAATGAAAGTGATTATGAGAGAGAGAGAATGGTAGAAATATTTAAGGTGAAGAGAGACTATGAAGAGTTAATACAGAGTTTAAATAGTGAGAGAACTGGTGGAATCAAAAAACATACATTGTGTGACAAACAATGTGTATATTGATGACAAATATTTGCCTGTTAATGAACCGATAGTAGTAGAATATGGTAATAATAATGTAGTAACAAAAAACACTGACGGAGACTTTACAAAAAATACTGATGTCGATTTGATTTATGATAAGATAATTTTGGGGGGTAACCCTATAGATTATTGTTTTGGTACAATGGGAAAAATAAAATTTTATGGCCACAACACACAAACTAGCCATATGTTTGTAACGTGTCTAAAATGGGGTTATTTTATTTCTTACAGTTGTGGGATAAGTGTATTTTATTTATTTCATTTTGTGGGGGATTTTATAAATTTATTGTGAAAGTTTTATTTCCCGGTGAACGTTTTTTCATCACAACAGAATACGTGTTGAGAAACAGTGGTAGAACAAAGCAGAGACGCAGTTACGGTATTGTGTAACTCGGCAAAGGAATTCGTACCCCCTTCGAATTTCTCGGAACTCTGTATATGTGTGTCGATGCACGCGCGCCACTACTCAAACAGGCGCTCGGGGGACGCGGTCAGCCCGAAAACCAAGATGGCTAGAGAACAAAATTATTCATCGTCTCCTTAGCGGTCCTCAGGAAATGCTGCGAAGGACCGCCCACTTTAATGACGTCAGCCAGTGCCTAGCTGAAATCGTCTGCTATCTTAACTTCAAAAAACTACATGCATAGCATGGGACGAACAAATGACAGGCATTGGTTTCCTCAACAACGACGAAAATCAGGTGGCCGTGAACCGCCGCTTTCTCCCGCTCGCGGTCCACGTATACAGTCTATATTAGTGAGAGACGCCATATAGTCCACGAGCAACCAACTTCAGCTACAGACACAGACATTTTTGTTTGGACCCGGTCGGTGTAGTTTATAAAATGTAACTGAGTCAACAATAGAGTTAATACCGACCGGGACCCGAGGAAGTAATGGATATATAACGAGAGAAGTACAGTGGTCAGCGAGTGAAACATTTAAAGTGCCGTGAATAACGAAGCGAGAACGCGTGTTCGGGCGAGGCCTCGATATATGTGCGAGAGTTAAAACAAATGGGATTTTCTAAAAAGAAGGTATTGTAAATAATATGAGAGAATGAGCAGGCTGGGCTGTACTTATAATTTTATATAAATATAATATAATAATTCAATTAACCTGTTTATACTAAGAACAGTAAACGTAATTATTTCAGATATAAATATTATCAAATAATTCAATTACCATGTTTACGATTGATCATAATTTTATTTTATCTAAGTTTCAAGTAGAAGAACATTAAAAGTAATCATTTCATAACAAAAATGTGTTAGACTAAATTATTTCGTCATTACCACGTTCTCATTTCTGTGTTGCGAAATTCGTCTAACGGACCGGAATCTTTCTGAATTATTAATTGGGTGGGGTCAGATTGCTAAATTGTCCCTTTTTATTAAGGTAAAGTGTGGAAGGTTTCGGTATTCCGTGGCGACCTTGGTCTTCTGGTGAAGTTTGGATATGGTAAGTAATTGATTGCGTACAGGTAAGTTCTGGCAGTGGATCTTATTTATTTTATATTTTGGCCTCTATTTTATAACGTCACACTGGCGACCCTGCCAGGATTTTCGTTTAATTTTAATTTTATACAAGATAGACCTATTTTAACACCCAGAAAATAGGATGTGGTAATGACGAATGTATAAAAATTGTATTGCACATATTTACGTAGGTTATGTTTGTGTTGTGATGCACAGTAGTTATTAGGCATTTGAGTATAGAAAAATAGTAGTTTCATATATAAAAGTGTTATACAAACGAACTTTAAAAATGTCTATAATACAAAGTAATGATAGTGATTTTGCATGGGATGAGTGGGAGAATGAATTTCGAGGTGTTGTGGGTGAGATGACAAACGAGGAATGGGGTAATTTAGACAATAGGTTAACACGAATGGAAGAACAGGAAGAAGGGATATTTGCAGAAATCAATAAACATAGTGAGATGACCAGTGATAAAGGTAAGATAGTTGAAATAACAGTGGTAGAGAATAAGACAGAAAATAGGCCTAATGATAACGATAGTGTAGGGGTGGAAGAAAAAGAGTATACAGTATATGACCTATTTAACCTACTTAATGAGTTAAAAACAAAAATGGATAAGGGTTCTGATATGATAAATAAACATTTTAACGAGTGGGACAAAATAATGGATGAGGGTTTTAATAAACTAAAAAATGCTATTGATAAACCAGACGAGAAGCGGGAGGAGAATAGAGGTCAGTTAAAAGAGAGTACAGAAGTTGAGTTAACACAGGTAAGTGGTAATAATGTCTTTGATAATAGTGAAGAAATAATTAACCAGGTGAGTGATAAAGATAATGAGTTAATCAATAATAGTGACAAAATAGTGGAAGAAATAGTGTTGAATAGTGGAGATAATTATGATGGTTACAATTTTGAGGTAAGTGGTGATGTTAATATAATTAATTCCAGTGATGTAATAATGTTAAATAATAATAAGGAAGTATTGGATAGCGGTGAGATAGAGATAGTGAGTGAGAGAGAGAAAGTAATAGATTGTAAAGGCGTAGTAATTAATGTTGATGTGTTAGATAATGAGTGGAAAGAGAGTTATATTGTGGGTATGAAACAGGGGGCAAATTTTTATAGGGTTAAATGTGAAGCAGAGACTTCACAAGTGTTGATGGAGGACAAGAGTTCCTCAATAAATTTTATAGAAGACGAGAGTTCTTCAGAAGTTCATATATGGTATTTAAATAATTTTGTGGTATTGCCCTCTGCATGGAATGAGAGAGTTCAGTATGGTTATGAGAGGTATTGTAACGAAAGAGAGAGAGAAATAAAAATTTTTGAGGTTAATAGAGGGTATGAAATGTTGGTGCAGGTGTTAGATATTGAGAGAGATGATGAAATAGAGAGAGAGGAATATTTGAGTAACACTGTTATAAATAATGGCAAAACAATTGATTTGGTATTTAGAAAAACTACTGACGGAGACTGGATAACATTAATTGATCGTGACAGGTTGTATGAGATAATAAAGGGTATGATGAACGTAGAAATAATGGTTTATGAAAACAATAATAATAAACTAAAGGTGGACAAAAATCATTTAGTCTATAAATATGTGAGATATCTTTTTGACGATGGAGGCTAAACCATAAAACAGTAAATATTTTGTTTTAGGGGGTTTGACCTAGCTGATTTGAACATTGAAATGTGGTAACTGAATAAATAATGAATCAGATTTGTAAATAAATATGTAGTAAAGCCAATTGTATGTGTTGTGGTTAAGTGAACAGTGTATGTAGGTAATTAATTGTTGTAATAGTAAGATTAATATTTTGCAATTCAAATAAATAAATAGAATGAATTTTGAAAACAGTAATTGACTAATGGTAATTGTTTCGATAACTATATAATTTATATTTTCAATAATTAAATTAATTAAAACAATTTGATATATTTTAAATATTTTGATTGATTATGTAAATGTTGTATAATTAACTTTTTAATGAATTCAAATTATTTTACGAGATGAATTTTGTAATTAAATAAATTGTTTGATTTAACTAATATTTTGTGTTAAATGTTTCAGAGGTGAGGTGAAAATATTGTGGTATGGGGATTATGTTTTGTATATATCATGTTAAATGGATTGTAAGTATGAAAATTTTATAATCACGTATAACAAAAATGTTTACAGGTAACTAAGATTTTAATTCAGTAATAAGATGTTTATTTGAAATAATTGTGTTCAATAAAAGTGATCATTAAAAAATTTTAATAATAATTAAAAGATGAGATATAATAATTCTTAATAATAAATTTGGAAATTTTAGTGTGTGGATGGGAGGTGACTCAAAGGAGTCACGAATTTAAACTTTACAACATAAAAAAATTTTTGTGCTAATTCAAATTTTGATCCAATAAAATTGCTTGTGCTCTGTTAAGTAACTAGCTGCTCAGACATTTAATATAAGGTGTTCATTACATGCTTTTAAATGTATTATTTTATTGTCGTAGGTTAGATATAAGCATGGATAAAAATATGTGTTTTCATTATATGTGTATATTTTAAACTAAGCCAATAATTAAACTGTCTGGCAGGCGGTCAAGATAAATGATCAGAATCAGAAAGAGGGGAAACAATGAGGTGAGGAGTAATGATAAATAAAAATATATATATTTCATGTAATTTGTTCAAGTATGAGAGGTGTTTTCATTGTGTTAGTAAGGAGATCAGCTGATCAGCAATAACAGGTCACTGGTATATTGGTTTATAAATATTCCAAATAATTAATGTTCAAGGTAATGTTTTAATGTAGTACAGATGTTTTAAAGCAATGATAAAAATAACTTGATACAATGGGAAGTAAAGTAATAATCTATGAAAGTTAATAAGAGATAGTTTGTGGGTGATAGATATTTTCTGGGACATGTAGATCTGTCCAAGTTAAAGTCAAAGTAAAAGTTGGAATAGTAGAGATGAAGATAATGTAATATTGTTTTGAAGTTATGTAATGTTATAGAATTTTGAGAAGTATTGATGTTGACACAGTAGTTGTGGAGAATCTATGTGAAGTTTTGAGTGATATATTGTTGTTGATAATTGATGTTGTTATTTTGTTGTAGTTGTAGTAAGGTAATGAGATTGAGATTTTGGGGATGGCAATTTTGTAGTAGGGGGTAGTGTAATGTGGGAGTCCGCAACATAATGATAAGTTGGGACGGGATAGGGATCGATTTTAGTCAGGAGTGGCCGCCTTAGGTAGAATCCAGGGGCCAAATAAGGGAAATTGAGTTTTTTGGGGGGGGGAACACGTATCCTATGTACAAAAATATATATATATAAAATGTATTTTTTTTTATATATAGAGAGAAGGTGGCGATTTGAGTTTAATAGTAAGTTGGGGCTAGAGAGTGTTTTGGGGTTAGAGAGTGTTTTGATAGAGATGGGTGTCATGGGAGTTGAAGTTGTTAGTGGTTAGAGTCAAGGAGAGATAAAGATTATATAGGTATACAGATCAAGTAGTACAGTCAATGAGAATAGATAATTTACATCACCCACAGTAATGTAGAATCAGATTGTTAAGCAAAGAAAGAGATTTATGATAAAGAATATAAAATTTTTATTTTGAAACCAGTGACAGAATTTTGATAGAATTTGGTAATGTAAAATTAAGAATTGTTTATTTTGAATAATTTATACGTCAATTTGATTATTATTGCTAATATTTTGTAATTTTAAATGTTTTATTTTATTATGTTTTGTGTTTCAAGTTAGATTGTTACAGATGTTAAATGTATTTTCAGAAAGTATACATAACGTATGTAGGTCAAGGGTCTTGGACTTGACCTAGTTTCGATCAGCTGATGAGGTCATACATACTAAGCTTGTGCAGTAGGAAGTCAATTTTTGTTTATTTGATCAATTCAAACAAATTTTAAACAAATTATATATATAAAGGAAACATTTAAATCAAATTAAATTTTTTTATTGAATTTTAAAATTTTTTGGGAAAATAGATTTTTGAAAAAAAAAAAAAAAAATCTTGATTTTTCGCCTGCCAGTTAATGAATATTTTGAGTATTGATTATTTTCTTGTTTGTGTATTAACCATGTTTATTTTTATTGATTTATTTTGTATTGCATTGTATTGTTAGACTCTAAGTATTCACATGTTAGGTTAAGGATATGTTTGAATAAGGAATAAGGAAGATAAATAAAATAAGGAAGAGAATTTTTTGATAAAATATTTTATTTTGAATTTTGAATCTTTTTGATGATATAGTAAATTTTAGGGAATTTTTTCAATGTGTAATATGTAATGTGTGTGTGTGTGAGCCCAGCATCTGCTAAAGGCAGCACAGCTTGCATAAAAGGGGAAACATATCGGTGGAGGATCTGGAGTAATTTAAGCCAGGGATTGAGGATTTTGGGGGGTAGCATGTTAGACGGTGAGGTGGACGGTGGTACTGGTCTGTTCGATTTCTCGGTGTTGGGATCTCTTACGGAGAAGTCCAGTGATCTCGTTCAGATGAGTCCATAGTCGCTGAGCCAGGGGGGTCGGGTACCCATGTAGAGTAAGAACAAGGGGGTTGTTGGCACCAGTTCCTCACCGGTGCCCTTTGGGGTTTATCAATGAGATTTCTTCTGTTTTGGACAGCAGAATTCTCATTGAGGGGGTATTGTAACGTGTCTAAAATGGCGTTATTTTATTTCTTACAGTTGTGGGATAAGTGTATTTTATTTATTTCATTTTGTGGGAGATTTTATAAATTTATTGTGAAAGTTTTATTTCCCGGTGAACGTTTTTTCATTACAACAGAACACGTGTTGAGAAACAGTGGTAGAACAAAGCATAGACGCAGTTACGGTATTGTGTAACTCGGCAAAGGAATTCGTACCGTAACTCCTCGAACTCGTACTTTGAATTTCTCGGAACTCTGTATATGTGTGTCGATGCACGCGCGCCACTACTCAAACAGGCGCTCGGGGGACGCGGTCAGCCCGAAAACCAAGATGGCTAGAGAACAAAATTATTCATCGTCTCCTTAGCGGTCCTCAGGAAATGCTGTGAAGGACCGCCCACTTTAATGACGTCAGCCAGTGCCTAGCTGAAATCGTCTGCTATCTTAACTTCAAAAAACTACATGCATAGCATGGGACGAACAAATGACAGGCATTGGTTTCCTCAACAACGACGAAAATCAGGTGGCCATGAACCGCCGCTTCTCCCGCTCGCGGTCCACGTATACAGTCTATATTAGTGAGAGACGCCATATAGTCCACGAGCAACCAAATTCAGCTACAGACACAGACATTTTTGTTTGGACCCGGTCGGTGTAGTTTATAAAATGTAACTGAGTCAACAATAGAGTTAATACCGACCGGGACCCGAGGAAGTAATGGATATATAACGAGAGAAGTACAGTGGTCAGCGAGTGAAACATTTAAAGTGCCGTGAATAACGAAGCGAGAACGCGTGTTCGGGCGAGGCCTCGATATATGTGCGAGAGTTAAAACAAATGGGATTTTCTAAAAAGAAGGTATTGTAAATAATATGAGAATGAGCAGGCTGGGCTGTACTTATAATTTTATATAAATATAATATAATAATTCAATTAACCTGTTTATACTAAGAACAGTAAACGTAATTATTTCAGATATAAATATTATCAAATAATTCAATTACCATGTTTACGATTGATCATAATTTTATTTTATCTAAGTTTCAAGTAGAAGAACATTAAAAGTAATCATTTCATAACAAAAATGTGTTAGACTAAATTATTTCGTCATTACCACGTTCTCATTTCTGTGTTGCGAAATTCGTCTAACGGACCGGAATCTTTCTGAATTATTAATTGGGTGGGGTCAGATTGCTAAATTGTCCCTTTTTATTAAGGTAAAGTGTGGAAGGTTTCGGTATTCCGTGGCGACCTTGGTCTTCTGGTGAAGTTTGGATATGGTAAGTAATTGATTGCGTACAGGTAAGTTCTGGCAGTGGATCTTATTTATTTTATATTTTGGCCTCTATTTTATAACGTCACACTGGCGACCCTGCCAGGATTTTCGTTTAATTTTAATTTTATACGAGATAGACCTATTTTAATACCCAGAAAATAGGATGTGGTAATGACGAATGTATAAAAATTGTATTGCACATATTTACGTAGGTTATGTTTGTGTTGTGATGCACAGTAGTTATTAGGCGTTTGAGTATAGAAAAATAGTAGTTTCATATATAAAAGTGTTATACAAACGAACTTTAAAAATGTCTATAATACAAAGTAATGATAGTGATTTTGCGTGGGATGAGTGGGAGAATGAATTTCGAGGTGTTGTGGGTGAGATGACAAACGAGGAATGGGGTAATTTAGACGATAGGTTAACACGAATGGAAGAACAGGAAGAAGGGATATTTGCAGAAATCAATAAACATAGTGAGATGACCAGTGATAAAGGTAAGATAGTTGAAATAACAGTGGTAGAGAATAAGACAGAAAATAGGCCTAATGATAACGATAGCGTAGGGGTGGAAGAAAAAGAGTATACAGTATATGACCTATTTAACCTACTTAATGAGTTAAAAACAAAAATGGATAAGGGTTCTGATATGATAAATAAACATTTTAACGAGTGGGACAAAATAATGGATGAGGGTTTTAATAAACTAAAAAATGCTATTGATAAACCAGACGAGAAGCGGGAGGAGAATAGAGGTCAGTTAAAAGAGAGTACAGAAGTTGAGTTAACACAGGTAAGTGGTAATAATGTCTTTGATAATAGTGAAGAAATAATTAACCAGGTGAGTGATAAAGATAATGAGTTAATCAATAATAGTGACAAAATAGTGGAAGAAATAGTGTTGAATAGTGGAGATAATTATGATGGTTACAATTTTGAGGTAAGTGGTGATGTTAATATAATTAATTCCAGTGATGTAATAATGTTAAATAATAATAAGGAAGTATTGGATAGCGGTGAGATAGAGATAGTGAGTGAGAGAGAGAAAGTAATAGATTGTAAAGGCGTAGTAATTAATGTTGATGTGTTAGATAATGAGTGGAAAGAGAGTTATATTGTGGGTATGAAACAGGGGGCAAATTTTTATAGGGTTAAATGTGAAGCAGAGACTTCACAAGTGTTGATGGAGGACAAGAGTTCCTCAATAAATTTTATAGAAGACGAGAGTTCTTCAGAAGTTCATATATGGTATTTAAATAATTTTGTGGTATTGCCCTCTGCATGGAATGAGAGAGTTCAGTATGGTTATGAGAGGTATTGTAACGAAAGAGAGAGAGAAATAAAAATTTTTGAGGTTAATAGAGGGTATGAAATGTTGGTGCAGGTGTTAGATATTGAGAGAGATGATGAAATAGAGAGAGAGGAATATTTGAGTAACACTGTTATAAATAATGGCAAAACAATTGATTTGGTATTTAGAAAAACTACTGACGGAGACTGGATAACATTAATTGATCGTGACAGGTTGTATGAGATAATAAAGGGTATGATGAACGTAGAAATAATGGTTTATGAAAACAATAATAATAAACTAAAGGTGGACAAAAATCATTTAGTCTATAAATATGTGAGATATCTTTTTGACGATGGAGGCTAAACCATAAAACAGTAAATATTTTGTTTTAGGGGGTTTGACCTAGCTGATTTGAACATTGAAATGTGGTAACTGAATAAATAATGAATCAGATTTGTAAATAAATATGTAGTAAAGCCAATTGTATGTGTTGTGGTTAAGTGAACAGTGTATGTAGGTAATTAATTGTTGTAATAGTAAGATTAATATTTTGCAATTCAAATAAATAAATAGAATGAATTTTGAAAACAGTAATTGACTAATGGTAATTGTTTCGATAACTATATAATTTATATTTTCAATAATTAAATTAATTAAAACAATTTGATATATTTTAAATATTTTGATTGATTATGTAAATGTTGTATAATTAACTTTTTAATGAATTCAAATTATTTTACGAGATGAATTTTGTAATTAAATAAATTGTTTGATTTAACTAATATTTTGTGTTAAATGTTTCAGAGGTGAGGTGAAAATATTGTGGTATGGGGATTATGTTTTGTATATATCATGTTAAATGGATTGTAAGTATGAAAATTTTATAATCACGTATAACAAAAATGTTTACAGGTAACTAAGATTTTAATTCAGTAATAAGATGTTTATTTGAAATAATTGTGTTCAATAAAAGTGATCATTAAAAAATTTTAATAATAATTAAAAGATGAGATATAATAATTCTTAATAATAAATTTGGAAATTTTAGTGTGTGGATGGGAGGTGACTCAAAGGAGTCACGAATTTAAACTTTACAACATAAAAAAATTTTTGTGCTAATTCAAATTTTGATCCAATAAAATTGCTTGTGCTCTGTTAAGTAACTAGCTGCTCAGACATTTAATATAAGGTGTTCATTACATGCTTTTAAATGTATTATTTTATTGTCGTAGGTTAGATATAAGCATGGATAAAAATATGTGTTTTCATTATATGTGTATATTTTAAACTAAGCCAATAATTAAACTGTCTGGCAGGCGGTCAAGATAAATGATCAGAATCAGAAAGAGGGGAAACAATGAGGTGAGGAGTAATGATAAATAAAAATATATATATTTCATGTAATTTGTTCAAGTATGAGAGGTGTTTTCATTGTGTTAGTAAGGAGATCAGCTGATCAGCAATAACAGGTCACTGGTATATTGGTTTATAAATATTCCAAATAATTAATGTTCAAGGTAATGTTTTAATGTAGTACAGATGTTTTAAAGCAATGATAAAAATAACTTGATACAATGGGAAGTAAAGTAATAATCTATGAAAGTTAATAAGAGATAGTTTGTGGGTGATAGATATTTTCTGGGACATGTAGATCTGTCCAAGTTAAAGTCAAAGTAAAAGTTGGAATAGTAGAGATGAAGATAATGTAATATTGTTTTGAAGTTATGTAATGTTATAGAATTTTGAGAAGTATTGATGTTGACACAGTAGTTGTGGAGAATCTATGTGAAGTTTTGAGTGATATATTGTTGTTGATAATTGATGTTGTTATTTTGTTGTAGTTGTAGTAAGGTAATGAGATTGAGATTTTGGGGATGGCAATTTTGTAGTAGGGGGTAGTGTAATGTGGGAGTCCGCAACATAATGATAAGTTGGGACGGGATAGGGATCGATTTTAGTCAGGAGTGGCCGCCTTAGGTAGAATCCAGGGGCCAAATAAGGGAAATTGAGTTTTTTGGGGGGGGGAACACGTATCCTATGTACAAAAATATATATATATAAAATGTATTTTTTTTTATATATAGAGAGAAGGTGGCGATTTGAGTTTAATAGTAAGTTGGGGCTAGAGAGTGTTTTGGGGTTAGAGAGTGTTTTGATAGAGATGGGTGTCATGGGAGTTGAAGTTGTTAGTGGTTAGAGTCAAGGAGAGATAAAGATTATATAGGTATACAGATCAAGTAGTACAGTCAATGAGAATAGATAATTTACATCACCCACAGTAATGTAGAATCAGATTGTTAAGCAAAGAAAGAGATTTATGATAAAGAATATAAAATTTTTATTTTGAAACCAGTGACAGAATTTTGATAGAATTTGGTAATGTAAAATTAAGAATTGTTTATTTTGAATAATTTATACGTCAATTTGATTATTATTGCTAATATTTTGTAATTTTAAATGTTTTATTTTATTATGTTTTGTGTTTCAAGTTAGATTGTTACAGATGTTAAATGTATTTTCAGAAAGTATACATAACGTATGTAGGTCAAGGGTCTTGGACTTGACCTAGTTTCGATCAGCTGATGAGGTCATACATACTAAGCTTGTGCAGTAGGAAGTCAATTTTTGTTTATTTGATCAATTCAAACAAATTTTAAACAAATTATATATATAAAGGAAACATTTAAATCAAATTAAATTTTTTTATTGAATTTTAAAATTTTTTGGGAAAATAGATTTTTGAAAAAAAAAAAAAAAATCTTGATTTTTCGCCTGCCAGTTAATGAATATTTTGAGTATTGATTATTTTCTTGTTTGTGTATTAACCATGTTTATTTTTATTGATTTATTTTGTATTGCATTGTATTGTTAGACTCTAAGTATTCACATGTTAGGTTAAGGATATGTTTGAATAAGGAATAAGGAAGATAAATAAAATAAGGAAGAGAATTTTTTGATAAAATATTTTATTTTGAATTTTGAATCTTTTTGATGATATAGTAAATTTTAGGGAATTTTTTCAATGTGTAATATGTAATGTGTGTGTGTGTGAGCCCAGCATCTGCTAAAGGCAGCACAGCTTGCATAAAAGGGGAAACATATCGGTGGAGGATCTGGAGTAATTTAAGCCAGGGATTGAGGATTTTGGGGGGTAGCATGTTAGACGGCGAGGTGGACGGTGGTACTGGTCTGTTCGATTTCTCGGTGTTGGGATCTCTTACGGAGAAGTCCAGTGATCTCGTTCAGATGAGTCCATAGTCGCTGAGCCAGGGGGGTCGGGTACCCATGTAGAGTAAGAACAAGGGGGTTGTTGGCACCAGTTCCTCACCGGTGCCCTTTGGGGTTTATCAATGAGATTTCTTCTGTTTTGGACAGCAGAATTCTCATTGAGGGGGTATTGTAACGTGTCTAAAATGGCGTTATTTTATTTCTTACAGTTGTGGGATAAGTGTATTTTATTTATTTCATTTTGTGGGAGATTTTATAAATTTATTGTGAAAGTTTTATTTCCCGGTGAACGTTTTTTCATTACAACAGAACACGTGTTGAGAAACAGTGGTAGAACAAAGCATAGACGCAGTTACGGTATTGTGTAACTCGGCAAAGGAATTCGTACCGTAACTCCTCGAACTCGTACTTTGAATTTCTCGGAACTCTGTATATGTGTGTCGATGCACGCGCGCCACTACTCAAACAGGCGCTCGGGGGACGCGGTCAGCCCGAAAACCAAGATGGCTAGAGAACAAAATTATTCATCGTCTCCTTAGCGGTCCTCAGGAAATGCTGTGAAGGACCGCCCACTTTAATGACGTCAGCCAGTGCCTAGCTGAAATCGTCTGCTATCTTAACTTCAAAAAACTACATGCATAGCATGGGACGAACAAATGACAGGCATTGGTTTCCTCAACAACGACGAAAATCAGGTGGCCATGAACCGCCGCTTCTCCCGCTCGCGGTCCACGTATACAGTCTATATTAGTGAGAGACGCCATATAGTCCACGAGCAACCAAATTCAGCTACAGACACAGACATTTTTGTTTGGACCCGGTCGGTGTAGTTTATAAAATGTAACTGAGTCAACAATAGAGTTAATACCGACCGGGACCCGAGGAAGTAATGGATATATAACGAGAGAAGTACAGTGGTCAGCGAGTGAAACATTTAAAGTGCCGTGAATAACGAAGCGAGAACGCGTGTTCGGGCGAGGCCTCGATATATGTGCGAGAGTTAAAACAAATGGGATTTTCTAAAAAGAAGGTATTGTAAATAATATGAGAATGAGCAGGCTGGGCTGTACTTATAATTTTATATAAATATAATATAATAATTCAATTAACCTGTTTATACTAAGAACAGTAAACGTAATTATTTCAGATATAAATATTATCAAATAATTCAATTACCATGTTTACGATTGATCATAATTTTATTTTATCTAAGTTTCAAGTAGAAGAACATTAAAAGTAATCATTTCATAACAAAAATGTGTTAGACTAAATTATTTCGTCATTACCACGTTCTCATTTCTGTGTTGCGAAATTCGTCTAACGGACCGGAATCTTTCTGAATTATTAATTGGGTGGGGTCAGATTGCTAAATTGTCCCTTTTTATTAAGGTAAAGTGTGGAAGGTTTCGGTATTCCGTGGCGACCTTGGTCTTCTGGTGAAGTTTGGATATGGTAAGTAATTGATTGCGTACAGGTAAGTTCTGGCAGTGGATCTTATTTATTTTATATTTTGGCCTCTATTTTATAACGTCACACTGGCGACCCTGCCAGGATTTTCGTTTAATTTTAATTTTATACGAGATAGACCTATTTTAATACCCAGAAAATAGGATGTGGTAATGACGAATGTATAAAAATTGTATTGCACATATTTACGTAGGTTATGTTTGTGTTGTGATGCACAGTAGTTATTAGGCGTTTGAGTATAGAAAAATAGTAGTTTCATATATAAAAGTGTTATACAAACGAACTTTAAAAATGTCTATAATACAAAGTAATGATAGTGATTTTGCGTGGGATGAGTGGGAGAATGAATTTCGAGGTGTTGTGGGTGAGATGACAAACGAGGAATGGGGTAATTTAGACGATAGGTTAACACGAATGGAAGAACAGGAAGAAGGGATATTTGCAGAAATCAATAAACATAGTGAGATGACCAGTGATAAAGGTAAGATAGTTGAAATAACAGTGGTAGAGAATAAGACAGAAAATAGGCCTAATGATAACGATAGCGTAGGGGTGGAAGAAAAAGAGTATACAGTATATGACCTATTTAACCTACTTAATGAGTTAAAAACAAAAATGGATAAGGGTTCTGATATGATAAATAAACATTTTAATGAGTGGGACAAAATAATGGATGAGGGTTTTAATAAACTAAAAAATGCTATTGATAAACCAGACGAGAAGCGGGAGGAGAATAGAGGTCAGTTAAAAGAGAGTACAGAAGTTGAGTTAACACAGGTAAGTGGTAATAATGTCTTTGATAATAGTGTAGAAATAATTAACCAGGTGAGTGATAAAGATAATGAGTTAATCAATAATAGTGACAAAATAGTGGAAGAAATAATGTTGAATAGTGGAGATAATTATGATGGTTACAATTTTGAGGTAAGTGGTGATGTTAATATAATTAATTCCAGTGATGTAATAATGTTAAATAATAATAAGGAAGTATTGGATAGCGGTGAGATAGAGATAGTGAGTGAGAGAGAGAAAGTAATAGATTGTAAAGGCGTAGTAATTAATGTTGATGAGTTAGATAATGAGTGGAAAGAGAGTTATATTGTGGGTATGAAACAGGGGGCAAATTTTTATGGGGTTAAATGTGAAGCAGAGACTTCACAAGTGTTGATGGAGGACGAGAGTTCCTCAATAAATTTTATAGAAGACGAGAGTTCTTCAGAAGTTCATATATGGTATTTAAATAATTTTGTGGTATTGCCCTCTGCATGGAATGAGAGAGTTCAGTATGGTTATGAGAGGTATTGTAACGAAAGAGAGAGAGAAATAAAAATTTTTGAGGTTAATAGAGGGTATGAAATGTTGGTGCAGGTGTTAGATATTGAGAGAGATGATGAAATAGAGAGAGAGGAATATTTGAGTAACACTGTTATAAATAATGGCAAAACAATTGATTTGGTATTTAGAAAAACTACTGACGGAGACTGGATAACATTAATTGATCGTGACAGGTTGTATGAGATAATAAAGGGTATGATGAACGTAGAAATAATGGTTTATGAAAACAATAATAATAAACTAAAGGTGGACAAAAATCATTTAGTCTATAAATATGTGAGATATCTTTTTGACGATGGAGGCTAAACCATAAAACAGTAAATATTTTGTTTTAGGGGGTTTGACCTAGCTGATTTGAACATTGAAATGTGGTAACTGAATAAATAATGAATCAGATTTGTAAATAAATATGTAGTAAAGCCAATTGTATGTGTTGTTGTTAAGTGAACAGTGTATGTAGGTAATTAATTGTTGTAATAGTAAGATTAATATTTTGCAATTCAAATAAATAAATAGAATGAATTTTGAAAACAGTAATTGATTAATGGTAATTGTTTCGATAACTATATAATTTATATTTTCAGTAATTAAATTAATTAAAACAATTTGATATATTTTAAATATTTTGATTGATTATGTAAATGTTGTATAATTAACTTTTTAATGAATTCAAATTATTTTACGAGATGAATTTTGTAATTAAATAAATTGTTTGATTTAACTAATATTTTGTGTTAAATGTTTCAGAGGTGAGGTGAAAATATTGTGGTATGGGGATTATGTTTTGTATATATCATGTTAAATGGATTGTAAGTATGAAAATTTTATAATCACGTATAACAAAAATGTTTACAGGTAACTAAGGCTTATTTTTTAACGTCACATGTTGTGTATCAATAAAATTGAAAAGTGTCATATACCGAAAAGACTAATTTTTGATGATGGAGGTTGAATTAAAAAAGCAGTGTATGGACATTTTAAATACTTTAGTATATGGTAATGACCTTGCTGAATTTAGGTATTGATGTGTGGTATATAAGAAAATTATTACGGAAATCTGTAAACAAATGTGTTAATGTTAAATGTATTGTGTTAATAGTATTCTGTTGCAATGTATATTATAGCTTATGTGCAACATATGTGTGTAATGAGAGGGAAAGGTATAATAATAAATAATAATAATTGTATTCCACTAAAATAATGAACAAAAGGTATTCATGAAGCCTATTTTGTATTGTGTATTTATATTCAAAGTGTTTTAAATAATATAACTAAAGTTAAAATGTTTTAGTAAAATGTTATTAAAAGTAATTGTGGTGAATTAAAAGATATCTGATCTGAATTGGAATAAAAAATTTAAGAGATAAATATGTTAACTAAAAGATTTATAAAAATTGAAAAGTGTAGTACAGGTGTTAGAGGTGAGGTAAGCAGAATGTTTAGACTATGTGAGTGTTTATAACGGTATTTATAAAACAAGTCTTGCAGACAACTGTTGATGTAAACAGGTGTGTTGTATGTTGTGACTAATGTCTACAGTCATGCTTGGTGACAATAACAAAAATGTTGTAGCCTGCTGAATCATTGCCAGTAGTAAAATCCTATTCTGAAATAAAAGAAATGCAAGATGTGTTGAAATGGAGGTGGCTTTTTATTGTAATACTGTAGCGGGTCAATTTTTGGGTATTTTTATTTTTAACAGTTTGGGGCATGTACATTTTATTTCTTTCATTTTGGTGCGGGCTTGTAAAAAGAAGTTATGAAAATTATTGTGTAACGAAATTCATTCCATTGTGTAACAGAACAGTGTTAAGCAACAGTTGGAAACAAAGCGAAACGCAATCAGTGTTGAGTAATGCGGCGAAGAATTTACCACCCCAATTTTTTGCAGAACTTTGTGTGTGTGTGATCACGCCCGTATGCAACATTGATGGGCGGCGCGCCGGAGTGACGCTTGGAAAACACAACCCAAGCTGTGAAACATGGCGATGTAGCAAACAGTTTGTCGCAGCTACTAGCTCAATACCGGAAGCAGCGTTAAAACCCCGCCTACTACTAATGACGTCAGCGGAGCCAAGTCCAATATTGTCCTCTGGTCACACACATATATCAGCTCCAATCCATGTATAAAGTGGTTACGCCACCACAATTAAGCATGAACGGCGCCTAAAACCTGATGGCCGTGACTGCTCATTTCCCGCGACTCAACGAAACACATTGCCCAGTTCGTCGCTGATCGTGTCTGGCCAGACACCGCCCTAAAAAGGGCTCTTCAGATTTTTCCACGTTTTTAGTTTTAAAAACTCTATTTTGTGAATTATTATGCGGCAGTGAAACCGATAGTTATCAGTTAACAACAACTGTGGAATCCGGAACTCGTCACCAAGTAAAAAATGAGTAAAACGAACAGTGCGAACTAAACCCGCGTGCCGACTGGGGAGGGGTAATTTTATATTTATTAGATTCAATGCGTTAAATTAATAAATCAAAATAACGGGGGGTTTTTTTTTTTTAGAATGTGAGAGTGAGTGAAAGGCAGGCTGGGCTAACTACAATAGACGTAAGTAAGATAATTTAAGTAGAGATGTATGAACCAGAGTAACACAATTTGGAAAACCATGTCAGAATTTTATTGGAAAAATTTAACCGTTAACGTTGCAAGATTTGATAATTAAAATCATTCATTCTCTTCAAATAAATATGTATTCATATTTATTTCGTAACCTCACACTGTTTCTGACCTCGCTTATAAAAGAACTCTGGGTACCCTTAGGAAGATCCAAAATATCGGTAAGTAATAAACAGTAAAATAAATGTATAAATAAGTGAGTTTTTATACAAATGGCACCCGAACAGGGACATTATATAAAATAATTATATAAATAAGCCAGAAGTCAGAAACAGAGTGGGTAGCGAAAGAATACAAAATACGTAAAATAAGGTTATGTTGTAACTACACATGGGAAAAAATAGTACAATAATTTTATGTATAATATGATGGTGTAATATTTAGTACACGAAATAATTTTTTTTTGAAAGAAATATTTAAACAAAATTTTAAAATGGCAGATAATGAGAACGTCAGTGTAGCTGACAATACCAATGAAAGCCAGACAAGCGCAACTGAATCACAAATTATGAGTGGAGAAATTATTCACTCAACGCCAGTCCCGACTAACAGGGCTGACGAAAATCAAATAGTAAAAATGATGCAGACGCTTTTTAATATACAAAATAATAAGTTCGATGAGAAATTTAGTAACCTAGATGAGAAATTTAGTAACCTAGATGAAAAATTTAGCGAACAGAAAAATGAAATTAGAGAAGTTCAAAATAATTTTAACGTAAAATTTGAAGAAGTTAAAAATGAAATCAGAAAGCAGAATATTAGTTTTGACAGACGAATCAATGAAATAGATGTACGTTGTACAAATATGCAAGAACAAGTAGTAGAAATAGTTAATGAGAAATTCGATGCTAAAATAAATGATTTAGATGACAAAATCAATACAATTAATGAAACGGTAATTAGCACAGTTCAAAACCAAATTGAGACACAAAGTAAAGAGATAGAGAATAAATGTTTAGCTACAGTAGATAAGCAGATAGAGATGAAAACCAAATTTGAAATAAATAAACAAATAGACATCAAAACAACCATTTTACAAGATCAGTTATAAAATTTTGAGTCAAATGTAATAAGTATAGCAGAGAATATAGAAACAGTAAGTAAAGCTATTTCAGAGCATGCAGATAATACCAACTGTAAAATAAGTACCATACAAAGTAAGCTTAGAGAAATAGATGAGTTCAGTTTACAAACTAGTAATAATATATATGACAAATGTACTGTAATTGAGAACAATTTAAGGAGTGTGAAAAATGAATTACGGGGGGAAATTAACAAAAAATTTACCGGGGTTACTGAAAGGGTTATCATAACTAGAGATCTACACAATGAAATTGAATTAGAAACATTTAGCTATGAAAACCGGACAATACATCCAATGAGATTCATAAACCAAACCCGGGAATACAACCGTTTCAATAACAGTAATTGGGAGGTACAATTAACCAAAATAATTAAATGTTTTAGGGGTAGTTCAGTAGTGTGGGCGGAAGCACATTGCCCAGTTCGTCGCTGATCGTGTCTGGCCAGACACCGCCCTAAAAAGGGCTCTTCAGATTTTTCCACGTTTTTAGTTTTAAAAACTCTATTTTGTGAATTATTATGCGGCAGTGAAACCGATAGTTATCAGTTAACAACAACTGTGGAATCCGGAACTCGTCACCAAGTAAAAAATGAGTAAAACGAACAGTGCGAACTAAACCCGCGTGCCGACTGGGGAGGGGTAATTTTATATTTATTAGATTCAATGTGTTAAATTAATAAATCAAAATAACGGGGTTTTTTTTTTTTTAGAATGTGAGAGTGAGTGAAAGGCAGGCTGGGCCAACTACAATAGACGTAAGTAAGATAATTTAAGTAGAGATGTATGAACCAGAGTAACACAATTTGGAAAACCATGTCAGAAATTTATTGGAAAAATTTAACTGTTAGCGTTGCAAGATTTGATAATTAAAATCATTCATTCTCTTCAAATAAATGTGTATTCATATTTATTTCGTAACCTCACACTGTTTCTGACCTCGCTTATAAAAGAACTCTGGGTACCCTTAGGAAGATCAAAAATATCGGTAAGTAATAAACAGTAAAATAAATGTATAAATAGTTAGTTTTTATACAAATGGCGCCCGAAACAGGCAGTGAAATGAAGTTTAGATTTCCTCGACTTTTCGGGCGGTTACTGTCTTACCAGCACTAACCGTGGTTTTGGCTAGCGGCCAGCTATGGTCATATCAAGTCCCTTGACCATAGCTGACTTGAAATTGGTATATATTAGAAATTCATTGGGGGGTGACAACTAGAGGAAATCTCCGGTACTATGGAACAGCGGCTGCCACTCTGCCCGCCTTGGGGTAGCAAGACAGGTGGTAGATCCGTCTTAAGGGTGTATAATATTAACAAGAACATGATGATGTTCACTAATTTTAAAACTTAATAGCGGAAGCAGAGACACGGAGAGGTAAAAACCTGCTCCAAAATATACAGTCTCTGTGGAAGCGAATGGGCGCCACAGTCCACCATAATCTGAAATAGTGTGTGTGGCTGGGAGGTGACGCAAAGGAGTCACGAATGTAAATTTAATAACATAACATTTTTTTTTATTCAAAGTTGGATCCAATAAAACTGCTTATGCTCTGTTCAATTAACTAGCTGGTCAGATATGTAATATAAGGTGTTCATTACATGCTATGATTTTAAATGTATTATTTTATTGTTGTATGTTAGGTATAGGCATGGATAAGAATATGTGTTTTCATGATATGTGTATGCTTTAAATTAAGCCAATAATTAAATGCCTGGTAGGCAATCAACATAATAGAAGTAAGTATTGATAATGTATTCCATGTAATTTGTTCAATTATGAGATGTGTTTTAATTGTATTAGGAGAGCAGCTGATCAACAATAAGATGTCACTGGTATATTGGTTATAAAGGTTTCAAGTTATTAATGTTCAATGTAATGTTTGCAATGTATTACCGATGTTTTAAAATAATGATACAAATAACTTGAGAAAATGAGAAACAAAGTAATAATTTATGCAAGTTAATAAAAGAGAGTTTTTGGGTGATAAATATTTTATGTGACATATAGATCTGTCAAAGTTAAAGTTGAATTAGTAGAGATGATATAAGGTAATGTTGTTTTGGTTTATACATGTTATAGTATTTTGAGAAGTATTGATGTTGACACAGTAGTAGTGAGTATATGTAGAGATGAGTAATGTGAATGAGATTTAAACATATTTGTTGATGATATTTTGTAGTAAGGGTGAGGTGGTAAGGTGTGAGCAACGTATGGCGTTGTGGGCGAGAATAGAGTAGTTCGCGTGAGTGTTTGCCGATATTTTGGAGGGGCATTGGCTCGTATGGTTATAGCCAGGTAGGGAACACACATCCTAGTACAAAGATGAGCGGTGCCAGGGGTAAATTGAATTTAGAGTGTTTTGATAGATATTTTTATAGAGAGGGGTGTCATGTAGTAAAAGTTAATAGTAGAGTCAGGGGAATAAAGATTATATATGTATACAGATCTAGTAGTACAGTCAATGAGAATAAATAGTTCAAATCACCCACAGTAGAATAAAGTAAGATTGTTAAATAAAGAGAGGGATTTATGATAAAGATATAAAATTTTCATTTTGTAAAGCCAGTGACAGAATTGGGATAAAATTTGAGAATAATATAAAATTAAGGTGTTTATTTTCATAATTTAATTTTCATAATAATTTAAAGGTTAATTTGTTCATTATTTATATTAATATTTTGTTCATTTTAAATATTTTATTTTATTATGTTTTGTGCTTTGAGTTAGATTGTTACAGATGTTTAATGTAGGTGCAGAGAGTATACGTAACATATGTAGGTCAAGGGTTTTGGACTTGACCTAGTTTCGATCAGCTGATGAGGTCATACACCTACTAAGCTTGTATAGTAGGAAGTCAATTTTAATTTGTTTGTTTAATTAAGTCAAACCAATATTTGAATAATTTTAATAAATATGTTATTTAATAAATAAATTTAATAAAATTTTTTAATGAATAAATTTAAATTTTTTTTTTGAATTTTAAAATTTTTGAAAATTTTAAATTTTTTTGAAAAAAAAACTTGATTTTTCGCCTGCCAGCGAGTGAATATTTTTGAGTAATGATTATTTTATTATGTGTGCATTAACCATGTTTATTTTATTGTATTGCATTGTATTGGTAGACTATAAGTGGTTCTCATGTTAGAGTAAGGATGTGTTTAGATTAGTAGAAATGTCTAGGTTAAGTCATCTGAAACAAAAATTTAGAAAAACAAGGAAGAGAATTTTTTGATAAAATATTATTTTTTTTTGAATTTCGGATTTTTTAAATTTTAATAAATTTGAAAAGAAATCTTTTATTTTAATGTGTTATGGTAACATGTAATGTTAGTGTGTGTGAGCCCAGTATCTGCTAAAGGCAGCCCAGCTTGCATACAAGGGGAAACATATCGGTAGAGGATCTGGAATAATTTAAGCCAGGGATTGAGGATTTTGGGGGTAGCATGTTAGAAGGTGAGGTGCGCCGTGGTACGAGTCTGCTCGATTTCTCGGAGTTGGGATCTCTTACGGTGAAGTCCAGTGATCTCGTTCAGATGAGTCCATGGTCGCTGAGCCAGGGGGGTCGTGTACCCATGCAGATTAAGAACAAGGGGGTTGTTGGCACCAGTTCCTCACCAGTCCTCTTCGGGGTGTGTCGATGAGATTTCTTCTGTCGTGGACAGCAGAATTCTAATCGAGGGGGTATTGTAGCGGGTCAATTTTTGGGTATTTTTATTTTTAACAGTTTGGGGCATGTACATTTTATTTCTTTCATTTTGGTGCGGGCTTGTAAAAAGAAGTTATGAAAATTATTGTGTAACGAAATTCATTCCATTGTGTAACAGAACAGTGTTAAGCAACAGTTGGAAACAAAGCGAAACGCAATCAGTGTTGAGTAATGCGGCGAAGAATTTACCACCACAATTTTTTGCAGAACTTTGTGTGTGTGTGATCACGCCCGTATGCAACATTGATGGGCGGCGCGCCGGAGTGACGCTTGGAAAACACAACCCAAGCTGTGAAACATGGCGATGTAGCAAACAGTTTGTCGCAGCTACTAGCTCAATACCGGAAGCAGCGTTAAAACCCCGCCTACTACTAATGACGTCAGCGGAGCCAAGTCCAATATTGTCCTCTGGTCACACACATATATCAGCTCCAATCCATGTATAAAGTGGTTACGCCACCACAATTAAGCATGAACGGCGCCTAAAACCTGATGGCCGTGACTGCTCATTTCCCGCGACTCAACGAAACACATTGCCCAGTTCGTCGCTGATCGTGTCTGGCCAGACACCGCCCTAAAAAGGGCTCTTCAGATTTTTCCACGTTTTTAGTTTTAAAAACTCTATTTTGTGAATTATTATGCGGCAGTGAAACCGATAGTTATCAGTTAACAACAACTGTGGAATCCGGAACTCGTCACCAAGTAAAAAATGAGTAAAACGAACAGTGCGAACTAAACCCGCGTGCCGACTGGGGAGGGGTAATTTTATATTTATTAGATTCAATGCGTTAAATTAATAAATCAAAATAACGGGGGGTTTTTTTTTTTTAGAATGTGAGAGTGAGTGAAAGGCAGGCTGGGCTAACTACAATAGACGTAAGTAAGATAATTTAAGTAGAGATGTATGAACCAGAGTAACACAATTTGGAAAACCATGTCAGAATTTTATTGGAAAAATTTAACCGTTAACGTTGCAAGATTTGATAATTAAAATCATTCATTCTCTTCAAATAAATATGTATTCATATTTATTTCGTAACCTCACACTGTTTCTGACCTCGCTTATAAAAGAACTCTGGGTACCCTTAGGAAGATCCAAAATATCGGTAAGTAATAAACAGTAAAATAAATGTATAAATAAGTGAGTTTTTATACAAATGGCACCCGAACAGGGACATTATATAAAATAATTATATAAATAAGCCAGAAGTCAGAAACAGAGTGGGTAGCGAAAGAATACAAAATACGTAAAATAAGGTTATGTTGTAACTACACATGGGAAAAAATAGTACAATAATTTTATGTATAATATGATGGTGTAATATTTAGTACACGAAATAATTTTTTTTTGAAAGAAATATTTAAACAAAATTTTAAAATGGCAGATAATGAGAACGTCAGTGTAGCTGACAATACCAATGAAAGCCAGACAAGCGCAACTGAATCACAAATTATGAGTGGAGAAATTATTCACTCAACGCCAGTCCCGACTAACAGGGCTGACGAAAATCAAATAGTAAAAATGATGCAGACGCTTTTTAATATACAAAATAATAAGTTCGATGAGAAATTTAGTAACCTAGATGAGAAATTTAGTAACCTAGATGAAAAATTTAGCGAACAGAAAAATGAAATTAGAGAAGTTCAAAATAATTTTAACGTAAAATTTGAAGAAGTTAAAAATGAAATCAGAAAGCAGAATATTAGTTTTGACAGACGAATCAATGAAATAGATGTACGTTGTACAAATATGCAAGAACAAGTAGTAGAAATAGTTAATGAGAAATTCGATGCTAAAATAAATGATTTAGATGACAAAATCAATACAATTAATGAAACGGTAATTAGCACAGTTCAAAACCAAATTGAGACACAAAGTAAAGAGATAGAGAATAAATGTTTAGCTACAGTAGATAAGCAGATAGAGATGAAAACCAAATTTGAAATAAATAAACAAATAGACATCAAAACAACCATTTTACAAGATCAGTTATAAAATTTTGAGTCAAATGTAATAAGTATAGCAGAGAATATAGAAACAGTAAGTAAAGCTATTTCAGAGCATGCAGATAATACCAACTGTAAAATAAGTACCATACAAAGTAAGCTTAGAGAAATAGATGAGTTCAGTTTACAAACTAGTAATAATATATATGACAAATGTACTGTAATTGAGAACAATTTAAGGAGTGTGAAAAATGAATTACGGGGGGAAATTAACAAAAAATTTACCGGGGTTACTGAAAGGGTTATCATAACTAGAGATCTACACAATGAAATTGAATTAGAAACATTTAGCTATGAAAACCGGACAATACATCCAATGAGATTCATAAACCAAACCCGGGAATACAACCGTTTCAATAACAGTAATTGGGAGGTACAATTAACCAAAATAATTAAATGTTTTAGGGGTAGTTCAGTAGTGTGGGCGGAAGCACATTGCCCAGTTCGTCGCTGATCGTGTCTGGCCAGACACCGCCCTAAAAAGGGCTCTTCAGATTTTTCCACGTTTTTAGTTTTAAAAACTCTATTTTGTGAATTATTATGCGGCAGTGAAACCGATAGTTATCAGTTAACAACAACTGTGGAATCCGGAACTCGTCACCAAGTAAAAAATGAGTAAAACGAACAGTGCGAACTAAACCCGCGTGCCGACTGGGGAGGGGTAATTTTATATTTATTAGATTCAATGTGTTAAATTAATAAATCAAAATAACGGGGTTTTTTTTTTTTTAGAATGTGAGAGTGAGTGAAAGGCAGGCTGGGCCAACTACAATAGACGTAAGTAAGATAATTTAAGTAGAGATGTATGAACCAGAGTAACACAATTTGGAAAACCATGTCAGAAATTTATTGGAAAAATTTAACTGTTAGCGTTGCAAGATTTGATAATTAAAATCATTCATTCTCTTCAAATAAATGTGTATTCATATTTATTTCGTAACCTCACACTGTTTCTGACCTCGCTTATAAAAGAACTCTGGGTACCCTTAGGAAGATCAAAAATATCGGTAAGTAATAAACAGTAAAATAAATGTATAAATAGTTAGTTTTTATACAAATGGCGCCCGAAACAGGCAGTGAAATGAAGTTTAGATTTCCTCGACTTTTCGGGCGGTTACTGTCTTACCAGCACTAACCGTGGTTTTGGCTAGCGGCCAGCTATGGTCATATCAAGTCCCTTGACCATAGCTGACTTGAAATTGGTATATATTAGAAATTCATTGGGGGGTGACAACTAGAGGAAATCTCCGGTACTATGGAACAGCGGCTGCCACTCTGCCCGCCTTGGGGTAGCAAGACAGGTGGTAGATCCGTCTTAAGGGTGTATAATATTAACAAGAACATGATGATGTTCACTAATTTTAAAACTTAATAGCGGAAGCAGAGACACGGAGAGGTAAAAACCTGCTCCAAAATATACAGTCTCTGTGGAAGCGAATGGGCGCCACAGTCCACCATACTCTGAAATAGTGTGTGTGGCTGGGAGGTGACGCAAAGGAGTCACGAATGTAAATTTTAATAACATAACATTTTTTTTTATTCAAAGTTGGATCCAATAAAACTGCTTATGCTCTGTTCAATTAACTAGCTGGTCAGATATGTAATATAAGGTGTTCATTACATGCTATGATTTTAAATGTATTATTTTATTGTTGTATGTTAGGTATAGGCATGGATAAGAATATGTGTTTTCATGATATGTGTATGCTTTAAATTAAGCCAATAATTAAATGCCTGGTAGGCAATCAACATAATAGAAGTAAGTATTGATAATGTATTCCATGTAATTTGTTCAATTATGAGATGTGTTTTAATTGTATTAGGAGAGCAGCTGATCAACAATAAGATGTCACTGGTATATTGGTTATAAAGGTTTCAAGTTATTAATGTTCAATGTAATGTTTGCAATGTATTACCGATGTTTTAAAATAATGATACAAATAACTTGAGAAAATGAGAAACAAAGTAATAATTTATGCAAGTTAATAAAAGAGAGTTTTTGGGTGATAAATATTTTATGTGACATATAGATCTGTCAAAGTTAAAGTTGAATTAGTAGAGATGATATAAGGTAATGTTGTTTTGGTTTATACATGTTATAGTATTTTGAGAAGTATTGATGTTGACACAGTAGTAGTGAGTATATGTAGAGATGAGTAATGTGAATGAGATTTAAACATATTTGTTGATGATATTTTGTAGTAAGGGTGAGGTGGTAAGGTGTGAGCAACGTATGGCGTTGTGGCGAGAATAGAGTAGTTCGCGTGAGTGTTTGCCGATATTTTGGAGGGGCATTGGCTCGTATGGTTATAGCCAGGTAGGGAACACACATCCTAGTACAAAGATGAGCGGTGCCAGGGGTAAATTGAATTTAGAGTGTTTTGATAGATATTTTTATAGAGAGGGGTGTCATGTAGTAAAAGTTAATAGTAGAGTCAGGGGAATAAAGATTATATATGTATACAGATCTAGTAGTACAGTCAATGAGAATAAATAGTTCAAATCACCCACAGTAGAATAAAGTAAGATTGTTAAATAAAGAGAGGGATTTATGATAAAGATATAAAATTTTCATTTTGTAAAGCCAGTGACAGAATTGGGATAAAATTTGAGAATAATATAAAATTAAGGTGTTTATTTTCATAATTTAATTTTCATAATAATTTAAAGGTTAATTTGTTCATTATTTATATTAATATTTTGTTCATTTTAAATATTTTATTTTATTATGTTTTGTGCTTTGAGTTAGATTGTTACAGATGTTTAATGTAGGTGCAGAGAGTATACGTAACATATGTAGGTCAAGGGTTTTGGACTTGACCTAGTTTCGATCAGCTGATGAGGTCATACACCTACTAAGCTTGTATAGTAGGAAGTCAATTTTAATTTGTTTGTTTAATTAAGTCAAACCAATATTTGAATAATTTTAATAAATATGTTATTTAATAAATAAATTTAATAAAATTTTTTAATGAATAAATTTAAATTTTTTTTTTGAATTTTAAAATTTTTGAAAATTTTAAATTTTTTTGAAAAAAAAACTTGATTTTTCGCCTGCCAGCGAGTGAATATTTTTGAGTAATGATTATTTTATTATGTGTGCATTAACCATGTTTATTTTATTGTATTGCATTGTATTGGTAGACTATAAGTGGTTCTCATGTTAGAGTAAGGATGTGTTTAGATTAGTAGAAATGTCTAGGTTAAGTCATCTGAAACAAAAATTTAGAAAAACAAGGAAGAGAATTTTTTGATAAAATATTATTTTTTTTTGAATTTCGGATTTTTTAAATTTTAATAAATTTGAAAAGAAATCTTTTATTTTAATGTGTTATGGTAACATGTAATGTTAGTGTGTGTGAGCCCAGTATCTGCTAAAGGCAGCCCAGCTTGCATACAAGGGGAAACATATCGGTAGAGGATCTGGAATAATTTAAGCCAGGGATTGAGGATTTTGGGGGTAGCATGTTAGAAGGTGAGGTGCGCCGTGGTACGAGTCTGCTCGATTTCTCGGAGTTGGGATCTCTTACGGTGAAGTCCAGTGATCTCGTTCAGATGAGTCCATGGTCGCTGAGCCAGGGGGGTCGTGTACCCATGCAGATTAAGAACAAGGGGGTTGTTGGCACCAGTTCCTCACCAGTCCTCTTCGGGGTGTGTCGATGAGATTTCTTCTGTCGTGGACAGCAGAATTCTAATCGAGGGGGTATTGTAGCGGGTCAATTTTTGGGTATTTTTATTTTTAACAGTTTGGGGCATGTACATTTTATTTCTTTCATTTTGGTGCGGGCTTGTAAAAAGAAGTTATGAAAATTATTGTGTAACGAAATTCATTCCATTGTGTAACAGAACAGTGTTAAGCAACAGTTGGAAACAAAGCGAAACGCAATCAGTGTTGAGTAATGCGGCGAAGAATTTACCACCACAATTTTTTGCAGAACTTTGTGTGTGTGTGATCACGCCCGTATGCAACATTGATGGGCGGCGCGCCGGAGTGACGCTTGGAAAACACAACCCAAGCTGTGAAACATGGCGATGTAGCAAACAGTTTGTCGCAGCTACTAGCTCAATACCGGAAGCAGCGTTAAAACCCCGCCTACTACTAATGACGTCAGCGGAGCCAAGTCCAATATTGTCCTCTGGTCACACACATATATCAGCTCCAATCCATGTATAAAGTGGTTACGCCACCACAATTAAGCATGAACGGCGCCTAAAACCTGATGGCCGTGACTGCTCATTTCCCGCGACTCAACGAAACACATTGCCCAGTTCGTCGCTGATCGTGTCTGGCCAGACACCGCCCTAAAAAGGGCTCTTCAGATTTTTCCACGTTTTTAGTTTTAAAAACTCTATTTTGTGAATTATTATGCGGCAGTGAAACCGATAGTTATCAGTTAACAACAACTGTGGAATCCGGAACTCGTCACCAAGTAAAAAATGAGTAAAACGAACAGTGCGAACTAAACCCGCATGCCGACTGGGGAGGGGTAATTTTATATTTATTAGATTCAATGTGTTAAATTAATAAATCAAAATAACGGGGGTTTTTTTTTTTAGAATGTGGGAGTGAGTGAAAGGCAGGCTGGGCTAACTACAATAGACGTAAGTAAGATAATTTAAGTAGAGATGTATGAACCAGAGTAACACAATTTGGAAAACCATGTCAGAATTTTATTGGAAAAATTTAACCGTTAACGTTGCAAGATTTGATAATTAAAATCATTCATTCTCTTCAAATAAATATGTATTCATATTTATTTCGTAACCTCACACTGTTTCTGACCTCGCTTATAAAAGAACTCTGGTTACCCTTAGGAAGATCCAAAATATCGGTAAGTAATAAACAGTAAAATAAATGTATAAATAAGTGAGTTTTTATACAAATGGCACCCGAACAGGGACATTATATAAAATAATTATATAAATAAGCCAGAAGTCAGAAACAGAGTGGGTAGCGAAAGAATACAAAATACGTAAAATAAGGTTATGTTGTAACTACACATGGGAAAAAATAGTACAATAATTTTATGTATAATATGATGGTGTAATATTTAGTACACGAAATAATTTTTTTTTGAAAGAAATATTTAAACAAAATTTTAAAATGGCAGATAATGAGAACGTCAGTGTAGCTGACAATACCAATGAAAGCCAGACAAGCGCAACTGAATCACAAATTATGAGTGGAGAAATTATTCACTCAACGCCAGTCCCGACTAACAGGGCTGACGAAAATCAAATAGTAAAAATGATGCAGACGCTTTTTAACATACAAAATAATAAGTTCGATGAGAAATTTAGTAACCTAGATGAGAAATTTAGTAACCTAGATGAAAAATTTAGCGAACAGAAAAATGAAATTAGAGAAGTTCAAAATAATTTTAACGTAAAATTTGAAGAAGTTAAAAATGAAATCAGAAAGCAGAATATTAGTTTTGACAGACGAATCAATGAAATAGATGTACGTTGTACAAATATGCAAGAACAAGTAGTAGAAATAGTTAATGAGAAATTCGATGCTAAAATAAATGATTTAGATGACAAAATCAATACAATTAATGAAACGGTAATTAGCACAGTTCAAAACCAAATTGAGACACAAAGTAAAGAGATAGAGAATAAATGTTTAGCTACAGTAGATAAGCAGATAGAGATGAAAACCAAATTTGAAATAAATAAACAAATAGACATCAAAACAACCGTTTTACAAGATCAGTTATAAAATTTTGAGTCAAATGTAATAAGTATAGCAGAGAATATAGAAACAGTAAGTAAAGCTATTTCAGAGCATGCAGATAATACCAACTGTAAAATAAGTACCATACAAAGTAAGCTTAGAGAAATAGATGAGTTCAGTTTACAAACTAGTAATAATATATATGACAAATGTACTGTAATTGAGAACAATTTAAGGAGTGTGAAAAATGAATTACGGGGGGAAATTAACAAAAAATTTACCGGGGTTACTGAAAGGGTTATCATAACTAGAGATCTACACAATGAAATTGAATTAGAAACATTTAGCTATGAAAACCGGACAATACATCCAATGAGATTCATAAACCAAAGCCGGGAATACAACCGTTTCAATAACAGTAATTGGGAGGTACAATTAACCAAAATAATTAAATGTTTTAGGGGTAGTTCAGTAGTGTGGGCGGAAGCACATTGCCCAGTTCGTCGCTGATCGTGTCTGGCCAGACACCGCCCTAAAAAGGGCTCTTCAGATTTTTCCATGTTTTTAGTTTTAAAAACTCTATTTTGTGAATTATTATGCGGCAGTGAAACCGATAGTTATCAGTTAACAACAACTGTGGAATCCGGAACTCGTCACCAAGTAAAAAATGAGTAAAACGAACAGTGCGAACTAAACCCGCGTGCCGACTGGGGAGGGGTAATTTTATATTTATTAGATTCAATGTGTTAAATTAATAAATCAAAATGACGGGGGTTTTTTTTTTTAGAATGTGAGAGTGAGTGAAAGGCAGGCTGGGCTAACTACAATAGACGTAAGTAAGATAATTTAAGTAGAGATGTATGAACCAGAGTAACACAATTTGGAAAACCATGTCAGAAATTTATTGGAAAAATTTAACCGTTAGCGTTGCAAGATTTGATAATTAAAATCATTCATTCTCTTCAAATAAATGTGTATTCATATTTATTTCGTAACCTCACACTGTTTCTGACCTCGCTTATAAAAGAACTCTGGGTACCCTTAGGAAGATCAAAAATATCGGTAAGTAATAAACAGTAAAATAAATGTATAAATAGTTAGTTTTTATACAAATGGCGCCCGAAACAGGCAGTGAAATGAAGTTTAGATTTCCTCGACTTTTCGGGCGGTTACTGTCTTACCAGCACTAACCGTGGTTTTGGCTAGCGGCCAGCTATGGTCATATCAAGTCCCTTGACCATAGCTGACTTGAAATTGGTATATATTAGAAATTCATTGGGGGGTGACAACTAGAGGAAATCTCCGGTACTATGGAACAGCGGCTGCCACTCTGCCCGCCTTGGGGTAGCAAGACAGGTGGTAGATCCGTCTTAAGGGTGTATAATATTAACAAGAACATGATGATGTTCACTAATTTTAAAACTTAATAGCGGAAGCAGAGACACGGAGAGGTAAAAACCTGCTCCAAAATATACAGTCTCTGTGGAAGCGAATGGGCGCCACAGTCCACCATATCTGAAATAGTGTGTGTGGCTGGGAGGTGACGCAAAGGAGTCACGAATGTAAATTTTAATAACATAACATTTTTTTTAATTCAAAGTTGGATCCAATAAAACTGCTTATGCTCTGTTCAATTAACTAGCTGGTCAGATATGTAATATAAGGTGTTCATTACATGCTATGATTTTAAATGTATTATTTTATTGTTGTATGTTAGGTATAGGCATGGATAAGAATATGTGTTTTCATGATATGTGTATGCTTTAAATTAAGCCAATAATTAAACGCCTGGTAGGCAATCAACATAATAGAAGTAAGTATTGATAATGTATTCCATGTAATTTGTTCAATTATGAGATGTGTTTTAATTGTATTAGGAGAGCAGCTGATCAACAATAAGATGTCACTGGTATATTGGTTATAAAGGTTTCAAGTTATTAATGTTCAATGTAATGTTTGCAATGTATTACCGATGTTTTAAAATAATGATACAAATAACTTGAGAAAATGAGAAACAAAGTAATAATTTATGCAAGTTAATAAAAGAGAGTTTTTGGGTGATAAATATTTTATGTGACATATAGATCTGTCAAAGTTAAAGTTGAATTAGTAGAGATGATATAAGGTAATGTTGTTTTGGTTTATACATGTTATAGTATTTTGAGAAGTATTGATGTTGACACAGTAGTAGTGAGTATATGTAGAGATGAGTAATGTGAATGAGATTTAAACATATTTGTTGATGATATTTTGTAGTAAGGGTGAGGTGGTAAGGTGTGAGCAACGTATGGCGTTGTGGCGAGAATAGAGTAGTTCGCGTGAGTGTTTGCCGATATTTTGGAGGGGCATTGGCTCGTATGGTTATAGCCAGGTAGGGAACACACATCCTAGTACAAAGATGAGCGGTGCCAGGGGTAAATTGAATTTAGAGTGTTTTGATAGATATTTTTATAGAGAGGGGTGTCATGTAGTAAAAGTTAATAGTAGAGTCAGGGGAATAAAGATTATATATGTATACAGATCTAGTAGTACAGTCAATGAGAATAAATAGTTCAAATCACCCACAGTAGAATAAAGTAAGATTGTTAAATAAAGAGAGGGATTTATGATAAAGATATAAAATTTTCATTTTGTAAAGCCAGTGACAGAATTGGGATAAAATTTGAGAATAATATAAAATTAAGGTGTTTATTTTCATAATTTAATTTTCATAATAATTTAAAGGTTAATTTGTTCATTATTTATATTAATATTTTGTTCATTTTAAATATTTTATTTTATTATGTTTTGTGCTTTGAGTTAGATTGTTACAGATGTTTAATGTAGGTGCAGAGAGTATACGTAACATATGTAGGTCAAGGGTTTTGGACTTGACCTAGTTTCGATCAGCTGATGAGGTCATACACCTACTAAGCTTGTATAGTAGGAAGTCAATTTTAATTTGTTTGTTTAATTAAGTCAAACCAATATTTGAATAATTTTAATAAATATGTTATTTAATAAATAAATTTAATAAAATTTTTTAATGAATAAATTAAAAATTTTTTTTTGAATTTTAAAATTTTTGAAAATTTTAAATTTGTTTGAAAAAAAAACTTGATTTTTCGCCTGCCAGCGAGTGAATATTTTTGAGTAATGATTATTTTATTATGTGTGCATTAACCATGTTTATTTTATTGTATTGCATTGTATTGGTAGACTATAAGTGGTTCTCATGTTAGAGTAAGGATGTGTTTAGATTAGTAGAAATGTCTAGGTTAAGTCATTTGAAACAAAAATTGAGAAAAACAAGGAAGAGAATTTTTTGATAAAATATTATTTTTTTTTGAATTTCGGATTTTTTAAATTTTAATAAATTTGAAAAGAAATCTTTTATTTTAATGTGTTATGGTAACATGTAATGTTAGTGTGTGTGAGCCCAGTATCTGCTAAAGGCAGCCCAGCTTGCATACAAGGGGAAACATATCGGTAGAGGATCTGGAATAATTTAAGCCAGGGATTGAGGATTTTGGGGGTAGCATGTTAGAAGGTGAGGTGCGCCGTGGTACGAGTCTGCTCGATTTCTCGGAGTTGGGATCTCTTACGGAGAAGTCCAGTGATCTCGTTCAGATGAGTCCATGGTCGCTGAGCCAGGGGGGTCGTGTACCCATGCAGATTAAGAACAAGGGGGTTGTTGGCACCAGTTCCTCACCAGTCCTCTTCGGGGTGTGTCGATGAGATTTCTTCTGTCGTGGACAGCAGAATTCTCATCGAGGGGGTATTGTAGCGGGTCAATTTTTGGGTATTTTTATTTTTAACAGTTTGGGGCATGTACATTTTATTTCTTTCATTTTGGTGCGGGCTTGTAAAAAGAAGTTATGAAAATTATTGTGTAACGAAATTCATTCCATTGTGTAACAGAACAGTGTTAAGCAACAGTTGGAAACAAAGCGAAACGCAATCAGTGTTGAGTAATGCGGCGAAGAATTTACCACCCCAATTTTTTGCAGAACTTTGTGTGTGTGTGATCACGCCCGTATGCAACATTGATGGGCGGCGCGCCGGAGTGACGCTTGGAAAACACAACCCAAGCTGTGAAACATGGCGATGTAGCAAACCGTTTGTCGCAGCTACTAGCTCAATACCGGAAGCAGCGTTAAAACCCCGCCTACTACTAATGACGTCAGCGGAGCCAAGTCCAATATTGTCCTCTGGTCACACACATATATCAGCTCCATTCCATGTATAAAGTGGTTACGCCACCACAATTAAGCATGAACGGTGCCTAAAACCTGATGGCCATGACTGCTCATTTCCCGCGACTCAACGAAACACATTGCCCAGTTCGTCGCTGATCGTGTCTGGCCAGACACCGCCCTAAAAAGGGCTCTTCAGATTTTTCCACGTTTTTAGTTTTAAAAACTCTATTTTGTGAATTATTATGCGGCAGTGAAACCGATAGTTATCAGTTAACAACAACTGTGGAATCCGGAACTCGTCACCAAGTAAAAAATGAGTAAAACGAACAGTGCGAACTAAACCCGCGTGCCGACTGGGGAGGGGTAATTATATATTTATTAGATTCAATGTGTTAAATTAATAAATCAAAATAACGGGGGTTTTTTTTTTTTTTAGAATGTGAGAGTGAGTGAAAGGCAGGCTGGGCTAACTACAATAGACGTAAGTAAGATAATTTAAGTAGAGATGTATGAACCAGAGTAACACAATTTGGAAAACCATGTCAGAATTTTATTGGAAAAATTTAACTGTTAACGTTGCAAGATTTGATAATTAAAATCATTCATTCTCTTCAAATAAATGTGTATTCATATTTATTTCGTAACCTCACACTGTTTCTGACCTCGCTTATAAAAGAACTCTGGGTACCCTTAGGAAGATCCAAAATATCGGTAAGTAATAAACAGTAAAATAAATGTATAAATAAGTGAGTTTTTATACAATACAATTAATATTTTTGCCTTGAACAAATGAGATTGATATAATGAGGTAATTACTGTAACTTAAGAGTTTGAGAAATTAAATAAAATTAAACTAATTTGGTAATTGAAAAGATAATTTTTAATAATGACTTTAAATCTATTGTGATCTGAATTTTGATTGTAATGGTAAAATAAATAATTGATAAAAAACATAATGATTAAAATATTCATTTAAAATTGAAAACTGAAGGAAATTTTGTATGGAAATAATAAAAAATGTTCAGGCTGAAATGGTGTTTGGAAAATAAGATGTATATATTATTGTCCAAGTAACTTGTATCAATGTCAACTTATGTTTTATGTTTACGGGGAATATTATTTAGTTTATATGATTGAACTGCAAGTAGACTGTAAGTTTATATTATTATTTTTAAACCAAACCAGTACTTTGTATAAGCAGAACCAGTACTTTGCAAAGAATGAGCCAGTATGGCTAAGAGGAAACAAATCAGTTGTGGGATATGGAGTGATGGAAGGCCTTTTTGTTAATTTTTTAATTACATGTTATAAAGCCAGGTGAGACTGTGGCGGGTATCTGCCCGAGATTATGGTGTTGGGATCTCGAACAGAGAAGTCCAGTAAGATCGGATGGGTGCTGCCGCAGTCGCCAGACTAGGGGGGTAAGAACCCACAATTTTAGTAGAGTGTTCAGGGGGGTTGCGGCGCCATATCCTCACTGATCCTCTTAGGGTTTAGGCAATAAGAGTTTGAACGCTTCGGCCTTCAATCTCTTATTGTGGGGGGGGGGTATCGTAACGGTACAGAATTGTGTGTGATCCCAGTTTTAATTTCAGTAATTCAGTAATTAATAAATTGTTAACTATCACCTGTGAGGAGCCCCAGTACAGCAATGCACACAGTTAGCCTAAACAATTGCCCAGACGTATTGCGTAACTGCCCCAGCAGCAGGCTTTTTGTTAATCACAGTCTGCAGTTTGTCATCAGAGAGTGTACAACAGTAGTAAGCAGCATCAGACAGTAAAGTTGGTGATTTAAATTTAAACGGTGGCCTCGGGTGCAAGATAGGCCGTAATTAAGAGTAGGCCTATCTTTCAATGCATTAACATTGTTAAAAGTGGTACAAACAGTATAACGTGCGGCCAGTTCAACTGTAACTCTGACCGCGCGGTCATCACCTAAGTGCTCGAGCAAAATAAAGTCGGCCGACAAACTGTTATAAAAGTGTAATCGGAAATCATGATAAATTAAATAAGACGTAGTATACCGCGTCAAGTGTAAAAAATTTATGAACTGTTGAAATAACATTGTGAAGTGACCAGAAACAGCTAACTCCACGAGGCAGTGATGAAACTGTAAGGAACGCCGGGGATGGGTTAAGTACTCTTCATAACACGAATAGAACAATTCCCTAAATAATAGATCTAAATACTGAACTATAATAACGGGGTTTAAAAGAAAAAGAATGTAAAAGTATGAATGAGAGAATGTCGCAAAGTACTGGTTAATGAAAATAACGCTATCATTAAGTAATTTTTTAGAGTAGTTTATACGGGATGATCAAATATCTATGTAGTCTTGTTTTTATTGAACTTGTAGTGTGAAGATAAGGTGAAAGGGTATAATTCAGGCTAATAAAAGAAATCCAATTTGTTAGCATACGCAAAATTTGTGTTAGCGTAATTATTTCGAAACTCAAATCCAAATAATCCTTTCTGTAGCTGGTTTCGTCTGAACGACTCTGGACCCGAATCCGAAGGTAAGAGTAAGATATTTTAGTATTTGTCGTAAATCAAGAGAGTTACAAGGTGAGTGGAGATGTTCCAGGTGCAAATGCGAGAATTCCGCCAACCGACAACAATGTTTTAAATGCAAGCTACCAAGAGAAGATCAGAGGAGGAGAGACGAACCAAAGCAATTTGGCCAGCAAAATAGTGGAGCACCGAATACCAGAGGAACAATCATAACCAGGGATTGCTGAGGGGTCACCAGGGACCAACCACAAGCACCAACAGACAACAGATGGAAAACTAGGACAGACAGTGGTAGCAGGGACCGGATCACTGTCCAGGGAAGCACATAAGGTCCAACCGTTGGAGGATGTCCAGAGCAACGTGATTAAAACAGACATAGTTGCAGATCTATTGGAAGAAGAGAACAACACCACGATCGAGGTGAGAGCTGGACTCACAGAGATACAGGTAAATATAGAAAATAAGAATTATAGAACACTTGTAGATACAGGTAGCGAGATTTCTGTTATTGCAGAAAACATTTTAGGAGAGTTAAGGGAGGTTAATAAGAATATTCCAATTTTACCAGTAGCAGGGGTTACAGTAGTAGGTGTTACAGGAGTACGCAGTAAGAGAATAACAAAACAGATACACTTAAGTTTTTTGATAAATGACAGAGTTTGAGAACACATTTTTAGTAGTAAAAGGGTTAAGTCTAGACATTATATTGGGTAATGATTTCCTGCAAAGAAACAAAGCTGTTGTAAATTTTAAGGAGAAAATAGTAGAATTAGATGGGGGTGATCGGTCTGTAAGGGTTAGTTTTGAACAAGTATCAGATAAAACTACAACAACAGGGGTGAAAATACTACAAAAATGAGTAGGCAAGAGTGATACAGATACTAGAATAAATTCATGTAGAGAGGTAGAGTATATGGAGAGTTTTGAAAATGAAATGGGTAATATTAATGATGCAGTATGGGAGATAAGGGCGGATGAATTTTGTAGTGGAGGTGAGGTGATGATCAACGTGCGTCATTGTGGCAAGTGGTTGAGCAGTTTAAGGGAGTGTTTGCCGATGTTCCAGGTAGGGCAAAAGGTTACGAATGTATATTGCAGATATGGGAACACACACCTTTCATCCAGCGAAGTTATCCCGTGCCTTACTCCAAGCGACGAGCGGTGCAAGAGGAGCTGGACAGGATGATGGAAGGAGGAATAATAGAGAAGTCAGTGTCACATTATTCAAACCCATTAGTTGTAGTAATAAAAGAGGATGGTAGAGTGAGGTTATGTTTAGATGCGAGGAGGATCAACCAGATTATAATACCAGACCGGGAATCACCAGAGTCAATCAACAAGATATTTCAGAAATTTAGTGGAGTGAGGTACATGACATCACTGGATCTCACAGCAGGATATTGGCAAGTACCATTGGCGGAGGTAAGCAGGAAATACACAGCATTTTTGTTTAACGGTAAAAATTATCAGTTTCGACGTTTACCATTTGGACTGAATACCAGCGTAGCCAGCTTCATAAAATGTTTGGACCAAATTTTGAAACCCAACGATTTAGGTTTTTTGACAGTGTACGTCAACGATATATTGATTGCGTCTAGAACTTTTGAGGAACACCTAGATCACTTGGGATATGTTTTAGCGAAATTAAAGGAAGGAGGACTAACCATAAATTGGGACAAATCAAAGTTTCTACAAACAAAAATAAATTTCTTAGGATTTATCATCACACCAGAGGGAAGCTCCGCGAATCCGGACAAGGTGGACTCCCATTATGCGCTTCCCTGAACCGAAGAACATTAAACAACTACAAAGTTTCCTAGGACTATGTAATTTTTATCGCAAGTTTCAGAAAACTACGCACATACAACAGCAAAATTGAGCGCAGTGCTCCAGAAAAATAAGCAGTGGAAATGGGGAGCAGTAGAACGGGAAGCTTTCAACGAAATTAAAAGAAAATTTAGTCAAATGATAATGATGAACCATCCTGATTTTAATAAGGTATTTTTCTTACAGACGGATGCTAGTAATGTGGCAGTAGGTGCGGAACTCTACCAAGAAGACGACGAGAAGGAACACTTGACCATCGCATTTGCAAGTAGATCATTGCTGTCGGCAGAAAAGAATTATATGACCACCGAAAAGGAACTGGTAAGCATTGTGTTCGCCATCGGGAAGTTCAGAACCTACATCTTGGGAAACACAAGGCGTTATCCTTGGGAAACACATGACCACAAGGCGTTATCCTTCTTAAATACATGTAAACTCGCTCACAGCCGTTTGACCAGGTGAGTACTTGTTTTACAGGAATATAACTTTGATTGGGAGTGCATCAAAGGGACAGACAATAAGATACCTGACACTCTTTCTAGGGTAGACATGTTGGACAACAAAACTGGTAGAGATTTGAAGGAGATTGAAATTTTTCAGATAAGCTGGGAGGACAGAATTTTTGGAGAATAGTTAAAGGACATTAGAACCATGCAAAGAGCAGATGGTAAGTCAGGTAAGATCATAGATAGTTTGGAAACTGAATTAGCGGAATCCGAGTACAGTCAACATTTTCAGATTTATAAGGGGTTATTATTTAAGAAAGTAGTAAGGGGTGAACGTGATTGGAAGTTAGTTGTGCCAGATAGGTTAGCAGATAAGATCATTTGGGATTGTCACTTAAGATATGGTCATTTTGGAGCGAAAAAGTGTGTTAGTGTTTTGAAAGAGTCATGTATTTTCAAGAATATGGAAAGGTGTGTTAGAAAATTATTAAGGGGTTGTGATTTGTGTCAGAAGTAGAAGGTAGTAAATTATAGGGTAGAAGGGGAGATGAATTTTATAAAAGTGGAAAGACCTTTCGATTTAGTTGCGGTAGATTTGTTTGGACCACTGCCGAAGGGTAGAGGCGGAGTGATATATATTTTTGTAATGTCAGACACTTTTTCTAAGTATGTGAGATTGTATAGTGTAAAAAGAGCTACCAGTCAGGTATTGAGTGAAAAGGTGACAAAGGACTACATGATTCACATGGGTAAGCCAAAAGTAATTTTATCAGATCCTGGGCCACAGTTCATCAGTGGAAAATGGAGGCAGACCTCAGGATGGGAAGGAATCATCACGAAGCATACGGCTGTGTACCATCCCCAGTCCAACCAGGCTGAGCGTGTCATGAGAGAGATAGGGAGGATCTTTAGAGCCTATTGTCACGCCAAACACAGCGAGTGGCCGTTGTACGTAAGAAGGGTAGAGAATTGGCTGAACAGTACCACCCACGAGTCCACCGGCTATACACCTCACGAGTTGATTAAGGGAACACGCCCCCCGAGGATTTTGGAACAGCTATTCGACTACCCACCTGAGAGTGAGCAAACGGATGTGAGCATTAAGATCAGGTTGGCAAATAAGAACTTACTGAGCAAGGGAGAGCAAAGAAAACGTAGACACGACGCAAAAGGTAAGTGGATGAAGTACGAAGTAGGACAGTTGGTATTGGTGAGGAGACACGACTTGTCGAGCGCTCAGGTTAAGGAGATCAAGAAATTCTTCTTGCTCTATGAAGGGCCATATGAGGTAAGAGAAATTAAGATGAAGAACTTGTATGTATTGCAGAACAGGGAGACAAGGGAGATAGTAGGAACACACAATGCTACAAACTTGAAGTTGTACTGGTCATCATAGGAGTTTAAATAAGGTTTATTTTATATTAGTGTATGTATGGATTTTAATTTGATGTTTATTTTTCCAGAAGGGACACTCCCCCATTTTCGGGCGATCACAGACTCACCACCTCTGATCGTGGATTTTGGCAATCTGGAGGCGGACCATGGTTGGCGGTAGCCTCAGCAACGGGGTGAAAGCAACGATGGTCTTACTCCACAAAAAGGTGTCAGTAGAAATTCTTTGTTTACAAGAACGGGGAGGGAGACCCATAGTTTCGTGGAAAGGTAAGGTAGTCACAAAAAAAAAACCATTTTGATGGTAGTATTTTTCCACGAACTATCTTAGTTTTATTTTAGAAATTGTGAAATGAAACAACCAAAATTATGTAACTTAAATGATTAATTTTCCAAGGAATTGTTTTCCTTCAGAAAACAACACAAATGTATTTCATTATAATATAAACTTATGAGATGACCCATTGTTGTACTTGTTATTTTGTCATAAAGAAAATGTTAGTGAAAAGTGAAAGCTTGGACTTGCAAAGTGTCAATATAAAAATTTTTTAAAATAAATAAAAGAACTTGTTATTATACAAGATTAACAATTGATTTTGGGGGTTGTTTGGTGTTATTAGAAGTGTAAATCAATGGTGGAATGTAGAGACTGCAAAGTAGAAAGACATTAAGTTTAGATATAGGTAGGCTATTGCAGTGGTGGCATGTGCCACTGTAGACAGTGTTATGGGTTGATGAGTAACGCACAAATACGTTGCCATCATCGGAGGCCGATATCGGCGTATACACACTGCACAACCACTTATATAATTTTATTATATGTTAATTGATGCCGTGCAGTGTTAGTATTGACTAAGTAAAACATGCTAATGAAGATGATTTCCCCGCCTTTTTGGGCGATTACTGTCTTACCAGCACTAATCGTGGTTTTGGACGACAGCCAGCTGTGGGCAGCAATTGTAACACTGACTATGGTTGGTTGTCCTGAAAATTGGTGAAAGTTGAAATTAACGGGGGGGCCACTTAGGGGAAATCCCCGGAACTATGGAACAGCGGCTATCACCTTGTTCGAGTAGGAACAGCAAACCAGGTGACAGACCCGTTTTAAGGTTATAAATATAAAATCAGATATTATATCTGGCATTTTAAAAAAAAATGTAAAGCTGAAGCAAGGACAAGGAGATGCTAAAATTCCTCCACCAATTTAGTCCTTGTGAAGGCAACTGGATGCCACAGTCCAGGGGGAGTAATAGAGTGTGTGGCTAGGAGGTTGCTACAGGGGTAGCAATGGTAACAAATATTAAGTATTAAATATATGATGTCGATAATGGTGTTGAATAAAATAGTTCTGATTCTGTGGTAAAGAAATATTGAAATCAGGAAAGCTGATTAATAAAATTTTAAATATTTAAAGGGTTTGCCATAATAAAGTTGTGTTTTGAATTCCATGTATTAGAGAGATAGATAAGTTGTTGTTGCTTTTGAAAACTTGAGAAATTGTCTTACGTGTTATGATCTTAGTATAAGAATATATTTTTTTTGTGGTGAAAAGAGTAAAGTAGTGTTGATTGGAGTCCAGTTTTGGTAAAGGTAGGAATGTAAAAGGAGAAGGACATTCTGTCTTAAATCTTGTTTGTTGTTATTTGAAACTTTAGGGGTAAGAAAACCAATGCCTCTTAACATAAACCAATGTAGCTAAGGGGAGACATATCAGTTATGGATATGGGATTATACAAGGCCACTATTTTAATTTTTTGTACTCAATGTTTCAGAGTTTAGTGATGCTGTGACGGCGGTCCTGAGCTGGCCAGCGTGTCAGAGCAGGAACGTTGAATGCCCCTAAATGGGCTTGCGGTGTTGGGATCTCACTTGAGAAGTCCAGTAAGGTCAGGCAGGTACTGTCACAATCATTGGACCAAGGGTAAGTTATTGTATTCTTTTTTATATAAACACTACAGGGGGTTGTGGCGCCATATCTGGGCTGATCCCTTTAGAAAGTGTGAATGAGTCAATGAGAGTTTTTATGTTTCGACATAAAACCTCTCATTGAGGGGGTTTTGTGACGGTACATAAGTCCGTCTAAGGATTCATTGGTACAGGAAAACAATTTTATTGTGTTTTCATATATTTAAAAATAGTTAGGTTGACTTTTTCCCAATAGTGTACATATAACGCAGTTCGCCAGAGTAGCGTGACACCAAGGTCATGGGCGTATGTGCCAAACAACACATATTTGAATACTGTTCGACAATGTTGAAACATCATAATACATACGACACACGTAACCACGGTGACGTGAAACAATGCCGTCATCTGCGTCAGACAAAGGATTAATGACGATTAATCCCCTCCACATGTCGAATTTACAAGAAAATGTCGTCCCATTTGCCAAACTACAGTCAGAGCATTAACACGCTAAAATATTTGCCGGCAGATTATTGCCAGCAAAAGTGTTTTTGGAGTTATAAAATGTAATCAAAATGTAACAGTCAGTGAAAGTTCAAAATCAGTCAGTAACTAACAGTTCAAAAATGTAAATTAGCGTCAGTGATAAAAGGGAAAAGAAACAAGGAACGTTTGGCCAGACATCTGCCAGACAACGTGGAATGCTTGACGAGGACTTCAATCCTACACCTCAGGGAAGTCAAAATTCAGATCAATACACTTTAATATTCTTTTGAGCTCAAAATTACTATGAATTAAAAAATGTACCTTTGTTGATATGTGTGTGTGAGAGCATGGAAGCGTGTATGTGCCGGCATTTACAATAAAGATTGAGGCATTGGTTTATGTGATTTGAAACGGAGTAAATCTACTCAAGAAGAACTGCAGTTTATTAACATGTTCTTGCAAATAATCAAATACCAGAAATAATTAATTGAAATTAATGAATAATTAGTATGGGCGGAAGTATATAGCCACCATTTTGATTTTTGTATATGTGAATAATGCAAATTCAGAATTATTAAACAAGTTTATGTCACCACAATCGTTGTTAGCATCATTATTTCGAGATCCCACACTGTCTCTGGTCTCGCTTAATATCGAAATTTGGACCCTAGGGAGAAAATTAATGGTGGTTAGACAGCCACGTGCTCAAACCGGATGTGGAGTGAATCATACGGTAAGTATCTACATATACCATATTATTATAAATAAATATATTGTGCAAAAAAGAAGTAAGTTAAGAATAACGCCCAGAATAGCGACAAGTTAAATTAATGTTTACAACTAGAGGCAATCAGTGCTCTATATTCGAACCCCAGGTAGTCAGCACACCGGGCATACTAATTGCCAGAAGTTTAGTAAAACCTGACGAAACCGGAAATGTACCTATCAGAGTGGCGAATATTTTGAATCAAGCTATCACTTCATAAAGCAATACGCTCCTAGGCAAATTGACTCCTGTGGCCTGGGTAGCCGAAATAACGCAACGAAGATCCAGTTCTTCGGATACTTCTAAATTACCAGAGGAACTGCAAGAATTATTGAACAGATCTTCTAACAACCTCTCAAGTGGTGAGGGAAAAGAACTCAGACAGTTTTTACACGAATTCAAAGATTGTTTTGCAGTTCAGGGACAGTCACTGGGAAGAACCTCTCTTGTGCAACACCGATACGCCAACCTCCTCGAAGGCCTCCATTATCTAAACAAGAGGAGATGTCTCGGTTAGTACAGGACATGTTGACAGAGGGAGTAATCGAACCTTCGTCAAGTGCTTGGTCTTCCCCTGTAGTGCTGGTAGCAAAGAAGGATGGTGGATTGCGTTTCTGCGTAGACTGCCGGAGGTTAAATGATGTTACAAAGAAAGACTGCTATCCATTACCTCGCGTTGATGATACACTCGACACGTTGTCCGGAGCACAGTGGTTTTCCACATTGGACCTGAAGAGTGGATATTGGCAAGTGGGTCTTCATCTTTCCAATTTAACGTCATGCCATTTGGACTCTGTAATGCACCGGCAACATTTGAGAGATTGATGGACCTGATACTCCGAGGCCTGACGTGGAAACTTGGCTTGTTTACTTAGACGATGTCATAGTGATCGGGAAGACTTTCGAAGATCATTTGGAAAACCTTAAGGAAGTTCTAACTAGAATTCACGGTGCGCAACTGAAGCTGAGCCCGAAGAAGTGTTCTCTATTCCAGAAGGAAGTACAGTATTTGGGCCATCTGGTTTCAGCAGCGGGTGTTAGCATGGATCCTAATAAAGTAGACACTGTAAGAGACTGGCCAGTTCTGAAGAATAAACACGAAGTTCGGAGTTTCCTGGGGTTATGCTCATATTACCGACGTTTTGTGAAAGGCTTCGCTACTATTGCTAAACCACTACATGAGCTAACGGAAAATAAACAAAACTTCCAATGGTCGAGAGAGTGTGACCAAGCATTTAGAACATTGAAGATTGCATTATGTTTGCAGCCAATTCTCGCTTTTCCAGCTTCCGAAGGGAAGTACATCGTAGACAGACGCAAGCAATACTGGTCTAGGAGCACTTTTGTCTCACGTGCAGAACAGTGAAGAACGGGTAATAGCGTATTACAGCAAGACGCTTTCTAAACCAGAGAGAAATTATTGTGTTACAAGAAGAGAGTTGTTGGCAATTGTCAGAGCTTTGGAGCACTTCCATAAATACCTCTATGGGAGAGAGTTTTCACTACGTACCGACCATGCTGCACTTGCAAGGCTCTTGAGATTTAAAAATCCGGAAGGACAGTTGGCAAGGTGGCTCAAATGTCTGCAAGAGTACAACTTCAAGGTACATCGGCAGGGGCGCCTGCACGGTAATGCAGATGGCTTATCACGAAGACCGTGCCCGGAAGACTGCCGACATTGCCACAGAAAGGAAGAACAAAACTCAAGTGAACATGTTCAAGCCATCACTGTAGATTTCCTGGCTGACGGCTAGACAACACAAGACTGTCGACAAGAACAGATGACTGATGAAGACATTGGACCGATCTTGACAGCAAAATAGGAAGGTTGCCGCCCGGATTGGCAAGATATCTGCCATGGTTCCGAAGTGCTGAAGGGCTACTGGGCACAATGGGAATCTCTCACCTTAGAAAACGGATTGCTGAAAAGGGCTTGGGAAAGTGCAGATGGACGAGACGTGGTCATGCAGTTGGTAGTTCCCCGAAGTAAAGTGCAGTCTGTTTTGAAGGAGATGCATGATGGAACATCTGGAGGCCAACTTGGCATTAACAAAACCCTTGACAAAATACGGAAGCGATTCTATTGGCTTCATCTTCGCCACGACGTAGAGGAATGGGTTCGGACGTGTGAAATATGTGCTGCAAGCAAGGGCCCACAAACCAGAAGCAGGGGAAAAATGAGACAGTATAACGTTGGACAACCTTTCGAGAGAATTGCCATAGACATTGCTGGACCATTCCCAGTTACTGACGATGGAAACCGGTACATCATGGTTGTAGGTGACTACTTTACTAAGTGGGTGGAAGCCTACGCAATTCCAAATCAGGAGGTTACCACTGTGGCAAAGCAGTTAGTTCACAACTTCTGTTGCCGTTATGGAGCCCCTATGGAAATCCATACGGATCAAGGGAGAAATTTCGAATCAGGAGTGTTTAAAGAATTATGCTGTCTACTTGGAATTCGAAAGACCAGGACAACGCCTCTGCATCCTCAGTCGGACGGGATGGTTGAGAGATTCAACAGGACACTTGAGCAGCATCTTTTGAAAGTTGTTGACGAGAACCAAACAGACTGGGACCAACGTATACCACTATTCCTTATGGCGTATAGGTCATCAGTACATGACACAACCGGCATGACTCCAGCAAAATTGGTGTTTGGGCGGAAGATTCATCTTCCTGGGGACTTGATGTTTGGATCACCTGAGACTCAGTCCCAAGAGCCAAAGAACTATTCCTCGCAATTAGAAAACCAACTGCGAGAAATGAATCGCTTGGTAAGAGGACGGCTGAAGATTGCCAGTGATAAAATGAAAACTTGGTATGACATTCGCAGCAATAGTGTGGGTTTTCAAGAAGGAGATCAGGTCTGGTTTTTCAATCCAAAGCGCCGTCATGGTCGCTCACCTAAGCTTCAGTCTAGCTGGGAAGGACCCTACACTGTGAAAAAAAGAATTAACGATGTTGTTTATTGGATTCAACAGGAAGGACAGCAAAAGTTCAAGGTCGTCCACCTAGATCGCCTGGCTAAGTACAAATTTAGAGACGGTTTGCCAGTTCGGGACAAACAGGCTTAAGGAGGAGACAGTGTTACGATGTCACAGAACAATCTACGTGTTTATCGAACGTTCCAGAGAGATCCATAGTGTATGCATGTGGTGTACGTGCTTGTATCCGCATCTACAAGAAAGTTCTCGATGCCGCCAGCCGTGCAGACTGTGTCAAGGCCGCAGTTAATTACATAATTCATACGCACACTACAACGCAATTAGGAATCGTCTAGATATTCGACTAGCTATAAATACCGGTACTCAAACGACGTTCAGTTTAGTATCAGTTGCGATTTTGGATAGTGCGGTCCGAGAGTTATAGTAGCGATATTACTGTGTACGTTCAAGTAGTTAGTAGTGAAGTGTTGCGTTTTATATTCGGACGGTATAATTGTAATACAATTGAGTTTTAATATTAGTGGACATTTTATTGCGTGTGAACAATTTTCATTTGATTTGTTATAGACACTGTGTTGTTAATTACGAACTGTTTTACTGTAAAAATTAAAGGTGTGATTAGTGACTTAATTGGTGTCTTGTACTTATTTTGTTTCCACTGTACCTACGACGAGCGAGTAGACCGTCGTAACAATATCATATTTCAAATATTATTTTGGTTAATAGTTTTTCTTGTTTTAAAAATTGTCTTATTTTAAAAAATATTGTGAAACTAATGATGTGGACTGATCATAAATCAATAAAAAAATTTATTAGAAGTAACAAAATTCAAGTAAAAAATAAATACTTTTTTGTGTTGTGTCATGCCACATAACATACCTCTGTGTGCCACTACGAGCACATGGTTGGCCATCACTGTTTCACTGTAATATACGAGGGCGATTTGAAAAGTTTGCAGCCTACCATATAACAACTGTGTGGTGTTTCTGTTTTTTACTGCATTGTGGCGCCATGTTAGGCCCACGTACAGCTGTGAAAGCGTCAAGTCGGTTCAAGTCATTGTAGCGGAGAAACAGCTATGTAAATAAGGTTATCTCACAATAATGCTGAAAATGGAGAAAACTGAACATCAAATTTGTTGTTAAGAAAGGTTTAATGCCAACAGAAATTTTTAATGAGATGAAAAATGTGTTGGGTGATGCTGGACCTTCATTTACTACAGTGAAAAAATGTGTTACTGAATTTAAATGTGGTCGTGCAAGTTTGGAAGGTGACCCGCGTACTGGGCGTCCAAAAGTGCCACTACACCAGATGTCATCAATAAAGTGCACAATATTGTTTTGGAAGATCGCCATTTGAAGGTGTCTGAAATTGTTAAGACTGTGGGCATCTCAGATGAAAGGGTACATCACATTCTTACTGAGGAATCAGATATGAAAAAGCTGTCTCCAAGATGGGTGCCGCGTTTGTTGACAAGTGAGCACAAACACATGCGAATGCAAGCTTTTCAGGAATGTTTGGACCGTTTTAAGAAAAATCCAAAAGATTTTATTAGTAGATTTGTAACACATGATGAAACTTGGGTCCACTACTTCACTCCAGAAATAAAACATCAGTCAAAACAATGGATGCATAGTGATTCGCTGCCTCAAAAAACGGTAAAATCTATTTTGTCGGCTGGAAAGTGTATGGATCAATTTTTCTGGGATGCTAAGGGAATATTGTTACTAGATTGCCTTGAAAAAGATCAAATGATAAATGGAGATTATTATGCTAACCTTTTGGGCCGATTAAATGTAAAAATTCGAGAAAAAAGACCAGGTTTAGCAAAGAAGATCATTTTCCATCAGGATAATGCACGCCCTCACATATGCCTTGTGTCTATGGCAAAAATCACGGAGTTAAAGTACGATCTGTTGCACCATCTGCCTTATTCGCCTGATTTAGCACATATGACTTTCATCTATTCCCAAACCTCAAAAAAGTTTCGGGGGTGGGAAGTGATTTTCCTCAAATGATGAGCTGAAACCAGCAGTAAAAGGTTATTTTGAGGACCTAGAAGAATCGGACTTCCTCAATGGGATAATGACTTGATGCTTCGTAGCTGTTCGTGGGGCGAACGTGGTGCCACAATGCGGTAAAAAAAAGAAACGCCACACATTCGTTTCTATGGTAAGCCATGAACTTTTCCAATTACCCTCGTACTTATATAGTATATGTTGAGAAAAAAAAAACTATTGCAATGGGTACCTACCTGTGTAAACATATGGTTCCAGGTAGTAATGCTGTGTGACATTTGGTGGCATGTGCGTGACCCAATAGGCCATCCACAGGTCAGTTGTGTTTCTCGTGACCTGCATCAGTACAACAGAGAGCACAATAACCAGTACCAGAGTGTATCCAACTGCTCTACAGTATGTTGTGTATACTCTCCATGCCAAATGTCCTCGCTCGGAGCACTCCTCATCAAATGCGTTCTGATCTGGCTCATCCACTGTGGTCACCAGACGGCTTGCTGTCAGACTACTTCTACCTCCAGTAGTCTTCTCAACAGCACCCTGCTGCTCTTCAATCTGCTCACCGCTCTCTAACTGAGTTGACGTCAAACACTCTTCATAATCTACAAGGACATTTGATGGTGGGCCTGCAACAATAAATTGTGATCAGTCAAATACAAATCATCTATTTACACCCAGCTGTGGTACAATAATGCTGCCCAGAAATCAGCCTAAACATTTTAATTGCATGAACAATAAATTTCACAAAACTGGCAAGCAAGACTACCTAATTATAGTCCCATCTGACTGTAATTGGGTTAAGTCCTAAGCAAAATTAAATAAATGTAGTAATTTAATAACTGTTGAAAAAACTACTTCTTTAAACCATAATTATTAATGTGTAGAATCGTAACAAACATGTGTTTGTACATTACCTTGGTTGATTATTTTGCCTCCATCCATATGTAAGACAGTGTCAGCAGCCAACAGAAACTGTGTCTGATGTGTGCACAGAATGCGGGTCTTGTTCTGAAGTAAACCGTTGATACAGTGCTGTAGAATGTGACTGGCTACTGGTGGATCTACAGCTGACAGTATGTCATCTAGCAGATACACATTGCGATCCTTAACACAACATATATCACTTTGTAATATAAGCAGTATGTAATCTATATTCTCTGAAACATGATTTATATAAAGAATAAGACCAATTCAAAAAAGAATCTGACCATATTTTTTTTGTAAGAGTTTGAATGTGAAGGTAAAACTTGGCAAGGTGCAACAGTACCAGTGCATACACATTACCCTATGTAATCCATACCTCCAACTTTCCAAAAGGCCAATCAGTAAAAATCCCGCGCGCCACAATAGGTCCGAACCCGTGCGTCGAAACACGCAACAACCCGCGCGTCAAAATGCAGTTTAACAACACAAAATGCATGCATATTTTTCACTTCAGATAATTAGAGTTCTATAGCATTAATACAATATTCTAAAGGACAAAATATTTAACGTGAATTAAACGACCACAAGTACTTGTAAAATTTATCAATGAAATCCACTTACCCAACGTTATTCGTAGGCTATGCACACAACCGAAGAAAATTTTGCAGAAAAGAGTATCTTGCTGCACTTCAAACCAAAAAGATAATTATATACAGTACACTGAAGTTATTTATATTATTTACAATCACATGCACTTCCTTTAGTCCGATTTAAGGGATAAACTTGTAGCTTGTTTAGCTTTCTTTAAAAAGTCTTTAGAAAAAGTGCTTTTATAACATGGTTCAAAACTGTTCATTTTCAAAATGGAAATGGCTTCCAGAGTTCCAATGGACATAGATGACCTGAACTGAGTCCTATTCTTCTTAATTAGGCTAAAAATCCGCTCGCATTCTGCATTACTATGCGGTATTGTAAGAATAGACAACATGAATCTAGAGATTCTGTCGAATTTATGATGTCCATCAGCTTCAAGGATGTTTGACACCTGAGCCCATTTAGAAACAACCGAACCCTGTTTACCTTCAACAGAAGACAAGTCATCTATCTGAAGGGCTGCAAACTGCCTTTGGAGTTCATTGATAGCATCATCTCTTGTTTCATTTCATTTCCGCAACAGAATAATGGAAAACTTCTCCAAAAAGAAATTAATGGAAGAAAACTGAGCTTCTTCGATGCTGTCAAGTTTTGCAACCTGTGCATGCTTCAGGACATCACTCCTGAAAGGGAACTTATTGACCATGTAATCACAGGCAGTACAGAAATAGTTTCTGACAGACAAAAAAAATAGAGATTTGTCTTCATCTTTCAGTGTCTTAACCAAGTTCTGGGTTTGAATGCCAATAATCAATTCCTCGTCAAATTTCTGGTTCTGGATAGGGTGATACTGGACATCAAGCAATGCAGAGCCTTTAATTACACTTGGTTTCACAAACTTAGTGAGCGTCTGTTTCAACAGATCCATCATTAAGTCGAATAATATGTGAATATGCGGGGAAGCACTCTGAAGGACTGTATTAACTCTTTCAAATGATGGGATAGTCACATGCAGAAAAGTGCAAATAGCCTTGTTAAGGTCCGAAGAAAGAAACATGAACAGCTTTTCTTCGCGAGATGTAGTGGGATTCACGTTTCACAGAACTGGCGTGTCACATTTGGAAGAACGTGCCATTCTTTTGGCTTCAGATGAGGAGGAGCAATCGAGAAGTCTCTTTTTCTGGTTGTCATCAGATCTACTGCGGCCTGCTTTAGGAATGGTGAAGAACGACAAACTGGCAGAAACGTTTGGAGCACTCACTACTTCATCCTTGAAAAACGAAAGAAGTGGATCCCACTGATCTAATAATCTGTCTAAACACCTGCCTAAGGATAGCCATCTTGTGCACACGTGCTTCAACAATTTCTTTATTTCTTTTCCATGCAAACTTTGAAATTTCTGAAGCCGTTCTTTTCTCTTGGCACTCTTCTCCAGGTAATAGAAAAGGTCAACAAGAATCTCATCGATTCTGAGTGGTAAACTTGCTGCAGCTATCTCAGCAGCTAAATTAATGAGATGGCAGCTGCAACCAATGCCAAAAATATCTGCATGAGCTTCTTTCAGAACTGCAAGAACTCCATTTTTCTGTCCAATCATAACAGGAGCACTGTCCAAACAGAATGCAAGACAGTTTTTAATTGGTAATTTGTGGAATTCCAATTGCGATAGTAGCAGCTTACCAATGTTGCGTCCAGTCGAATCTCCTTCCAATGCTGGTACCGATAGTACACTACTTGTAACATTTTCTTGCACAGCATCATAAAATGTAACCACTATCGGATACAGCTTCGAACTAGTGTCATTGCTTCCATCTGTGGACAAACAAAATGGTCCATTCTGTACACGTGTGACAATTTCTTGGGTTGTACAACATGCCATTTCGTTCAAAACACACGTTGTTTTTGTGCGACCACAGCCATACGTTTTAGCAATTTCCGATGTAGGGAACATCCTTCTGAACAAGGCTCCTGCATGATCAGCTGCAGCCAGTGGTATGTTGTGCTCTATTAGAAAAGAAGTAAACAAACACTCGGCTTGAATAACATCGTAATTACTATCTCCAGCTTTGGTAAAGAAACTATGTATTTTCTGATTCTCTGCCTTTGACTTCAAATTACTGAGATGTTTAGCATACTTAATATGATTTGTAATGTCGTTTTTGCCGCCATGTGCTATATTAATATCATACGCACACACGGTACGAAACGCAAATTTTTCTCCTTTTCTGGATTTCAAGATGCATGGGAATTCCAAAGAACAGGATTCCCTGAACACCTGAAAATACTGTTTTTTCGTGGATTCACTCATGATTTCTGATAAACAACACAGTCATAAAGCGACAAACACAATTCACGTTATCCCACCACTCACAACATAACCATTGTATTGAAATAAGTGAAGACAAAAATGAAGCAAAAATAGCGACAAGCACAATTCACATTTTTTTCAAACTTGCAGCATAACCTCGACTTCCCAACGCGTTGAGAAAAATACGACGCAAAATAAACGATGAGCATGATTCACAAGGTCTTTCCCCAATTACAACACAACATATTCTCAGCTTCCAAACACATGGTGCAAATAAAATGAAGATAAACAAGCGACGAGCACAATTCACGATTTCTTTAAAAAAAATTCCAGCACAACCTTGACTTCCCAACACGTTGTGTAAAACACGAAGAAAATGCAACGAGCGCAATTCACACGTTATTCCGTAACTATAATATACAATCTCAGCTACGTAACTTGCATCCAACCACGCCAAGTCAGCGAAACAAAGAATACTTTAACCACGCTTCAATCGGAGCGGCTTGCGAACCAACCAGTCGATCTCGCAACTCAAATATATCGATATAGAATGACTGCATTTCAGCCGGAAAGCATTGTATTCATACAGGAATACTGTAACATGGTCGAAAACTGTAACGACCGGAAAATGCGATGTATCGAATACTCATGGGTCACACACATCGAGATAATATATTATATCGATGGTCACACCAACATGTACCGGTAGCATGCGGAAGCTCGTTCTGGCGCGAATTTTGAAAATAAAGTCTTCGTACGTAAAATCGTAAAATATCGTAGTTTATCCATAAAGCCATAAAACACATGCTATTCCGTAAATTTTATGGAAAACCGTAAAAGTTGGCAGGTATGGTAATCTCATAGACCACATCAGTTGTCCTGCAACAACTGTATAAATTAGAGTAACAGTTGCTTGTCAGATTTTTATTTTTTGCTTACATTGAATAAATAAACACTTGGTATAGTTCTACAGATAATTTTTGTTTTCCTGACAATTGTTTCATCAGTTACGGCAGCTTCAGAGGTTGGATTTGAACTGACAGATTTGAAATGTGCGTTATGTTTATGTTTCAATTAATACATATCATGTGGGAAAATTAAACAAAATTTTATGACAGTGTATTTACAAAACCTTTACACTTATTTAACAATAACATGACCAAAAATATTACTCAAGGTATGGTTCACATTTTATGTGAGTTGTTAAATTTTAAATAAATTTAATTATGACACTTTCATTTTACAAAGAATAAAAAATATGAAAACAGACATAAGTTGCAGTAACTAACAGCATATACGATACTATAGCCTGAAAAAGTCTTTGGCTGTTGTCCGTTTCTCTCGCCGAGTTCTTTCCCTTGCTGAAATATTCCTCCATTTCATTTGCGATTGAAAATTATGACAATTTAACAGTTTTATATACTTGATTTATAAAATGAATTTTGTATTAATTATACCAAGGTTGGGGCTGGATACGGTAAGTCGGAAAGCTGTTAGTGTACTGTGTTTGAAATGTAATGTCCATTTTACATAATTCTGTAGTACCTGATATACAGCTCTAGCTAATGCCACTCTCGTCCTCTGACCTCCGCTCAATGTTGCACCTCCTTCTCCAACCGACACCTGGTCACCTCCAGGTAATGTTTCCAAATCCTTTGTTAGTGCACATGCATCTAAGATCGCTCTGCAAAACCAATTCATACATACAATAGTGTTTACGTTACATGATTGTTACTTGACAATATAGTGTACATACGTACTGAGTGAAACGTACTTATACTTGGTCTGGTCATATGGTTTGCCAAACAGTACGTTATCTCTCAATGAACCTCTCTGAAGCCATGGAGTTTGAGATACATAGCCAAACCCTGCAAACATAATGCAATTAATACAAATTGTTAAATTAATAATTAATAAATAATAAATAACAATTATTAATATATATTATTGAACCCACTTTCTACTTCTTTTATATATATAAAAATATACGACTAAATTTGTACGTGTTCTGAAAATGTGTATGTTTTGTGTTCGCCTCACACTGGTGTCGTTACTTATATGTCGCGCTGACGATGTCCGTAGCGATACTTCGAATTACCAGTACTCGCTAGTGGAAACCTTACCTGTTCTTCAATAGGTGTTCATAAATCCCGGGTGGCGCCAAATTGTTTAATTAAAACGATTAAATTAAAAAATAGGATGATTAAGCGTTCTCAGCTATGGCGGTATAGAGATTTCAAATTTATTCCCACCTTCGTTCGACCTTCTTAATTGAGCGGTTATTTCGCCGAGTTTCCGACATGAGCGCTTACCGTCACCCTAGTTTTTCGCTAAAATGCACAAAGGTTCTTTTGTATCATTTTGGTCAGCGTGCTTTAGACGAACCTTTGTTAGGATCACCTAATTGCATGTCCAGCCTTGATTTCAGACACGGAAGTCCAAGACGAAGATGGTACGGCAAGGCTCTCACGTCTCTACTGGTCAGCGCGCCGCCTAATGGCCCAACAGCCAAGGGTGGGCGTTGGCTAGTAAGTAAGTAAGTAAGTAAGCTAAAATGCACAAATATTATAATACACTTTCCTATGGAATAAAGAACAGTGGTTACACTCTGTACTAGTTTATTTAAATGTGATTGGTAATAATTCAGTTTTACACAAAATTATATTTTGTTATTCAACAAATTTGCACCGGCAATTAGTATAAGACAAAAATCTCAAGGTTGGCGAATTGACTCTGAACGAATTATTCAGTTAGACATGGCGCCTGAAATCGTTTCTTTACAGTTTATTTCGTTCAGATTCTGGATTCTTGTGATTACAAAAGAAAATATTAATAATGATTACAATAAAGTACACTACCTTACATTAATTGTACTTAGATAATACAATGTATAATTATAATTTGTTCCTGAAGTGTGGTAAAGTGTTTCAAAAGTTCGTAATTTTCATACAGGTTATTTTTTTTTAGTTAACATAAGTTTAATGTTTTATTTTTTTATTAATCTTTGAAAGAAATAATATCATCAGTTTATAGTGAGAGTTCAGATTACTGTGATAAAAATTTAAAGAGAGTTTATTTCAGAAATTCGGGTAATTTAGCAATACTTATCAACTCAGTCGACTAGATGGGTACTGTCATTCAGGTGAAATGGTTTGGGGTCTTCAATAGTCTTCAATCTTCAATTATTTTGGAACTTAAGTACGTCTGGCTTCTTTTTCGTATTAGTTGTTGAAATTTATTAATTTGGAATTTGTCAAATTGGTCCTTGGCATTATTTAAATGTTCTCGTCCTTCATCAGCTTCTTACGTCATCATCTTTGCAAATTTGGATTACTTTTTAAACGTTTTATATTAAAATTTTGGTCATTTGCGGCCTGGCGTCTATTCCTGTTGAGCGTCAAGAATGGAATAATAATTTTAACGGAAAATTCATAAATAACGTTCCAGTTGTCATGGTAACTCATTGATCCTGATTGGCTGTACTTGACTTAAGACCATTGTTATCATATTTGAATTTTTATTCAAAATTACTGTATATCTTCTGATTGCTATTATTCTTCCGTCTTCCTCTCTATGTATGAAATATTATCACTACTGTTCGTATTTTCTTTCAAAGATCATTTTGACATCCCACAAAGCTGGGTTTTCTTATATATTATTGTTTGAACATTTATGTTGATATTATCTATTTACATTTCTTTCTTATTTTATGTCCTTAGTTTAACATTTATCCTTTAATATGATTCACTAATTATCCTTGACTAGTTACTTGCCTTGGATTTGCTAATTTCCTTGTTAGTTTTTTACAATTTGTAGTTGTTTTTTACAGTTAGGCATTTCATAGGCCTAAGTAGTAATTGGCCTTATTTACTTAATTTATACTAATTACTTATTAATTTACTTTCATACATGTTTTGTGTTGGTATTATAAATGATTTGTTTACTTGTTGACTTGTTTTGGATCTGTTTTAAAATTATTGAATGTTTTCATTAGTTTCTACATTATGGTTTGTTTATTATTTTCTAACTGCCCTTCAGTATCTTCAGTATTATTAGATTTATATTACTTTATCTTTTTTCTTATTCATTTTGCCACTGTTTATTATTTGGCAATCATTTACTATTCTCTATAAAATACAATATAACATTTAGGTTTATGGTCTGTGTAATCCCTTCAGCCATATTCCTATTCATAGATTTAATCGAACAATTCTTTAACAGCTATTATGCAACGTTTGTTTACAATTTGTTTCATTCTTAATTATTTTTTGGGTGATAAACATCATCACACCGTTCAAATTTCCTTAACTGACTATCCCTTAAAATATAGGGTGTTTATTGATTTTGCCTTTTATTTTCCTTACTAAATTTTTTCTTATATAAACTATACTCTCTAACCATGGTAACGCTAACTTTTGACATTCTATTGGATTCCTTCCCTGAATACCATTGTATCCCTCATTTACAATTAATCTTAATACTATCATTAACAAAATTCTTATTGAATAATACTGTTCACCATTAAATCTATAGTGTTCATCACAGATTATTGAGTATTTACCTAGCAATAGGGTTTCTTATTATTTTGGGGTTTTACACTATCACTTTGCACTTCTTATATTTTATTTTAAGTGTTATTAGTGGGTAATCCCTAACATTACATTTTCTTTGTCACTTACTTATGTTCACTATCTCTCTCTTTACAAAGGTTAGTTATACAGTTCATTATAGAGTCCTTTATTACATTTAAACTCTATTTCTTTGGTTAGTGTACTTTTAGTTTGTCATTACTTTATCTGGTTTTATCAATTATCATTTACATTGATTATTTAGTCGATACTAATAATTATCTGTTACATTTGTTATTTATTGGTTTCTTTTTCATTATTATCTTTGAGTGTAACATTTCTCCTTTCTCTGGTCTATATTGTTTGTTTGTGTCTTTTCATTTCTTCTTGTTTTGTTTCATTTATACTTGGTTTGTTTCATTTTCATTTTCCTTCTTCTTCGATTTCAATTTATTTTGGCTTTCCCCTTCTCATTTGGTTTCATTTTATTTGGTTTTTCTATTGATTCAATCATGGGTTGGGTCATGTAGTCGTTTGTCGCTTCATCGTCATTTTATTTTCTTTAGTTTAAACATTTTATATAGTTAATTCATCGTTTTTTCCCTGGTATTGGGGTGGCTTATTTGTGTTGTAATATATATATATATATATATATATATATATAAAGAATTGAGGATGGGTACAAGATGGTACCCGAAACATGTTCCTAATAAGGAAAAAAATATCTTGAGGTAAATTCATTATAAATATTAAATGTATTATATACATCAAGAAACGGACTGTAGCAGAAAGTGATTGAATATATATATTGTAACAACCAGACTCTGTATGGTCTGAAAGTCTCACGTAATTGTAGTTAATTTGTAACGATAAATGTGTTACGCTTCGTTAAAGTTCACGTTGCGTCGTAATTACGTAACGACTTTCTTGTGTCGTATCTGACCTCGCCAATACCTGTTTACCTGTTTGAATTCTTATTTGTGATTTTCCCGTTTATAGGCGCCAAATTGTTTGTCCAAAACAATTAAAAAGTTGTCGTCTAGCGCAACCGTATCTCTCACTGTTGGTCGTCGGAGAAATTCAAATCTGTTACCCGCGAAGTCTTACCAACCTGTATTTCTTGTAGAAAGAATTGTTACGGTGCTAGGTTAATGAAGTAAACACATAAAAATTAATTTGTGAAATAATGAACAGGTATTAAAATAAGTATTGGTTTATTAATGGTCAGATTTGCTGTTAATAATTACGATAACATGAAATTATACAAATATATTACTTTTGTACTTGTTATGCTCCGGCTATAAATATTTTATCACTCAGCGGTTGGCTGTATTCTCACCTTGGGTCGTCGACTGAAAGCCTATTAACGTTTTCACTGCTTTATTCAGTCAAAAAGTTCTTTTGATTACGGCCAAAAAAGGTTTACAAAATGATTTTTGAAAGCACAATCCTTAACATCAAGTTAATTAAATATAATAATCTTCCTTTACAACAGTTTACTTATGGTTTAAAACATTAGTGAGTTCACTTTACAACATAGGTTAAGTTCGAATTGTGTATAAATCGTTTCTTATTTCTCAAAGTGTTAATAGTGAATTTGAACAACTTTTAATACTAGTTATTGGATATTTTAATAATTATTCAGTGTTTATTAAGTTTGAACCAAGTTAATTTAAGTGTTGTGAAAAGTCTTGTGGGTGCAGTTAAGTAATTTAGTATTATACTTTAAAAGTTCATTGATGTCTGATGGATTATTTTCATCAGTTCTGGTGTTTGAGTCGTCCTTCTCTTATATGGGTTTCATTTCTTGGAATTTGGATTTAATTTGGTTGAAATGTTCTACCAATATGTCTCTTCATTGTTATTGAGTATTTTCTTTCATCTGTTTGGTTTATTTCTACTAATTTCTATGGATCGACAATTTTATCATCTGCCCTCTTCTGATGCTAAAAATGGACTCTTAATTCGTTTTTTAACGGTTTTTATATAATAATGTTTTGTTGTCATCAAACTACTCTCTATTGGCTGATAGCATTTTGTACTCATTGCTATAAAGCTTGTGTTTTTGTTCAAAATGACTAAATATTTTCTAACTAAGATATTTTCCTTGTCTTATTACCAATCTGATTATTATTATTATTATTATTATTATTATCATTGAATAGCTTTTCTGATGTAGTTTATTTAGACATCAAACATGATTACCGGTATGTTTTGTTATCTCTGGCCTATTTTAATATTTGGCTATTATTATTCGTTTTACTTAATTTTGTTATTATGTTGTTTTATGCAATTATTTTGTATTTGTATTGTTCCTTGGTTTGTTATTTTATGTTTACTTATCTTTTTCTCTCACTGTTACTGTTATTTGTGGATATTTTACAATTTTGGTTCACATAGTTTGAAGCCTACTCTGACCTATTCTTATTACAATGTTTTTATTTTAATTTTACTCGTTATACTAGTTTTTTATCGTTTTGTTTTGGGTATTTTACATTAATCATTGATTTACATTCTTAGTATACGGCTATTACAGCTTCTCTGACATTTTACTGCTTTCTGTAACTAATTCTATAATTTTAACATGATTTGTTCCTTATGCTTTTATCATCATTAATACCACTTATTCTTAATACTAATTCAACAATTAAAACATTTGAACAATTCTACTATCACTATCATCTTCTCTGCATCCCCTTATAACATCATTACAATAACTTTAAATATTTAATACTCAACTTTAGCATTTAAACATTCATTTATCTTTTTTGATCTACCCTTCCTTTATACCATGTTATTGGTGTAAAGTTTGGCTTAGTTCTTTTTAATCCTTACTTCTAACTAAAAAACAATATTATTTTGATTAACATTACTTGGTTTTTTCTATTGACTAATAATCTGATTTAACGATATTAGTTCCTTTTTTACCACTAAACTTATTTAATTATTCACTTCTTTGAGTGTTTTTACATATATTTTTGTGGTTTATAATTTTACTTATCCACTTTCTTTAGGCACTCTCACTTCTAGATGAGTTCTTGCTTATAAGTAACTATGTTTGTCCGTCGTTGTGTTACACAGGCACTTTGTAAGGTTTTCACAGTACTATTTAGTGTTTACAGTGGTTATTCTATATTATTTTATTCCTTTACCTCAATTCACTTTGGTGTACTCACCCTTATTATATTGTTAATTGGTAAATCACTTCCTACTCCTATCATGCACTCTTGGTTCATTCTAGTTTGGTTAGTATTATATTATTTATTAAATTTCACATTTGTTCTTTGTATCATGGTTTGTGTGTTTTATTATTTTTTTCATTCAATATTTACTTAATTGTTAATACAATATCTTCTTTGGACTTGTACTTTCCACGATTAAGGGTACATTTAATAATCTTTACTTGGAATTCATGTGTTCATTTCATTTCTTTTGTCATTGGGCCAATCACTTGGGTTGGGTCATTGTCATTTGTCTCATCTACGTTATAGTCTTTTTATTTTTCTTGATTTAAAATTGTTAATTCTTATTTTCATGCCTTTTTATTTTATATTTCTTCTCTGGTATTGGGGCTGCTTTTGGTATCGTAACAATATATATATTGTTACATGATATTTTGCCCATCATCTTGTTGTGTACCGGTAATTGCATGAGTAAAATATATTTATAAATCCTAGAAAAGTAGCAGGAAACATAAAGTAGCTTGTTTCAAGGACTACCAATTATAGGTTTATTATTATTGACTAATATTAAATAATGTTCTAATAGTTATATTTGAACTATGAAAGTTAGTAAGTAAGGAGGACAATGTTTTATAAATACTTACTATGTTAATACTAATCCCACTATGTGTGTGAGAATGGAAATTAATTCATAAGTTTAATAAGAGTTGTGTTATGTTTATAAGAGAAGTGATTAATAATAAACAATGTTTTAATCGTTGTGTTTTGAGATATTGAAGTTAGTAAGTAAGGAGGACAATGTTTTGGGAACTACTTACCATGTTTTATTATGTTTATAAAAACTGGAATGGATCCATAAATTTAATAAGAATGATCATATGTTTCCTAATAGTTGTTAGTAATTAATTGTTTGATGTTGATTAATAATATATGCTGTAATATTAATAAAACCAATGTTAATGTTAATGGAAGAGTACCAAAATTATAATAATAGAGATTTGTGAAACTAGGCATGTGTAATGTGTCAAAATGGGGGCTTTTATTTTTTATTAAATTTATTTAAATTTCTTTAGTATCATCATTGCAAGTCCCATGTGAAACAGCGTTGGATTCAAACAATGAACGGTAACATAACTTTTTGGGCTGGGTGTTGTCGGAGAACGCAATACTTGGTTGTGAACCGAATAATTGTCACATACTGTATGCGCATACACGAGTCCGGGCGCAGCTTCTACGCACAACAGTTGGAACCGATGCGACAAAAATGGCTAAGCAGAAAGATTTTCTTGCCATGTGCTTTGGAGATGGAGGAAATCAACGAAGAGGCTCCACCCACCTAAGCCTCTAATATCGTCACCGCCTAACGTCGCTGGTTAATTTGGCACATGGACAGTCCATACTTCCGTGTACGGCGACGAAAAAGTCGCAGCCTGAAGGCAGTGCCTTCCCGTTCAGCAACAAGGTATAGTGGGGAGTCTTGTTGGCACTCTTAGCCTAGTCATCACTCCGGCCGGAGGTATTAGACTCGACTTATAAAAAACCGAGTCTATTTTTAATAAAATGTAATAAATTTCGTCAAATGTGATGGAAGAATAAATTAGGAGTTAATAAGACAAGAAACATGAACAAAATTTAATGATATTCAGTGAAAGTGCGTGAACACGCGTGACGCAACGGTGTTGACCACGTAAGTTTTGAATACGCAACAATTTTTTTTATAAATGGGCATAGACTAAAAAGAAAATAAATGAGGTCTCAAATAATTTTGTATGTGAGTCGTATGCGTATATAAATAAAAAAAAAAAGGTATTCGTTCTTTTAGAATGATAGATGTTAGATAGTTAAAAAGTTTTGATGTATCTCATATGTTAAAAATGATAATGATGTATTTCATACATTAAAGGTAATAATGTGAAAGGGTTAATATTTTTTTGATATTTCATGAACAGAAACAAGTTTGAATATAAATGTCACTTTAATAGTAAATAAAATGTTATCTTCTATCTCTATATATTATTTCTCAAAGGTGTTTTTTTGTCGGTATGAAATATCTCCTTTAATACTGTATCAAAATTAATGTTTTATACGCCATTTTGAAGATTATTTTTCCCTCTAATGACGAAAAATAAGTAAATATCTTAAAATTAATGTTTTCGTTAAAAAATTACATTTAAAAACTTTTCTCTATATATTATTTCTCAAAGGTGTTTTTTTGTCGGTATGAAATATCTCCCTTAATACTGTATCAAAATTAATGTTTGATACGCCATTTTGAAGATTATTTTTACCTCTAATGATGAAAAATAAGTAAATATCTTAAAATTAATGTTTTCGTTAAAAAATTACATTTTAAAAATTTCATTTAAAAAAATTACATTTTAAAAAAACAAGGGTCGCCATCTGGTGGCAATCTGTTTATTTTAACAGTTGTCGGTAATATAAAGTGTCGTGGTGGCGCTGAAGTCTCTGAATAGAATAGAATAAAATAAACGTATAAATAACGTATAAACAACATACGCCATCTGGTGGCAATCTGTTTATTTTAACAGTTACGGTAATATAAAGTGTCGTGGTGGCGCTGAAGTCTCTGAATAGAATAGAATAGAATAAAATAAACGTATAAATAACATATAAACAACGTGTCAATCAAATTAAAACAAGAAATTAATTAATTATAAAAATTTATTGCATTTGAATTACAAAAAATAAATTTTTATTTCGAAATATTTGTCACAATATTTGTATATTTACTAATTTTTTATTAATAATTTTTTTACAACTTCAGAATTAGTTTATTAATTAAAAAATTAAATTTTATTTTCGTTATGTTTTTGCCAGTTTGTCATCATTCGTTATTTGCAATAATCTATTTTTATTAATTAAGTACTATCCATAGGATAGTCCTATAAGGAATCCTATTACCTGAAGTGATGATACATACCCAGTGAACACATGACATCATATGACGTAATAATGATGTAAAAACGCTGATTTTATATCATATTGATATCACATTTACGTAATGTGTTCACTGGGTATCGTCATTTTTCGTTCACTAAGAATAGCTCTCATTTTAATGAAAACTCATGTAAACGAATTTGTGATTTAGGTTTTCATAATGCCGGGCAGACCGAGAGGGAGACCTCCCGGAAGACATTCCAGACCATTGGAACGCGTCACAGAACGCAGAAGAAGAAATACCGAAAGTGACGAACAAAGACAACTTCGACTTCAGCAAGATAGAGAAGCTCAGCGCCAACGCAGACAAGACACATTCAATACTCAACGACAACAATTAGTGCAAGTTACCAACTTTGTGTCATCAACTTATTTACTTCATCTCCATCAAAATATCAGTACAAGAAGAAGACTATATAAACTTCCAAAAACATATTGTACTGCCCGCCTTTTCCCTAAAGACAATGAAGTGCAAACACATAGTGTTGGTGATATGGATAAAAAGTGCGTTTATTGCTCTGCAAGGTTGTTTGCAGGGGAGTTTAGTGATGATTCAGCTACCATGTGTTGCCACAAGGGAAAGGTTAAGTTAGAGCCCATTAAAGTTTGTGAAGAACTTCATAACCTCATAGAGCAAAATGATGACTTCACCAAGAATTACCTAGAAAATATTAGGCAATTCAACAATGCTCTGGCATTTGCTTCAATTCACATCAAATCGGTTGACATTCCTGGCAGGGGTCCATATTGTTTTAAATTACATGGGCAGGTGTATCATATGGTAGGAAGTTTACAACCTCCTGTAGGAGTTGCACCATCTTACGCTGGCCTTTTCGTTGTAGATTTTGATACTGCATTACAACATCGTGTAGTGAATGAAGCTAATAAAAACTGTTGCGAAGAAATAATGATTAAATTGCAAACAATGCTCGATACACATAATCCTTACGCACAGTTGTTTAAATATATAAAAGATTTGGATCAAACTATACTGGATTTGCATCTACAATTTATGACTACCAATGCACTTCATCCTGGAAGATCGAATGAACCTGCAGTCAGTGAGGTGGCTGCTGTTTTTGTTACCAATGACGGAACTCCACCAGGCAATGTTGATTTTGTTATGTATTCTAAAACAACTGGTGCACTTACTAAAATATCTTACCTGAACCCCCATTCTGATCCAATGTGCTATCCATTGCTTTTCCCATGTGGTGATTCTAAATGGACTGTTGGTCAGCCACATGTTCAAGTTAATCGTACTGCATCGAGAACAGTCACAACTCAATTACAATACTATTGCTATCGTTTAGCAGTTAGAGATGGTTTCAATTTACTTCATGCTTCTGGTAAATTATTTCAACAATACATTGTTGACGGTTATGTCAAAGTAGAAGGTTCCAGGTTGGCATTCGTTCGAGCCCATCAACAAGAACTCAGAGCTGATAGTTACAAAGGTTTGATGGACTTTCTTAACTCTGATGCTGAACAAAGAGGAGCAGTTGGTGGAATTCCAGTTGTTCTTCCTTCATCTTATATTGGCAGTCCTTGAAATATGTTTCAAAATTATCAAGACGCGATGGCTATTGTTGCCCGTCTAGGAAAGCCTGATCTATTCCTTACAATTACTTGCAACCCCAAGTGGATTGAAATTACCTCTCAATTGAAACCATATGAAAGAGTTGAACACAGACCTGACTTAGTGTCTAGAGTTTTTCATTTAAAATTGCAAGCGTTATTAGATGATCTTTTAAAAAAACATGTACTAGGCGTAGTGTCATTGGTTATGTTTGTGTAATTGAATTTCAAAAAAGAGGCCTTCCCCATGCACACATGCTGCTCATTTTGTCCAATGAAGATAAATTACGTTCAGTTGAAGATGTAGACTCATTAATTTGTGCAGAAATTCCAGATAAGGAAACAGATCCTCAACTTTTCGAAGTTATTCAGGAATGCATGGTACACGGACCTTGCGGTACGATCAATCCAAACAGTCCATGCATGCAAGAACAAAAATGTATTAAAAATTATCCAAAAGATTTTCAAGAAGAAACAAATTTAAATGTTAATGGTTACCCTATGTATAGACGACGTGATAATGGCGCTACAATGACAGTTCGATCATTTACTATTGATAATAGGTGGATTGTACCATATTGTAGATTTCTCAGTAGAAAATATCGTTCCCATATCAATCTCGAGCATTGTTCTTCAATCAAATCTGTTAAATATTTGTACAAATACGTGTATAAAGGACATGACTGCGCAGCTTTACGATTACGTTCAGATTCTGAAGATCAACAACAACTCATTGTTGACGAAGTGGACATCTATTTGAACTGTCATTATGTGAGCCCACCAGAGGCTATGTGGCGATTACACGAACGCCGACTTTTCCACCGATCTCATACAATTGAGCGACTTCCTGTTCACTTACCGGAAGAACAAATGGTGTACTTTCAGGCCGGATTCGAAGCTGATGCTAACCGTGATAGAGTCTCCAAACTCATGGCATTTTTTAAATTGTGCAATGAAAATATTGCCGCCCGCAATTACCTTTACCACGAAATTCCAGAACATTTTGTGTGGTCAAATGGACGATGGAATATTCGCAAAAAAAATACCAAGTGCTTTGGACGGATCTACACTGTCAATCCAGTCGACATCGAAAAATATTACCTCCGTGTACTACTTCTGCACATCAAAGGACCGCAGTCGTTTGATGATTTACGTACAGTTGATGGAATTCTGTGCAACTCATTTCAAGAAGCTGCAGAAAAATTACATTTAGTCATTAACGACGCCGAATGGAAAGAATGTTTGCAGGAGGCTGTCAGTCACAAAATGCCAACGCAATTGAGATGGCTTTTCGCTATCATCTGCATATTCTGTTCTCCTGCTAATATACCTGAGTTGTGGACAAAATTTCAGGACGCACTTTCAGAAGATTTTCAGAGACAACACACGCCACCTGAAGCTTACAACCTCACACTGCAAGAATTGGAAAATATTTTTAAATATCATGGTAGATCTTGCGAACAATTCAAACTGCCGACTCCTGTCCTAACCGTCGCACAACATACAACAGAAGAAACCTACAACGTAGAAGAAGAAAGTACGAATGGCAAGGCAGCTTATGAAAAGTTAAAGCTAGAACAGAAGGCAATAGCTGAGAAAGTTTTACATGCAGTAAGAAATAAAATTCCGAATTGTTACTTCATTGACGGACCAGGGGGCTCCGGTAAAACGTTTGTCTACAAAACATTGTGCCACATTTTACGAGGTGAAAACAAGGTTGTTATACCAGTTGCATGGACAGGCATTGCTGCCAATCTCCTACCAGGGGGACGCACATCACATTCGATTTTCAAACTACCTGTACCCATCTTGGACACATCGGCCTCATCGATTCGCACTCACACAAAGGATGCACAACTTCTTCGTGACTCAGATCTTATTATTTGGGATGAGATTTCAATGGTTCCCAAAGATGCGCTAAGCATTGTCGATCGACTTTTAAAGGGCATTATGAATAATAATCTTCCTTATGGAGGGAAAATAATTCTGTTTGGTGGAGATTTATGTCAGGTGTTACCCGTTGTTAGACATGCCAATAGAACAGCCACAGTTGAAAATACAGTTAAACGATCGCCCTTATGGTCTCATGTTAAAATTCATAAGTTGACTCAAAATATGAGGGCAAATGATGATCCAGTTTTCACTGAATGGTTACTTAAATTGGGTAACGGTGATTTAGAAGTTCAAACAGATTACGAGAATGAAGCGATCAAAATCCCGAAACATTGTTATTGTAATTATGATAGTATTATTACCACCATATTCAATGCCACAGAAATCAATGAACAAAATATTTCGCAGTTTTATTCAACGGCGATTTTATGCCCAAAAAAACGATGATTGTACAAAAATTAATGAATATATCATTTCCAATTTGTTACTTGGAGAGGAAAAGGTTTACTTCAGTTCTGATTGTGTCCAACATGAAGAAACAGACAATGCTCAATTGTACCCCATAGAATTCTTAAACTCTTTGAATCCATCCGGTTTACCACCTCATAAATTGATTTTGAATAAAAATGCAATCATAATGTTAATTAGAAATCTTAACGCTAAACAGGGATTAATTAATGGTACAAGGTTAGTGGTAACTCACTTAGGCGAGTACATCATCACTGCTACAATTATTCACTCCGATAAAACTGTGCTCATACCCCGGATTAACCTTACACCTTCTGATCCTACTGTGCCTTTCCAAATGGTAAGAAAACAATTCCCCATAAAAGTTGCTTTCGCTATGACCATTAACAAAGCACAAGGTCAGACGCTTCAAAGGGCAGGATTGTATTTACCAGAACCTGTTTTTTCACATGGACAGTTATACGTGGCTTCTTCACAAGTCCGTATGTTTAAAGATATCTTTGTTTGTGTTGAAGATTCATACGGGCAAAAAGTGAACGATGATCACGTCATAACCTCCAACATTGTTTTTAAAGAAGTTTTGTGAAATTAATTTAAAAAAAAAAGCAAATGCGTATATAATACTGTATACAATGTTAATATCATTTACAATAAGACTGATTTTGTTACCATTTTTTATAATAAAATATTTTGGATTGATAAATATTTACATTTACTTATTTCCACTTTATTATATTACGTAACTGACCACTAAGGGTGCGAAGTATTCGCACGGGTCACCTAGTATTATATAATTTGTTAAACAAGTTTTTTACAAACACCTCATTTCATTTGCTGCACTGATCAGTTCGTCGTACGAACGGGGTTAATCCACCACTAGAGATCCGGCCAACACATGTAAGAATTTAAGGTAGGTGGAAGTGTATAATTAATTCATTTATTATCAAATTAATTATAAAGTTACAATGGTGCGACATGACCAGGATGTAATATAATAATAAATTGTATTACACCGGGCTATTTTGACAGTGCAGGAAGTGAAATACGGTTGTGAAAGCAAAATTTAATTTACGTAATTATGGTGTAAGATTTATGTTATAGTATAATGTTTTGAAGGGAGGATTAACCAACTGTAGTTATATCATAAGTAAAAATAAGTTATAAATCAGTTAAAAATGTCTGATAACGAAAAAGAAATTAAGTTGATAGACTCGGTTATGAGTGAGAGTGGCCTTGGGTCAATGAACCCGTCACTGAGTGTGAGTGAATTAAGTCGGCCAATGCCAACAGCTGACTCGAGCATTCAATCAGTAACTAACGCTGACCTAACCGAGTCAATAATAATAGATAATGCTGAAGCAAAATCTACTCCCGTAGTGACAAAAACTAAAGAAAAAGAGTGGTCAATGAATGACCTATTTAACTTATCAGTAAACGTTTTGATGCAAATGACGAAAACTTTGATACCAAATTTGATAAATTGAGTAATGATATTAATGAACAAAAAATAAAATGCGAAAGTAGTTTCAATGAAATTAAGAATCATTTTGATGAGAAGCTTGATAAAATAAATAATCGTTTTGATACAAACGAAAGTAATTTTCATGAAATTAGAAATGAAATAATGCAAGTTAATAGACGGTTTGAGAAGACCAATGAGAAATACGAAAGTAAATTTGATGAATTAGAGAATTCAGTAAAGAATATAAATATTAAAATTAATGAAATAGATAATACAATGACAGAAAAAATTGAAAAACAAATACTGTAACGTGCCGATTTTCAGGGGATTTTATTTTATTAAATTTTTGGGGATTTATAAAGAGTATTCATGGACATAATTTCCAACTGTGACCAGGCCACATGTTGTATTGTAATAACAGTGTTCTAACAAAGGAACGATACGTCTCAACATTTGTGCAATCGCTAACAAGGAATGCACCCAGCATCAGTTTCCAAGAACTTTGCGAGTGTGTGGTCGCGCGCCCCATCGCGCCCGACAAGCAGGGGCGCGGAGCGACGCCGTTTTGTGAAACGCAAAGATGGCTAAGAAACAAAATTTCCGAGCACATGTATCAAGGTGACGGATGTGAATCCTAAGCCCAACCCTTCTCGTGACGTCAGCCAGTGCTGAACAAATATCTGCTATGATCCACACACAAACACTTGCATGGGTTGAATAGGACATATCTGTGGCAACGAAACACCAGGCTTTGTTTTCCACCTGGAGAGAGACGTAATCTAGTTGGCATTAAGGTAGAGCCGCTTCTCCCCAGTTCGCTCACAGACGCTGATAGTGGTGTGAGGGCCCGGTCGGCCGAACTTCATAAAATTGATCAATTAAGTATAATACCGTTTTAATACCGACCGGAACCCAAGGAATTAATAGGCGTATTGCATTTATTAATTGGTGCAGTGGAGTTATGAACCGACATCGGTAAATAACGGATATTGGAATCGGGGGACAAAACACGTGTCCGGCCGGCAACGGATTAGTGAACAGTTCGATACAAAAACGAATTTATAAAATAAAATTAAGGGGAATATGTTAATAGCGTGTGTGTGTGTATAAAAATGCACTCTGGGCGGTCTGATATATAGTATAAGGTAAGCTTAGAATAAGACAAAGTAGAAATTGTATTCATGGAATGAACAACAAGAATAAGAAATTATTAAGATGCTATTTCATCTGCGAAAGCATATGTAAAATCTGTTAAAGTTTGTCAATATTTAAAAAATTAAAAAGGTCATGAATTCTCTTCAAACAAAATGAGTTATGTCAATTATTACAGTAACCTATAAATCACGCTAACATCTTACGTTCGTGCGAAAGAATCCTGGACCCAGATAACTTTGCAGGTAGGCGGAATTAATTTGTGTATTTATTAATTTTAATAGTTTTATTAACGTAACAATGGCGCAGACGACCAGGGACAGTTTTTATGAGTAAAAAATTTTAAAGTAAAAACCGCACCTAAAAATAAGATGCAAGCGTGATTTGGAGGTTAAGTGGAAATGAGTACTAATTACATATAAATGATGATAAGGTGTAGTTAAGTGATATTTAGATTATACTATATTGAATAATACTGAAAATCTTTAAGATTGAATTTTTATATAGAGCAAAATCGCATAAATAAGATCAAAATGGAATACGGAGATAAAGTTAGTATGACTGAGGTAACAGTCACGGGGTAGGGAGAAATTCATCCAGACCCTAATGTGGTCAAAGAAAGCGTTTTAAATGAATCAGATAATATAAATGATTCAGGAATGGAGACAACTCCAAGCCTGATAGAAGAGAATAATTTGACGCAATCGGTAATAATGAGTGGAGCAAAAGCAGAATCTACTCCTGTAATAAATAAAGCAAAAGAGTTGTCACTGGACGATCTATTTAATTTCATGAGAACCATGTCTAGTGATATTAACATAAAATTTGACGTTCAAAATAGCAATTTTAATAAAAAATTTGAAGAGCAGAATATTCAGTTTCAGCAGAGTATAAGTGTGAAATTTGATGAATTAAAAAATGATATACAAGAAAGGAATAAACGTTTAGAAAATACCAATGAAATAATAAAAAATAGTTTGAATAAATTAGAACAGAGTAAGAGTAATACCAAAGAAAATTATAATGATACGTATAAAAAAGTGGTACTAGATAAAGAGTTAACAAATGATGATGATGATGTCGAAAATAATAATAATAATATTGAGAATAGTGATACAATTGAAGGGGTAGTATCAGAGAGTGATACGTTGAAAATAAATAGTGAGAGTACTGATGAAGTTGTATGTAATGATGGAATGTTAATGTGTGTTTATGAGTCAGAGAGAAAGTGGAAAGATAGTATAGTGTAGAATGGGGGCAGAGGGTAAATTTTCCCTATATATATGATGAACCAGGGTGTTCACAAGTGTTGTTTTTGAAGGGCAAGAGTCCCGTGTTAATAGATGATTTTTGTTTCCCAGTTTTGTATAAGTTTATACCCTCTGTGTGGAATGATTTTATAAGTATGATATGGTGTTATGATGAGAGAAATTTAGATAGAGAATGGTGTGTTGAGAGAGAGACAGAATTGTATGAATTAAAGAGAGATTATGAGAAGTGGAAAGAAATGTTAGAAGAGTGTTTAAACAAGAGTATTTTAATTGATGATGAAAAAATAACTAACCCGATATTGAGTGTATTTACTAATGGAGACTTGACAGAAATACATTATGTTGACTTGGTTCATGATTGTTGTGATAAAATGAATGAATTTGATTTTTATGGTTATGACACACAAAATAGCCATATGTGTGTCAATAAAATTGAAAAGTGTTACTTGAAACCAAGATTAATTTTTGACGATGGAGGGTAAACCATAAAACAATAAATGGACAATTTTAAATATATTGTTTTGTGGTTTTTGACCTCGCAACTTTGGACATTGAAGTGTTATATAGCTGAATAATAATGATGATGATTTGTAAATAAATGTGCAGTGAATTCAATTGTATGTATTGTAAAATGTTAGGTAAACAATGTGTATGTAGGTAATTGTTGTAATAATAATACTAATATTTGCAATCTAAATAAATAACAGAATTAATTTTGGAGACAGTAATTAGCGAATTGTAATTGTTTTGGTAGCAATGGAAACTTGTATTTTCAATAATTAATTTGATTAAAATAATTTGAGATGTTTTAAATATTTTGATTGATTCAAAGGTTATATAATTGAATTTTCTAATGAATTTAAATTATTTTATGGGATGTGAATTTGGTAATTAGTTGTTAAATTGTGTGATATAAAATAACATCTTGTTAAATGTTTCAGAGATTACTTGGAGATATTGGCGTGTATGGTGTATATATTTTGTGTATGTCAGTATGTGAATAATGGACTGTAAGTATAAAATTTTTATGATACCAGTCAGCTATAATAAAATGTTTACAGATGGTTAACTCAATTGAAAGAATTTTAAAGGCAATAATGAAAATAATTTGAGATAATAATTTAAAGAGTAATAATAACTAAATTATGATGTAACTTAAATGTTAATAATAAATTTGAAAATTTTAAGGAATCTAATGTTGAAAAAGTTATGAATGATTTAAATGATGATGGATAAAATGGTTAATGAAAAATGTCACATTATAATGTATATAAAATTTAATTTAATTTAGCTATTAATGTGCTATTACTGGGGTGGCCTGTGCCCCAGTAGATAGTGGAATGGGTTGGGGGTAACAGTGAGTGTTACCTCCATCGGAGGCCGAAATGGCGAAAGTGCACGGCACACCTTTTTGTACAATTACATAATTGTACCCTGATAGACTTTCGTGCCGTGCAGAGTAATGATGAATAGAACAGGCATTAAAGTAAAGTTTGATTTCCCCGACTTTTCGGGCGATTACTGCCTTATCAGCACTAATCGTGGTTTTCGCTAGCGGTCAGCTATGGCCATAATCAAGTCCCTTGACCATAGCTGACTTGAAATTGGTTGATAATAGAAATTAATAGGGGGGTGAAACTAGAGGAAATCCCCGGAACTATGGAACAGCGGCTGCCACTCTGTCCGAGGAGGGACAGCATAGCCAGGAGGTAGACCCGTTTTAAGGGCTTATAACTATAAAACGAAGGTATGTCGATACCTAAAATCTTTAAAATGTAAAGCCGACGCAAGGACACGGAGATGTTCAATTCCTCCAACTATGCAGTCCTTGTGAACGCAAATGGGCGTCACAGTCCAACATAAAATACAATAGTGGGTGTGGATTGGGAGGTTGCTCCGGCGAGCAACGAAATTAAATTTCATAACATAAAAAATGATAATTCAATTTTGCTCTAATTAAATGCTGGTTGTAAAGGTACTCACCTTCTACCCTTTTAACTAAATAATACACTCATCATAAAACAATACTCACTGCTGCCAGAATTTTACTTACCGTCATAGTCCCCGTAAAACTTACCTTATTAAATTACCCAGGTCGCCACGATATTTTGAGGTTTAATATCGAAACCATTACACTCTTGCCCTTATTAAAATCCCGCTATCTGACTACCCTTATATATCAGAAGAATCCCAATTACGTTAAACGAGTTGTCAGCACAGAAAACTAGGAAATGGTTTACGGCGAAATAACTACACTAACACATGTTTATAGAAGAATGAACCTTTTAATTACTCTTTTTATTTTAATTAAATACTCTATCATTAATTATTACGTTTTCTTTATATTTAAAGTGTTTACTAATTTTAGTCCAATAATTTTGTATAGACTACGACTACTACATCTTTCTAGTTGAGCCAGTACTTTTAATAACCCATACACACACTCACTCAATTTACATTTCTTTTTTAAAACTTCCTATTTAATTAATGAGCTCTTTATTAATTATAATGTTTTGGCCAAATGAAATTGTCTTTACACTTGTTACCTATTTGCGTAATATCCAAATGTTGTACACGATATTGTCCGGAACTGTTTTCACTAGTCACTCTCCACTCCGAACACAGTTTATTATTACCTTACGTCATTTAATATTACTTGGTAGGCCTACTTTTGTATTTTTTCGGCCTACCAAGAACTCGTCCGAGGCTACCGTTTTGTTCTGGTAACTGTCTGCTGATTGTCTGGCCGCTCAGCCGTGAGTTGTGATGGAACTGGCCGCACGTTATTATTTGTACACTTTTAATACTTTTGAATGTTTACACACTTTCTTAGATAGGCCGGATTTATTTTAACGGCCTATCTTGTAAACCCGAGGCCACTGTTTTTTAATTAACAAACTTTACTGTCTGATACTGCTTACTACTGTGCGTTGTGCACTATCTGATGACACACTGCAGACTGGAGACTGTGTCACAAGGCTGCTGCTGGCGGTTACGCAATGCGTCTGGCAATTGTTTTGGCTAACAATGTGCATTGCTGTACTGGAGGCTCCTTACAGGTGCAGTTAACTATTGAATTACTGAATTAAATACTGATTTATATAAAATAAAATTCCCATTTCTGTACCGTTACAATACCCCCCCCCAATAAGAGATTGAAGGCCGGAGCGTTCAAACTCTTATTGCCTAAACCTAAGAGGATCAGTGAGGATATGGCGCCGCAACCCCCCTGAACACTCTACTAAATCATGGGTTGTTACCCCCCTAGTCTGGCGACTGCGACAGAACCCATCCGATCTTACTGGACTTCTCTGTTCGAGATCCCAACACTGAAAAATCGAACAGATACCCGACCCAGTATCGCCTGACTTTAGAACATTTGATTTAAAAATTGACAAGCGGCCTTCCATCACTCCATATCCCACAACTGGTTCGTTTCCTCTTAGCCGTACTGGTTCATTGACAACGTACTGGCTCATTTTATATTATATACCCTAAAAAATAATATTAATAAAACAATATTGGTTTACAATGGTACACATAAATTCCAGTTAAATTGAATAATATTCCCCGTACAATATTGCCCATCCAAAATGACACATTAATTATACATGATTACATTAACTCACAGTAATAGTACCTAGAATACAAATTATATCCACTTGACTACTATATTTATATAGGCTAAACAAAAATTTTGTTTAATGAAATTAAATAATGAAAGTACATATTTCATTTATTTTACAATTACATTTGAAGTTTGAATCAGAATAAATTTAAATTTGTTATTAAAATCCTCTTTCCAATTAATTTAATTACCAAATTGATTTAATTTTATTTAATTTCTCAAACTCTAAGTTACAATAATTACCTCATTATTATTTTGTCTGTAAAAATTTAATTTCAATTCTTTTATGTCACAATAGGGTTTTGCTCAAGATTCATCAAGCTACAACAGTTATCAGCTTCAACACATCTGGCTGTAAACATTGGTCACACAACCTACCCGTTTATATAAACACTTGTGTGTCAGGCTTGTTTTCATAAACACTCTCGGTCTCAACACTCACATGGTCTAAACACCTAGTTACATCATACTAACACCTGTACTTCCTTTTCACTTTTTTGTAAATCTTTTAGATAACATATTTGTCTCTTAAATTTTTTATTCCAATTCAGATCAGATATATTTTAATTCACCACAATTACTTTAATAGCATTATCACAATTCATTTATTATTATTGTTGTGTTATACAACTCTTTTCACACCTGTAAGCCTTTTATTCTATCTGATTGGTATTATAGACTTTATACTTACAGTACATTATCCACCTATTGACATGAGTACAAAATATACACCACACACACACCAATATCTCCGTGTAACCTCTGAAACATTTAACAACAATGTTATTTCATACCAAACAATTTAACATTTATTTATTAATTAATATCCAATCTCATGAAACAATTAAATCAATCAGAAATATGTAAACAATTCAAATTATTTTAATTAAATTAATTATTGAAAACAACATTTTTTAATTACTTTCACCAATTACAACTCATTAGTTAGCCTCTTCCAAATTATTTTTGTTATTTATTTAGGCTGCAAAATATTAATATTATTATCACAACAATTTCTACTACATACATACATTGTTTATCTAACATTTTACAAGATACACAATTAATTATATACCACATATATTTACAATTCTTCATCATTAATTATTCAGTTTTATCACACTTCAATGTCCAGGGTTGCGAGGTCAGAACCAATAAACAAACTGTTTAAAATTGTTCAGTTGTGAATTTAAGGCTCAGCCACCATCGTCAAAAATTAGTCTGGGTTGCAAATAACAATTTTCAATTTGATTTGCATTCCACATACGGTTATCTTGTGTATAGTAACCGTAACATTTCAGTTTATTCATTTTACCATAATAATCATATACCAGGTCAACATCAGTATTCTTTGTAAAGTCTCCGTCAGTGTTTTTTGTTATTACTATTGCATTATTATTACCATATTCATCAAAATAATTATCAAACTCTATGTTAACGGGTAAATCAATTTGCTCCTCTCTCTCCATACATAAATTCTGTACTAGTATTTCATAATTTCTATTCAACTTGAATATTTCGGTTTTTCTTTATTTAATTCTCTCATTACAATATTTATCACAACATTTCTCATTCCATACAGAGGGCAACACAACATTATTACAACATCTGGCTTTACCAGATACACAAAAACAAGTCAAAGACCTTTTGTCTTTTACAAAAACTAAGGAGGAACCTTTGTCCTCCAACAATACTAGTGAAGCATTTTCTTCACCCATCTCACAAGACAAATTTGCCCTCTTTTCACCCTCTGCACTTAAACTGTCTTCACACTCTCTCTCATTCTCATTGACATTTGCTAGCAACACTTCATTACTAAACTCTACTTCAACAAAATCTTCATCACTCTCAACATTAATCTCCTTATTCTCAACTACCACGTTTTTACACATATTATAATTCTCATTTGTTTTATACTCAAAATTTTCAATTACCTTTTGTATTTGTTTCTCAATTTGTTCTACCACTTGTTCTTTAAATGTATTGAAACATTCATTCGTCTCATTTAAACGTTTATTAATATTGTCTTCTAACTTAACACTCTGTTGTTTCATATCATATAAACGCTCATCAAATTTTTGGTCAATATTATTTATATCGCCCTTTAACTCATGGAACTTAACATCACTTACATCAAAACTACTCTTGACTTCGCTCACGTCACTACTCAATTTATCAAATTTATTATTCAAACTGCACAGTGTGCTACATAGATATTTCATCATATTATCTTCAGGTTGATTATTTTGATTCATTACGGGTGGGGTTACCTGAATCCCTGAGTCATCTATTTCATCTGACTTACTTGATTCTCTATTTTGAACTGGTATTGGGGTCGAATGGACCTCCAACCCACTCATTTTATTTTCTTGTGCCTTGGCCATGTTCAAAAATTTATTTATAATATACTCTTTGTATATAAAAAACCACTATTATCCTATAAAATCAAAACACCTAACACAATCATTGTCAACAGGACACATAAACACAATAACCCTATCAAAACATAACCTCTTTATAACGTAAATATATATACGATTATTTCTACAAATACGCCGTTACCAATTCCTATTTTCTGTGCTTTAAAACACGTCTAGTTCCTATAAATTTTTATATACGAACATCCTGGCAGGGTCGCCATTGTAAAGGTACTCACCTTCTACCCTTTTAACTAAATAATACACTCATCATAAACAATACTCACTGCTGCCAGAATTTTACTTACCGTCATAGTCCCCGTAAAACTTACCTTATTAAATTACCCAGGTCGCCACGATATTTTGAGGTTTAATATCGAAACCATTACACTCTTGCCCTTATTAAAATCCCGCTATCTGACTACCCTTATATATCAGAAGAATCCCAATTACGTTAAACGAGTTGTCAGCACAGAAAACTAGGAAATGGTTTACGGCGAAATAACTACACTAACACATGTTTATAGAAGAATGAACCTTTTAATTACTCTTTTTATTTTAATTAAATACTCTATCATTGATTATTACGTTTTCTTTATATTTAAAGTGTTTACTAATTTTAGTCCAATAATTTTGTATAGACTACGACTACTACATCTTTCTAGTTGAGCCAGTACTTTTAATAACCCATACACACACTCACTCAATTTACATTTCTTTTTTAAAACTTCCTATTTAATTAATGAGCTCTTTACTAATTATAATGTTTTGGCCAAATGAAATTGTCTTTACACTTGTTACCTATTTGCGTAATATCCAAATGTTGTACACGATATTGTCCGGAACTGTTTTCACTAGTCACTCTCCACTTCGAACACAGTTTATTATTACCTTACGTCATTTAATATTACTTGGTAGGCCTACTTTTGTATTTTTTCGGCCTACCAAGAACTCGTCCGAGGCTACCGTTTTGTTCTGGTAACTGTCTGTTGATTGTCTGGCCGCTCAGCCGTGAGTTGTGATGGAACTGGCCGCACGTTATTATTTGTACACTTTTAATACTTTTGAATGTTTACACACTTTCTTAGATAGGCCGGATTTATTTTAACGGCCTATCTTGTAAACCCGAGGCCACTGTTTTTTAATTAACAAACTTTACTGTCTGATACTGCTTACTACTGTGCGTTGTGCACTATCTGATGACACACTGCAGACTGGAGACTGTGTCACAAGGCTGCTGCTGGCGGTTACGCAATGCGTCTGGCAATTGTTTTGGCTAACAATGTGCATTGCTGTACTGGAGGCTCCTTACAGGTGCAGTTAACTATTGAATTACTGAATTAAATACTGATTTATATAAAATAAAATTCCCATTTCTGTACCGTTACATGGTATTACGCTTTGGTAAATAGGGGTTCATACAGTCAGTATAATGTGTTCATTCTATATTTTAGAAATGTATTATTTTATTGTGTTAGAAGTAAGAATTGATAAAAATATGTGTTTTATATAATTTATGTAATTTTGAAATGAGTATAACAAAGTAAATAACTAGACCGACCGGCAGGCGGTTTACACAATAGTACCAGAGTCAGAAAGAGGGGAAACAATGATGTGTAGTATGGTAGATGTAAGGATTGATAACCATATGTATTTCATAGAATGTGTATAATTTTGAAATGTGTTTTCACTTTGCTAGGAATGTCGGCTGATCAGTAATAGAATGTCACTGATAAATTGTTTATTAATGTTCAAGGTAGTTAATGTCAAATATAATGTTTAATGTGTTAAAGATGCTACTTCAAATGATGAGAAAAGTAATTTGATAAAGTTAAGAGTTTAAATGATTTGTAAAAGATAAAAGGTAGATTCTGGGTGATTAATATTTTATGGGACATGTAGATCAGTCCAAGTTAAAGTTAAAGTGGTAGTAGAGAGAATAATATTGTTTTGAATTAAAGTAATGTTGTTGTGAGTTAATGTAATAGAATTTGAGAAATATTGATGTTGACACAGTAGTTATGGGTAATATGTGTAGAGTATTGATTGATATATTAATGTTTATAAATGATGATGTTATTTTGTAGTTGAAGTGAGGTAATAAGAATGAGATTTGGGGATGGTAATTTTGTAAGAGGGGATAGTGTAATGGAGGAGTCCGCAACAAAAGGGTTGGGACGGGAAGGGACCGTTCGTCGCCGGAAAGGGTTACCTTAGGTAGAATCCAGGAACCAACATAAGGGAATGAGCTTTTTGGGGGGGGGGGAACACTTATCCTAAGTACAAAGGGTTAGAGAATATTTTTTTTATATATATCAAGAGAATGTGGCGAATTGAGTTTAGTAGTAAGTTGGGTCTAGAGACTGTTTGATAGATGTTTTAATAGAGATGGGTGTCCTGTTAGTTAAAGTTGTTAGTGGTATGAGAGTCAGAGTGAGAAAGATTATATATAAATGCCAAGTGGCAAATCAAGCTAGTATAAATCATTAAATCACCCAAATTAATGGAGAATGCGATTATTAAAGAAAAGAGATTTATAGTAAAAATATAAAATTTTGATTGAAACCAGTGACAATTTTTAATAGAATTTGAAAGCTATAAAGTGTTTATTTTGAGTAATTTAAATATCGATTTGATTGTTAATTATAATAATATCTTGTTCTTTTAAATGTTTTATTTTATTTTGTTTTGTGTTTAAAGATAGACTTTTAAAGATGTTCCATGTATTTTCAGATGTAACTTGTGTATAACTTATGTAGGTCAAGGGTCTTGACTTGACCCAGTTTTGATCAGCTGATAGGTGATGCCCTATACTAGACACGTTTAGCATGGAAGTAAAGCCAATTTTGCTTTTAATTAATTTGAATAATTTTAAATAATTTCAATATTGAAAAAAGAATATATTTTAATAAATTTAAATTTTTTGAATTTAAAAATTTTTTTTTAAATATATCTATATTTCTTGATTCGGCCTGCCATCTGATTGATGTTTTTGAACTTTGATTATGTTATTGTTTGTGTATATTAAACGTGTTTTTTTTATTGAATTGTATTGTTTAGGGTATATATATAATCACATGTTAGTATAAGGAGATGCATGTTTTTAATAAATGTTCAGCTTGTTTATTTTATAATTAAAAAAAATAATAATGAAGAGAATTATTCAGTTTAGATAAAACATTTTTTTGTTTGATTCTGAGAGAATAACTGTGGATTTTTAACTTATATAAATTTTGAAGAATGTTTCAATTTTGATAGTATGTAGTATAAGTGTGTGTGCAAGCCCAGTATCTGCTAAAGGCAGCCCAGTGTGCATATAAGGGGGAACATATCGGTTGAGGACCTGGCATGATATATGGCCAGGGATTTGGATTTTTTGGGGTTGCATGTTAGAAGGTGAGGTGCGCAGTGGTGCGTATCTGTTCGATTTTTCGGTGTTGGGATCTCGCACAGAGAAGTCCAGTGATCTCGTTCAGATGCGTCCATAGTCGCCGAGCCAGGGGGGTCGTTTACCCATGAGGTATAAGAGCAGAGGGGGTTGTTGGCACCAGTTCCTCACCGGTCCTCTTAGGGGTTTTAGCAATGAGATTTCTTCTGTTTCGGCAGAAGATCTCTCATTGGGGGGGTATTGTAACGTGCCGATTTTCAGGGGATTTTATTTTATTTTATTAAATTTTGGGGGATTTATAAAGAGTATTCATGGACATAATTTCCAACTGCGACCAGGCCACGTGTTGTATTGTAATAACAGTGTTCTAACAAAGGAATGATACGTCTCAACAGTTGTGCAATCGCTAACAAGGAATGCACCCAGCATCAGTTTCCAAAAACTTTGCGAGTGTGTGGTCGCGCGCCCGATCGCGCCCGACAAGCAGGGGCGCGGAGCGACGCCGTTTTGTGAAACGCAAAGATGGCTAAGAAACAAAATTTCCGAGCACATGTATCAAGGTGACGGATGTGAATCCTAAGCCCAACCCTTCTCGTAACGTCAGCCAGTGCTGAACAAATATCTGCTATGATCCACACACAAACACTTGCATGGGTTGAATAGGACATATCTGTGGCAACGAAACACCAGGCTTTGTTTTCCACCTGGAGAGAGACGTAATCTAGTTGGCATTAAGGTAGAGCCGCTTCTCCCCAGTTCGCTCACAGACGCTGATAGTGGTGTGAGGGCCCGGTCGGCCGAACTTCATAAAATGTGATCAATTAAGTATAATACCGTTTTAATACCGACCGGGACCCAAGGAATTAATAGGCGTATTGCATTTATTAATTGGTGCAGTGGAGTTATGAACCGACATCGGTAAATAATGGACATTGGAATCGGGGGACAAAACACGTGTCCGGCCGGCAACGCATTAGTGAACAGTTCGATACAAAAACGAATTTATAAAATAAAATTAAGGGGAATATGTTAATAGTGTGTGTGTGTGTGTGTGTGTGTGTGTGTATAAAAAATGCAGACTGGGCGGTCTGATATATAGTATAAGGTAAGCTTAGAATAAGACAAAGTAGAAATTGTATTCATGGAACGAACAACAAGAATAAGAAATTATTAAGATGCTATTTCATCTGCGAAAGCATGTGTAAAATCTGTTAAAGTTTGTCAATATTTAAAAAATTAAAAAGGTCATGAATTCTCTTCAAACAAAATGAGTTATGTCAATTATTACAGTAACCTATAAATCACGCTAACTTCTTACGTTCGTGCGAAAGAATCCTGGACCCAGATAACTTTGCAGGTAGGCGGAATTAATTTGTGTATTTATTAATTTTAATAGTTTTATTAACGTAACAATACATGATATAACAGAGAATATTGAAACCAAAATAAATGAGTGTAACGATAACAGTGAGTGTAAAGTTAATTGTGCTATTATCACAATGGAAAATAATAACCGTAAAATAAGTGAAATAGAAAATAGTTATAAGATTGAATTTAAAACAATACACAATACAATAAGTGACCTTGAATCTGATAATCACAATAAATTTATAAACGTTGAAAAAAGTATTGTGAATGTGAAAGATGAATTGAGTATGGCCATCAGCCAACAGGTGAACACTGTTACCGAACGAGTAACTATGACTCGCGACGTAAGCAGTGACGTTGAATTAGTCATTTAGTTGTGACAATAAAAGAGTACATCCTATGCAATTCCTGAATAGAGTAAGGGAATTTAATAAATTTAATACCAGTAGCTGGGAGGTACAATTATTAAAAATCTTAAAATGTTTTAAAGGTACAGTAGAACCCCGCTAGTCCGAACTAATTGGGACCGGGGTCGGTTCGGATTGGCAAAAATTCGGATTATCTGAAATAATTATTATTAAATAATTATAATTATTTATTTGATTTAAATATGGTCTTTAACTTATATGTAACTCATATATGCCCGTTTTTTATTCAACGAATGCATTTTACGGTTTATAAAAGTTGAATATTTCATAAAATATTACGTAGTACAGTAGTGTAATACAGTACAGATAAGGTGAACAGTATTGACACTGACGTTCGGTGGCTTTCTAGTGTGGTATTGTTGTTTACTATCATGGGTACGCCAGGGCGTCAATGACTCATGCCAGTTTTTTTAGTAATCCCACTTCCCCCACTCTTGTTTGTTTCTTCTCGTGGCCTTGCTTTCAGTAGTGAGACACCTGTCAGTCCGAGACATTGTGTGTGCATTCCAACTTACATACGTTTTCAGTGTTGTTTTTTAAGTGCGTATTGTATAAAAATGGTTGGTAAGCGGAAACATAGTTCATGTGCACTAAAAGATAAACTTGAAGTGTTGAAACGTTTGGACAAGGGTGAAAGTGGAACGAAATTAGCAGTCGAATTTGGTGTGGGTAAAGCAACAATAAGTGACTGGAAGAAAAACTGGTACAAGATTGAACAGTTTTGTGCGACAACATCCGAGAAGACTCTCGAGGAGTGTCATACATCAAAAGTGTCACAATTTGACAAAATTGATGAAGCCCTTTTCATATGGTTTTCACAAGAAAGGCAGAGAGGTACTCCACTGAGTGGTCCCCTAATCCAATAAAAAGCAGTTCACCTCAATAAGCTGATGAATGGTGATCCTAAATTCATTGCGAGTAACGGCTGGCTGGACCGGTGGAAAAAAAGACACAGAATACGACAGTTATCCATTACCGGTGAATCACTATCAGCGAATCACCAGGTTGCACAAGAGTACATCGCTGAATTCGCAGACATAGTTTCATCGCAAAATTACTCGCCTCAAGAAATATACAATTGCGATGAAACTGGGTTAAACCTTAAGGCATTGCCAAACAAAAGCCTCACCGCCAAACAAGAACTTAATAATTTAATTACCTTTTATCCGTCAGTGACTTCGTTCTAGCGTTTTTTATATAGACGCGTTTCGTGACATGTGTCACATCTTCAGTAGTCCTCGTCAAAAGTTAAAATTCACAAAAACACATAAAAACACATTTGCACATATTTACAAAATTACAATGACGACACACACATAACACGATGTAACTTCGGCTTCATTGGACCAGTTCGACCGCGCGTGTAGTTGCCGAGCCATTAATTGAACTAAGTCAATCCTTATCACCAGTCATTACCGTCATGCGCGATTATATTTAGGGCTGTATCATATAATGAGTGAGATTGAAACCTTAATTGTTCGTTTAGTATACTGTTATTGTTGATATTCTTGTCTTTAAATGATTTATAAATCTCAAACTCCTTGAGAGCGTCCATTAACCTACCCTTACCGCATACATGGATTGCTTTGAAATTGGTATGGAAATCTGTGTAATTATGGTTATGCATCATTAGATGGCGCGCATAATTAGATTTGGTCTTGTCTAAATCATTCCTTGGTAGATGTTCTTTGTATCTTTTCAAGAAACACCTGCCAGTTTGACCCAGATAGAAACAATCACAATCATCACATGACATCCTGTAAACACCTGTTTTCTCTTCTAACGGGAATGGTTGTTTTATGCGTAACAAATTAGATATATTATTATTTGTTTTAAACGCGACTTTTATATTGAATTTAGAGAACACATTGGATATAATGTTAGGTAAAAGGCTACCGTACACTGTCGTTATATACTTTTTATTATTATTTTTATTATTGTTAACTTTATTATCATCGATGGTATTATGGTGGGATCTAGTTTTATATAGGTGTCGCTTAAGAAGTCTATCTATCATCGAACTCTTGTACCCATTCGCTATTGCTATGTGCCTTATTATATCCAATTTGTCCTGAAAGTCCTTTTGGTTAAGTGGAATCGTTACCAACCTATGAACAAAACTGTTGTAAGCCGCCATTTTATGACTATATGGGTGATGAGAATCGGCGTGTATTGTAATATCTGTGGTGGTGGGTTTCCTATATATTTTATATTGAAATTTATTACGATACTTTGTAACAGTTAGGTCCAAAAAATTGAGTTTATTGTTAACCTCTGTTTCGAGGGTAAATTGTATGTTCTTGCTAAGGCTGTTCAAATAATGTTTCAATTTCTCTATCTGCTGTAGCGTGCCATTAAAAATTATAAAGGTGTCGTCTACATATCGTGCATAGAATTTAATATTATTACAAAATTTGTTATTCTCTAAGAACATGTAAGTATTTTCAAAATGATGCAAGTATAAATCCGCCAGCAGTCCTGAAAGTGGCAAACCCATTGCGAGACCAAACTCTTGTAGGTAAAAATTATTATTAAAAGTGAAGTAATTCTGCTTCAACAGGACATTCAACAATAAAATTAACTCATCTATTTGTTTGTGATTCAGCTTCTCACCTTCAATGAGGAGATCTTTTACAATTGAAATTGTGTCATGAACCGGCACGTTTGTATATAAATTAACTATGTCAAATGAAGCGATTTTGTACGTAGGTAAGAGTTCGATATCCTGGACCCTTTTAATAAAGTCAATATTATTTTTTATGCTGATTATTTTTTAAAACGATACTATTTTTAATAATATGATATAATTTCTTTGCCGTCTTATAGCCAGGTGCAGATGTGTAATTTATGAGGGGTCTGACAGGAATATTTGCCTTATGTATCTTCGGTAGTCCCGTGAGCTGCGGGGCGCATGCATTTATTATATATAATAAATAACAATTATTATATAATAATAACAATTAAACCACAATTCATACTTTAATAATAATTTAATCAGCACAAGAGTGAAGATAATAACGAAAATAAATCGAATCGACAAAGTCGTCATAAATTGACGCAACCAACGTGCGGCTTTTAACCAAAACAAAACGGTAGCAACCGGTACACCACAGAAAACTCCGAAACACAAAAATTCGTTATAAAAGTGGCGCTTCCAACGTGAGGCTTCATGCATCATCAAGAAAGCATTAATAAATAATAATCAATAATTAAATAATAAAGAACGTTCATAGAAAACTCGTGTTATAATATATATATATATATATATTGCAACGGAGCACAGGATGATAAGCTATGTTGTTGTTTATATCAGAGCACATCGATGACAAGCATTTTCATGTTTAAATTGGTTTTATGTAATACTTTGTCTTTTAGCCATAAGTTTTGTATTTAGAAATGGATAAGCATGTAGGGTATACCAAATTCTTCATAAAAAGATGTTCTTTATTTTCATGTATTTTTTGAGTGAATTTGTGCGCGTGTGCGGTTGTGATAACGTGTGATCGCTATATCTTCTGCGGTAATTAACCGATCGACGTGAAACTTTGACAATGAATTGTTTATATAAATAGCTTCTATTTATGTATACTCTATGGTTCATAACTATTTTAGAAATATGGTTTTATAAGTAGCAAAAACTCAATTTGAAACACTCATCATTAATAGGGTCATAAAAATTTGTAGATAATTCAATGCAAGTTAGTGCATATTTATACAAACTCTCTCTGGAAAAGTTTATATCTGATGAAAGCATTAATCATGTGACTTGGGTTTAGCCAATCGGAATATACTAAATTCAGTAACATCCATTCTCTGTAAAGATCGACACAGTCTTTCTGTAGAAGTTGCAAGGTGAAGTTGTGCTCGTGCGTGAGAGTTTTTCTCGAGCGAACATAGAAAAGTATAACTTAAGGGGAGTATAAATGGCCATGTTGTTGAAAATTTTTAATTTTTGTTTTTTTATGCAGAAACATTATTTGAAATTTGCTGATTAATTTGGTGTACGATTGATTAAATTTGATTGACTGGAAGTATATTTAATTTAATTTAATTTTAATTAGCTGCATAGGGCATTTTTAGGATTTCATAAACCATTGGTCAGTTAAAAATTAATATCTCAAGAACCATAAGGTCTATGCTATGGCCAACGGATATGAGTGCCAAATGATTGACAACATCCTTAAAAAACACAAAGCCCGTCGTTCCAGACAGACACAAGATAATACACCCAATAACAAATTCATCTCAACAACATAAACCGAGTTGATGCCTAAGATCCTAACATCCACCTTAAATAAAATAGGTTACACCGTTACCTTTAAAACAAATAACCGTCTACGGAACTTGGTTCGTCCAGTCGTTCAGACCAACACTTGTAACGGGGCAAAAGGGAGGGGTTTTTTATTTAATTAATTTTGGGTAAAGTCATTTTCATCTGTGTGGCCAGACACGTGTTTGAGTAGAAGTTTTGTTCAAACAAAGAAACGGTACGCTGTAGCTGGGTGATGGAATGTGTCAACGTGCGACCACGCAATACCATTCTGAGAATTTTGAGAATGTGGACACATACCCACAAACGCGCAAGCACCAACATCTGCGGAGCGCCTAAACGACGCCAAGAAGCGAAAAAACAAAATGGCTTGAAGAAGAATTTTGTTAAACACGTGGTCAGAGACATGAAGGAAATGAAACTAGACCACGCCCCTACCGTGACGTAAACCTCTGGACACCAAATTTCGTCAATGTCCCACACCCGAGCATTGTACGTAATACCATGAACAGTGACTATGACTTCGCATCAGCAGGCAGTGAGTTCCCGTATTGTAAAACTGTGGAGAGGGAACCGAGAGAAAAACTTTCGTCTCACCTACCGACCGCTTGCGGTCCGGTTAAAATTTTATTTTATAAAATGTAATTACATAGGCCGACCTAACCGGTAAAAAACCGGAGTATTAGTCAAAAGTGCACTAGCTAAATCAGAACTGTTATAAGTGAGTCAAATTTAAGAAGATGAACCCATAGTTTTTGTTTCGGACATGCGAACGAGGACTAGGTGCGGGCCACGCTACGAGATCGGAGGAGACGCCGTTACCCAAGTAAACGTATTTTTACATAACAGTAATGGGGCCAAGAAATTAATAAATGAAATGAGATCTATTAAATAAAGTAGTATGGTGTTTTAAACTGGTGTGAATGTTGTGAGTGGGCATTGCTGGGTCGCCTCGAAGTTAGAATTTAAGTTAATACTTTAAGAACATTATATTTTCTTTTTTGTAAGAAATGATTTTAATAATATGTATACATACCTTGTTTCTATTGTTTGGAGTATAACTCCGGTAGAGAGAAAAAACATCGCAAGAATAGCAAAGAATAATTACTACAAATCAGAATAAATAAAATAATATGTTTGTTTGATTTGCTTTTGGAAAGAAATTACGTAAATGTCCATAATAGTTTTTGGGAATATACATAAATGGAAAGAAAGTAAAATTTAATGTCAAAGAATTGCGAAATAAATATAACTATAATGCCGAAATTGAGAGTATAATTTATTGAAGAGTGTTAACCTAAGTCACGCTTATTCTTCACGAATTCGTGCGAAGGACCTGGGGACCCGAACAAGGTAAGAGTTGTATTATATATTTAAATAATTATTTTGGCTATTAAGTAGTAGTATCTCACACTGAATCCAAAACCGGTGTTTATAAGCTTATATGCAACGATTGTGACCGTTTTTATATCGGCCAATCGGGTAGACCTTTCATCAAACGATTCCGTGAACACACACCACACAGCCACTTTAACAGGGGTGATTTTTCCCTAGAAAATAATAAATCTAATTTTACACGGCATCTAATTTCAAGCAATCATTCATATACCAATTTCAACGCTAACCTTATGAGATGTTATGTAATATTAAGAAACTAATAAGTCACTGTGAGGGCGGCAATTGTAATATTAATAACTACTTTCAATACTAATAAGTCATATAATATAAATGTATTTATATTTGTATGTATCAATACTACCTTTGTCAATAAACTTTAAATACATAAATAATGTTATCTTACCCATAATTATAATTTATCAAGTCCCAGTGAGGGCGTCAATTGTAATATTACTCACTTACATACCATAATATTGATATAAATATGATAATACTATTACCTATATCTAGCAAGATATGTAAGACAAATACCATAATTCGGTATTATTGGTACTCACCAAATTCATTATTAGCCGGGCTCATCTTCTGCTTTTATACACTGTTTTATACCTAAGGGTTCCAGGGTCGGGTACAGGAAGATTTCGAAACACAGTGGACGACACAATTGATAACACAATATTCTGGAGGTTAACCATTAAATTTAATTTCACTATACGTTCGTACATACAAACCATGTGTTTACTATAATGACGTCAGGTGGCCTGACTTAAACAAAATGGCGGTTGCCCTTATTATATCTCGTGGTATTCTTTAATTGCTTTATTGTTGGATTAATATCAGTTTAACATTACTGCTGCAGCTTCAAAATTATGAATGAATAGAGTTTTAAATTTATTACACAAACCAATGCCCTCGGCATATGTTTTTTATATGATCATGCGTTCACTCTCTCATTTGCACACTCAGTTTTAGACCCATACATTTTTTAATTAACAATTGAATATTAATGAGCTCATAAATAGAAAATAATGAAAGGAACTTCTCTGGTTAATCGGTGATGTCCATCCGTTGATTGTGCTTGCTGCCCATGGTGATGGCCGGTGTTCGCCTCTTTTAGTCTTCCGTTCAATTAGGTTGATATTACACTGAATTTACATTTTAAGTAACTGTATGTGAACAAGTTATATGAGCCTTTCTTGCTCCACTATAATGGCCAACATTTTGCCAGTTGTATTTAAATTATTGTAAAATTTTGTGCACACAACGATACATCGCTGTGGCTGCTATGAAGAATGGCGTTGAAATGAGAGCGAGGCAAATGTAAAATTGCGCTTGTGTGTGTGTATTTCTTACGTCATCCTGCTTTGTCTTGCTGGACAACGCCTCGTTACACACATTGTACACAGTGCGTCATTGTTCTTAGCGATGACGGAGCTGTGTTATAGCCCAATCATAACGCATATTGTTGTACTTCGTCATAAACACCGCCATGGTATATTTTGATGTTTTCACGTCCACCGGAGACCTTGGTGTTTTACTCTGGCCGAAATTGCGTTGTTCCTTTTTCCAGAGGGACAATGTACCTAACCATTCTGTATGTTTTAATAATTACATAATATAACATTGAAAATCCCCTTAATTCCCATAATTCTGGTACTGAGTCAGTCTGTACTGTTACAAACCCCCTCAAGGAAAATTTTTGGGTCGGAACAAAAAAAATTTCCTTGACTCATTCACACTTTCCTAAAAGGATCAATCTAGATATGTCACCACAACCCCCTGTAATGTTACAAAAAAATTTATCATCACTTACCCTTGGTCCAATGATGTTGGTCGCACCCTCTGACCTTACTGGACTTCTCCTGAGAGATCCCTACACCATAAGGCCATGAGGCACTCTACACTCCTGTTCTGACGCTCCAGCCAGCCCAGGACTGCGGTCACAACACCACAAAACTCTGAAACATCCAATACAAAATTCAAAATAGTGGTCTAATACACTTACATATCTAGAACTGATATGTTCCCCTTTAGACGCATTGGTCTGTGTTTGGGGCATTGGTTTGGTTTTAAAATCAACAGGTTCAACCTTACAACTACAAGACCTAGAATACCTTGATTTTTACCACCACCTAAATCAATTTCTTATTTGTAAGAAAATAACAACATATCTATAACTACACACATAACACAATATATCCATAATTCTTTAATATACCCAAAATACCTTCACCTAATTAATTCTACAAATTCAGATTACAATTATCATGGCAGACACTTTTTCTTTAAACCTTGTTGCTCAACTTATAATCATTTATCTATTTTGTAAATGGCAGCTTACTAGAATATTTTATTTAACTTCATTTTTAACTTTAAACTTCTCACTTTAAAATATATTATCTCTTAACACTTGTTATCGTCATTACCCCTGTAACGACCTCCTAACCACACACTCTATTGCCCCCCAACATAATAAAACATCATAAAACATTGTACATTACATATTAACATTGTTACATTTACCTTACATTAAACAATTTAAGTTTACATGATTTGTACCAAACTTTATCACATCAATTCTCAATTAACTTTAATTATTTAACATTCATTAGATTCTATACAACAATTTCAAATTTGTCCTTACCTTTCAGTTACAATTACCTTCCTTTGTTACCTCACCTTCCTACCATGAATTCTCCTTTTCTAACCCTTCTATCCTTATTCGTTTGGGTGACTCTCTATTATTCATTTTTCTCTGTCTTATTTTGGCATCTGTCAACCTAACCTTACTCACCTCTTTTTTCTACACTAGCCGCTTCTAACCATTAATATATTTTGACACCAATATCTCTATAATAAACCCCCTTCTCACAAATCCCATTTAAAACCTCTGGCACCGCGCATTTTTGTACTAGTATGTGTGTATTCCCTCTAACCAACTCATTCCCTTATCGGTTTCTGACCCTTTCAGATAACCCTTTCCGGCACACAACGATCCACTCCCGTCTCAACATCTCTCGTTGGACTCCTACACCAATACCCTTATTACAAAATATCACCATCAACAACTATAAAATTACCATCCACATTACTCAACTCTACATATAATTACTAACCACTGTGTCCCTAAAATATCTAACACCTCTTTATAGATTATCAGCATCTCAACACTTTATTTTTCCTAACTCCCATTAACTCTAACTAACTTAATTCCCATGCCTCTATTTTATCCTTACTACCCAAACTCTTTTACAACATTTCAACTTAATACACCATTACAAAATTTATCACTTATCTGCTAACAACACCTTTCATATCCAAATACATTACCTGCTTATTCATTTACTAACCCTTATAACCTGAATCTCATAATATCATTTAAACTTCCTTTAGTTATTTAAAATCCTACAATACATGCTTACCTAAAAAATACATAAAATACACAACAGTAAAATACACAACAGTAAAATACACAAATACATAGACATCAATACACAAAATATACAATTCACATAATCACTAAATCATTTGCCATAATCAGTCCTCATCAGTCCATTTTTAAAAACACTGTCCACACAATTAAATGTTCATAACACAATAAACAATTACCCCATATCGTCGAACAATAGTCTTATCTTATATCTATATACATTTCTTATTATTGAATCTCTTATATTAACATCATAAATGCATATACCATTCAAATTTTCATTATTTTCCACAAACTCATTTAATCTGTCATGATTGGTCATTGTCCTGTCACCTTCAGTATAATTCGTCACAATCAGATAAGTTACTAAGTCATTATTTTCATTATCATCTCCTACTACTGCTATATCAGCTTCATTACAAGGTAAGTATTTCATATAGTTTGTTTTCTTCCATCCTACTCTCTCTATCAACTCTTTATAACCTCTATCTAACTTAAATACTTGCATCTCACCATCTACACACAACTCTTTCTCTAAATATCTCTCACTCCATTCAGAGGGTACTACTACATTAAAACCTCTCCTGATTTCTACAGGAACAATACAATAATTCAAAAAACAATTATCGGTAGACCATTTATCTACCCAATACACTCGTGAAGCCTTTTCTTCACCCCCTACTACATTACTGGAAAATTTTACCCTCTGCAACCCCTTTATCTGTAACTTTTCTCTATACTTTCTCTCTAATTCATCAACACTTTTTATCACTTCATTATCAAATTCTACTCCCATTATACTTTTATCACCACTCTCAATACTCACACAATTATTTTCTAACACTATATTTTTACTTCTATTATCGTAATGATCACCACTACTTACCTTGTTTTTGTCTATCTCTAACTTGTCTACTTTGTCAATACTACAATTTTGTTTCTGTATTTCGTTTTCAACTATTTTAAGTTTCTCGTCTAATTGGTTCAATTTTACGTCTCGTACATTATTTTGTTTTTTTAATTCATTTTCGAGGCTATCAAACTTCTCGTCAATCTCTTTTAACACACTATTTTGTGTTTTAATTAATGCAAACAGGTCTTCTAATGATATTTTATTTTCGACTGGCTTAGGCGTTGAGCTAATGTGCCTTTCCAATAAAATGGATTCTGTCTCTGAATTTTCTATTTCTATGTTATTATTATTTTCTGCCATTTTGTATTTCAGTATTTTAAATGGTTATTTATCTTTATTTGTATCTGACTACGCAATATACTCAACTCGTATTTAACTATTTGACTTTAACAACATAACCTCTCATTCATTATATATCGTCTTCTGTGTTTCTCCATCTATCTGTTTTATATAAATTAATTTTATATAAAGTCCACTGTGAGGGCGTCCAATTGTAATATTAGGAAACTAATAAGTCACTGTGAGGGCGGCAATTGTAATATTAATAACTACTTTCAATACTAATAAGTCATATAATATAAATGTATTTATATTTGTATGTATCAATACTACCTTTGTCAATAAACTTTAAATACATAAATAGTGTTATCTTACCCATAATTATAATTTATCAAGTCCCAGTGAGGGCGTCAATTGTAATATTACTCACTTACATACCATAATATTGATATAAATATGATAATACTATTACCTATATCTAGCAAGATATGTAAGACAAATACCATAATTCGGTATTATTGGTACTCACCAAATTCATTATTAGCCGGGCTCATCTTCTGCTTTTATACACTGTTTTATACCTAAGGGTTCCAGGGTCGGGTACAGGAAGATTTCGAAACACAGTGGACGACACAATTGATAACACAATATTCTGGAGGTTAACCATTAAATTTAATTTCACTATACGTTCGTACATACAAACCATGTGTTTACTATAATGACGTCAGGTGGCCTGACTTAAACAAAATGGCGGTTGCCCTTATTATATCTCGTGGTATTCTTTAATTGCTTTATTGTTGGATTAATATCAGTTTAACATTACTGCTGCAGCTTCAAAATTATGAATGAATAGAGTTTTAAATTTATTACACAAACCAATGCCCTCGGCATATGTTTTTTATATGATCATGCGTTCACTCTCTCATTTGCACACTCAGTTTTAGACCCATACATTTTTTAATTAACAATTGAATATTAATGAGCTCATAAATAGAAAATAATGAAAAGAACTTCTCTGGTTAATCGGTGCTGATGTCCATCCGTTGATTGTGCTTGCTGCCCATGGTGATGGCCGGTGTTCGCCTCTTTTAGTCTTCCGTTCAATTAGGTTGATATTACACTGAATTTACATTTTAAGTAACTGTATGTGAACAAGTTATATGAGCCTTTCTTGCTCCACTATAATGGCCAACATTTTGCCAGTTGTATTTAAATTATTGTAAAATTTTGTGCACACAACGATACATCGCTGTGGCTGCTATGAAGAATGGCGTTGAAATGAGAGCGAGGCAAATGTAAAATTGCGCTTGTGTGTGTGTATTTATTACGTCATCCTGCTTTGTCTTGCTGGACAACGCCTCGTTACACACATTGTACTCAGTGCGTCATTGTTCTTAGCGATGACGGAGCTGTGTTATAGCCCAATCATAACGCATATTGTTGTACTTCGTCATAAACACCGCCATGGTATATTTTGATGTTTTCACGTCCACCGGAGACCTTGGTGTTTTACTCTGGCCGAAATTGCGTTGTTCCTTTTTCCAGAGGGACAATGTACCTAACCATTCTGTATGTTTTAATAATTACATAATATAACATTGAAAATCCCCTTAATTCCCATAATTCTGGTACTGAGTCAGTCTGTACTGTTACAGTTATAGCTTATTTATTTTATAAATCTGTCCCAGTTCGGGTGTCAATTATGATGTTATTCACCTTTATCACATTTAAATTATTAATAACATAGAATAAACTTACCTTACAGGCCAAGGTCTGTCACACGAACTGTGAATTACAAACGTGACTTGGGGTTACGTATTGTAATAACTACGCTCATTGACAGTTAACTAACTCAACTCGATTTATTTATTTCTTATATCATAATCTTTTTATGGCTCAATAAACATACTTCCTCCTTCTCTACAATTTTTTATGAACAAACTAATGCTGGAATGTCAATCCCATCTGACAAAATTACAGCCACATTGATACATAAAACCATTACACTTCTACCTCCATATTAATCTTAAATCACTTATCAGCTAATTAAGAAAAACAACCCAGTATTTGCGCACACACACATGCATTCATTTAGAGCTTAATTAAAGAATTTTTTATAATTATTGAAAATGGATTTACATGTGGCTACTTCCTTTCCTGCGGATCTCGACGTCAAATGTTGTAGTTCGGTCGTTTTGGTGGTTCACTGTTTTATATCCGATAAGTTCTCATTTGTAAATTTTAGTCACGTTCTCATCTTCGTTATAAATTTCACTGTTTTGTTTGAAAAAGTTCTGTTGGTTAATTTTTTCGTGTCACTGCATTATAACTGTTTTTTACATTTAGTTTCTATTAATTTATGTCACACTCTAGACCCTATTTTGTAAAATTTAATAGGTTTTCGGCTCACGAGCCGTTGTGTTGCATCCGGTGTCTTTTTATTGTTTCTGTATACTTTCACTGTTATTATTAATACATTTTCACTCCTTCAGCTGGTCTGTCTACATTTTTTAATGTATTTCAGGCGGACCGCATGACAACGCAACTGTGCGCGTTAGATGTTATTAGCCGACTGACTGTTCTCCGCACAACGGCGAGAAAGAATGTATTCATACGTGCCTAAACCATGAGAATGTTGGCCGAGGGAGTGCGCGCATGAAGGTGAATACACGCCCTCGCTAACAATTTTACATTCCTGTGCCACACAGAGATAGTCTCGATGCTAAAGTCAATTCACCATATATTCTTTGTCACCATTCCCAATATGTACCTTGCACTGACAATTACCGAATAATACAAAGATTGGTTTAAAATAATTAAAATTTGTTTTACCCCTTTTTGCCCCGTTACAATATCCCTCCAATGAGAGGTTTTCTGCCGAAACAGAAAAACTCTCATTGCTAACCTAACCTAACCTAACCTAAGAGGATCAGTGAGGATATGGCGCCAACAACCCCCCTTTAATTCTTAACACATCATGGGTAAACTACCCCCCTAATTAGGCGACTATGGCGGCACCTGAACGAGATTACTGGACTTCTCTAGGCGAGATCCCAACACCGCAAAGTCGGACCGGTAGGACCGGTACTCACCATAGTACCACCTAACCTTGTAACATTCTGAATAAAATTCCAAAACTTGCCTTATACCATACCAGATCCTCAACCGATATATCTCCCCTTACATACATACTGGGTTGCCTTTAGCAAGCACTGGGTGCATACACATACTCATTATTATATTAAGTACAACATCTACATCCTACTTCTCGATCTAAAATTCATAGAAATATTGTATATTTTAAATCCAATTCCATTTTTCAACTTATAATTGTTTGACTTACGTTATTGTTTCAAATGAAATTAAAGTGTTTAAATTTCGTTCAAATAATGCAATAAACCCAAGTCCCTTATCAAAGATTCTCCTTTTAAGATAATTCATATTACTTACTTTAATTAATGAATTTAATCTTTTTTTTCCAAATGAATTTACAACTGCTCTTAACTAGCTGCTAACAATCATAATAAACAAAATAAAATGAACACACCTTATTTTATCATAGAATCCCTTATCACTACATTTGTTTACAACACAATATAAATCTATAAATCAGTTAATACATTAGCAATACACATAATCAACAATATACCCTGAACATAAAAACACAACACAATCTGTACTTCAAACAAAACAAAATTTTTTTTTTCATAATTAAATAATAATGTAATAAAATGTAATAATGTTTTATTAAATGTATATTCTGACAATAGAAAGAAAATTATAAAATAAAATACAAATTAAACTTACACTGATTGTTAAAAGAACATATGAATTGGTTACATTGACCATTATATAGTTCATACCAGTCATCAGCTGATGTCTTACTAACAGGTGAATGACCTTTCTATAGACACACTGCATACAACTAACACAAATACACAAAATTATATAGTTACAATCATAAATGTTCTTGTAGATTAAGATTATTACAATTGAATCTAGTACTTAAAATCGTTTGTTCTCATAAGTGAAATACATCACTAATCATTGAATCATAGTTATAGCAACTGTTACTGAACAGGAACTGGGTCACCAACCACCAACTCTCTCTTTAGAGTACGTGAAATTGAATGTCCCGCTGTTTACAGAGGTTGTCACCCTCTCACTGATTGCTCAGTTACTCTCCTACTACATCATTTCTCTTAATTCCCCCCTTATACCCAGTTACAATTTGGTAACCACCCGCCGGATAAACCAGATCGAGCGTTTGACTTATGCACAGATGCGTTATCTGTGCCCCTGGCTTGTAACGGCCAGCTCCTTTTCCACACACACTACTGTTTCCTAAGGGTGGACTGTAACGCCCATTTGCATCCCCAAGAACTGAAGTTTATATATATATATATATATTTAGTCACTTTCTGCTACAGTCCGTTTCTTGATGTATATAATACATTTAATATTTATAATTAAATTTACCTCAAGATGTTATTTTTTTCCTTTTTAATATTTCTAATTAAATTTACCTCAAGATGTTATTTTTTTCCTTTAGATGTTATTTTTATCCATATGAAAATGGATACAATAAAAATACTGCGATCAAAATAGAAAATAAAATCAAATATAAAATAAAAACTGAACAATTAAGAATTAATCAAACTGAACAACACATAAATAATAACAACAACAACAAATGGGCCACATTCACATACATAAATAATAAAATGACAAAACTAACAAAACTATTTAAAAACACAGATATAAAAATAGCATACAAAACTAATAAAAATAAATTATAAAATCTAAATAGCTCACAAACAAAGATAATACAACAACTAACGGCATATACAAAATTGAATGCCAAGATTGCAATAAATGTTACATAGGACAAACAAAAAAACAGCTGAAAAAACGTTATTTTGAACACCTAAATGCATACAAAAAACCAGAAATATATAAATCCAATTTAGCCACACATGCAATAAACACAGGACATGAATTCCCAGACATAACCAATGTAACACTAATAAAACATATACCACACAAAGGCACCATAATGAACATTTGGGAAAATTTACAAATATACAAACATAAAACAGAAAACAAACTAATACCTGAACAAATACAAATCAATACAAAACATGACACAATATTCAAAGCACTCAACATTGAAAATACACAAAAAACTAACACAAACACCACAATCACACACAATAAAACCAACTTGAAATACCAGAAGCCAACAGGAAGCCACAATAATAATAGTCAACCAACAACACATATGTACGTCACCAGACAAAAAACCAGAAGGCTGAGGATGGGTACAAGATAGTACCCGAAACATGTTCCAAAAAAGGAAAAAAATAACATCTTGAGGTAAATTTAATTATAAATATTAATTGTAATATATATTTATATTACATTATATATATATTACATTATATTATATATATATATAACATTTAATATTTATAATTAAATTTACCTCAAGATGTTATTTTTTTCCTTTCTTGGAACATGTTTCGGGTACTATCTTGTACCCATCCTCAGCCTTCCGTTTTTTTTTTGTCTGGTGAAGTACATATGTGTTGTTGGTTGACTATTATTATTGTGGCTTCCTGTTGGCTTCTGGTATTTCAAATTGGTTTTATTGTGTATGATTGTGGTGTTTGTGTTAGTTTTTTGTGTATTTTCAATGTTGAGTGCTTTGAATATTGTGTCATGTTTTGTATTGATTTGTATTTGTTCAGGTATTAGTTTGTTTTCTGTTTTATGTTTGTATATTTGTAAATTTTCCCAAATGTTCATTATGGTGCCTTTGTGTGGTATATGTTTTATTAGTGACTACTCCCTCACTGACTACAACCTGCGCAGGTTGCCTGACAACACGGGTTTTCAAAAATAACATTCTAAAACCAGGAAAACAGTGCGTGTAGTTCGGCAAAATCGACAACGAGAACAAGAACAGTGACGTCAAAATGAAATAATAAAGTGTACTTTCGATCAAAGTAACTAAATTTGGCAGTAATGGTAACACGAGGTCGAGGGGACGCCACGCGGCCGGCAAGGGGAATTTGATAAATAATTTGAAGAAATGGGGTTCTAAAATAAAAGGGGTTTGTGTTAAATTAGTGTGAATGTGTGGATGTTAGCAGGCTGGGCTGTCTGTCTTAGAATAAGGTAAGATGTTAGAGTAATTTTATAATTGTAATTCTCGTAATCATGTGGTGAATATCAGAAAAATATTATGCATCTATTTCATTGTCTAATTTTGGAGAAATAGTCTGACATGGAGTTTTAAAAGTTTAAAAAATAAAATTTAATTAATTTCTCTTCACAAAAGCGAGTGGCGTAAGTTATTTACATAACCTGTAAACCATGCTTGCATTCTACGTTTGTGTGATGAGATCCTGGCCCGAGAAAACAGTTTATGAGGTAGGTAAAAATAAGTAATTTTATGTATTTATATTTGTATTAATAGATATAACTTTACAATGGCGCTGCCGAAAGGGACTGTTTTTATGAATTGAAAATTTAATATAAAACCACACCTACAACAGATGCAAGCGCACTTTTAAGGTTAAAGTAGTGAAGGAGAAATACGTAATTTACGCATCGTATATGCAAGATTGAGTTTGTGTTATGAGGAATTAAATTAATTGAAGTAAAGTAACAAGTTTTATAAAATAATAAATAATGGAGAATAATGAGAGTATCAATAATGAAGTCAGCTTCTCTGACAGTCAGACAGAATGTCAAACAAATACCGACTCAGGTATTCAGACAGAGTCACTATCAGTGGGTGACTGCAATGTAGAAGAATCTGTAATTAGTATGCCGGGAGCGAATTCCACTCCCGTAACAATTAAAACAAATACAAAAGAAAAGGAGATGTCCATGAATGACTTATTTAACCTTCTCAGTAAACGATTTGATAGTAATGACGAAAAATTCAGTGAACAGAATAATGAGATAAAATTAATGAGAGATGAAATTAAACAACAGAGTTTTGATTTTAATAAACACATTAAGGAAATTGATGTACGTTGTACTAATATTAAAGAGCAGATATTAGAATCAGTAGACGATAAGTTCAATGAGAAAATGTGTGAAATCACATTTAATATAGAAAGTAAAATCAGTAATGTAAATGAGCAGATGGCAGACCAAATTAAAACTCAAGTTGAAGAGCAGTGTATAGAAACAGAAAATAAATGTGTAACTAAAATTAATGAAAGTAATAATGATGTAGAAATTAAGATAATGGAAGTAGGAAGTGCATGTAAACAATCAATACAAGAGAGTGTGGGGGCTATTAATAAACATAACCTTGAATATACAAATAAATATGATAAACAAATTTAGCATGATAGAGCAGAATATCATAGAAATCAAAGATGAATTACATGTGGCCGTAAGCCAAAATTTAAATAATGTTGCGGAGCGAGTAGTGTATACTCGCGAAGCAAAAGATGACATAGAACTAGAACAATTTAATTGTGACAGCCGTAGAGTACACCCAATGCAACTTTTAAATAGGGTAAGGGAGTTCAATCGATTTAATAGTAGTAGTTGGGAGATTAAGTTATTAAAAATGTTGAAGTGTTTTAAGGGTAATGCTGAAATATGGGCGGAAGTACATAATACCGAATGGAGTAGTTATGAGAAATTTGAGTTAGCATTCCGGAACAAGTACTGGTCAGAAGAGGACCAAGAAATTTTACGTAGCAAAATAATGGGAACTGGGAATTTTGGGAGAATCAATAATCATTTAACGATGTACGTGATAACCATATATAATGAGGCCAAGTACCTAGAACCGCCGTTGCCGTTCCGGTCATTTGTGAGACATATTAGCAAACACCTGCCTAGAGAGGTGCAAATTACGTTAATAACGAGAGAAATCGTAAACATAAATGAACTGGAGAGTATGTTAGACGTGTTACAAAATATCGGGGAACGTGAAATAGGGAGGCGTTCGAATCCACCAGTGGTATTAAACAATAATAATTATCATCAGTATAGGGGAACACCGAACTTTCATAGAGGAGCGCAGGGGGGAAACTTCGATAATAGGGGCGAGAATTGGAGATGTAGAGACTGTAATGTGGATAACTATTCTAATAGAACAACTTGTTTTATATGTCATAAAAACAGGGAGTGTACACGTAACGAGAGAATACATCACCAGCCAAATCAGCAGCAGAGGGGAGCAGAATATAGTAGAGGAGCGCCGAGAGGAGGTGGGAATTACAACCGAGGGAGAGGAGGAAACAACCAAGCCGTAGCAGGTCCCTCCACGGTAAACTAGGAAGGACAATGGAGAATCGGGCCCAACCATTGTCAACGGAGAACTGGGTCCAAGTAACAGACGAATACCTGAGTAATACCATCAAAGTGGACATGGTGAAGGAATTATTTGAAGAAGAGGACACCAAAGGAGCCCAAAACCGGATTGACGGAGGTGACAGTCAACATAGAAGTTGTAGGAAATACTCAGCGAGAGGAGTTGTGGGCCGTGGTGGAGCGTTTCAGAGATGTGTTTGATGAATCGCCAGGGAGAGCGAAGGACTATATATGTGAGCTGAAGGTTCGGGAACACGCACCATACATGCAGAGGAGTTACCCAGTACCATTTTCGAAGAGAAGAGCCGTGCAGGAAGATTTAGACCAGATGATGCAGGGAGACATAATTGAACGATCGATATCGCCTTACTCAAACCCGTTAGTAGTAGTGATTAAGAAGGATGGAAAGACAGATGCAAGCAACGTAGCGTTAGGGGCGGAGCTCTATCAGGAGGGCTGCGATAAGGAACACCTGACCATCGCCTTCGCCAGTAGGTCACTTCTGTCTGCTGAGAAAAATTATACCACCACTGAGAAAGAACTTTTGAGCATTGTGTTCGCCGTGGGGAAATTCAGGACATACATCCTGGGAAACAAAACGGTAATCCGAACGGACCACAAGGCACTGTCTTTTCTGAATTCTTGCAAATTGACACACAGTCGTCTAACCAGGTGGGTATTAGCTTTACAAGAATATAACTTTTCCTGGGAGTACATAAAGGGGTCGGATAATAAAGTACCAGACACACTTTCCAGGGTAGATTTGATAGAAAATAAAACAGGTAGGGACCTTAAAGAGATAGAAATTTTTCGATTAACTAGAGAAGATAGAATTTTTGGTGAGGAGTTAAGGGATATTAAGAATATGCAAAGATCTGAAAGTAAATTGGGTAAAATAATTGTTAGTTTAGAAGCGGAGGTAGATGGGTCTGAATATAGTACACGTTTTCAAGTATACCAAGGGATTTTGTTTAAAAAAGTAGAGAGTGGGGAGCGTGATTGGAGGTTAGTTATACCAGAAGGGTTGATAGATAAAATTATTTGGGATTGCCATATAAGGTATGGGCATTTTGGGGCAAGAAAGTGTGCAAATGTTTTAAAGGAATCATGTATATTTAAGAATATGGAGAGGAGAGTTAGAAGAGTGTTAAGAGTTTGTGATTTGTGTCAGAAATCAAAAGTAGTGAACTATAGAGTAGAAGGGGAAATGAATTATATAAAAGTTGAGAGACCATTTGATTTAGTTGCAATTGATTTGTATGGGCCATTACCCAGAGGTAGAGGTGGTGTGTTGTATGTATTTGTAGTTTGACACTTTTTCGAAATTTGTTAAGTTGTATAGTGTTAAGAGAGCGACGAGCAAAGTCCTCAGCGAAAAAATAATAAGAGATTACATGATTAATGTAGGAAAACCAAAAATAATTTTATCGGACCATGGACCACAGTTTATAAGCGGCAAGTGGCGACAGACGCTTGGATGGGAAGGCATCATACCCAAGCATACGACAGTGTACCATCCACAGTCGAACCAAGCAGAACGGGTGATGAGAGAGATTGGTAGGATATTTCGGGCGTATTGTCATGCCAAACACACAGAATGGCCATCCTACGTTAAGAAAGTAGAGGAGTGGCTGAATTGTACCACCCATGAATCCACCGGATTTACGCCTCATGAATTGATCAGAGGAACAAGGCCACCCAGGATATTGGAACAACTCTTTGAATACCCACCAGAAAATCAAATTATGGACGTAAACATGAAGATTAGATTAGCAAATGAAAAATTACTTACAAAAGGAGAACGGAGGAAGCAGAGACACGATGCGAAGGGTAAATGGACCAAATATGAGGTAGGTCAATTAGTGTTAGTAAAGAGGCATGATTTGTCAAGTGCCCAAGATAATGAAATAAAGAAGTTTTTCTTGTTATATGAAGGGCCCTATGAAGTTGTAGAAATAAAGATGCAAAATGCGTATGTGTTACGGAATCCAACAACGCAGGAAACAGTAGGTACACAAAATGCGACGAACTTGAAGTTATATCGGTCACTTTAAATGTTTAAATTCTATAGATAGTATTTAAAATGTTGTTTTATGTTTTCAAAAGGGACTCTCCCCCATTTTCGGGCGGTCACGACCTTACCAGTCCTGGCCGTGGTTTTCGGAACTTGGAGGCGGGCCATGGTTGGAGGATCTTCCTTCGGGTGGTGAACGCAACGATGGTCCGGCTCCGCCAAAATTGGTCAAAAGTAGAAATCTACACCACATTTGAACGGGGAGGGGGACCCCTAAAGGTACATGACATAAATGATTTTTTTTAAATACACTCATGGTGCAGCGGTCAGGTGTACCTGTCACGTGCCTGCACTGCCTTAGAGTGTCTGTAAATAATGGAGGCTGCACATATGTACAATTTAAAATTTCAGTGTCAATGGCGAAACTAAATTAGCCATTGACAATAGTTTCAGTGTAGTCTGAAAAGACGAATTTTGTTGCAAGAGGGTTGGCGCGAGGTAGAAGGCGGGTTTGAATAAATGGGAAAACAAAAGGGATGAATATGGTGCAAAAAGTAGTGGTAATGGGACGTGAATTCACATAGTATGTCTACCTAGTGCCGATTCTTTTTGCGGCAGGACCCCGACTTTTCGGGCGATCTCAGCCTTACCAACCCTAATAGTGTTAAGGATAAAGTCAACCTCCAGTGTAAATAAAGATCAAAATAATTTGGAATGTTTATAATTTTAAATTTATATAAATTTTAGAAATAAGTGACCAAATAATTGTAAAGTTTGTAGTACCAATGAAAGTTGGAACGTGTTGAAGTGTGTTAAATAAAATAAAACTTGTTATTATACAAGATTAAAGGGTAATTTTGGGGGGTAGATTGGTGCTCATAGAAGTGATATAATAATGGAGTGTAGAAACTGCAAATGAAGGAAGATTTAATTTAGCTATTAGTGTTCTATTGCTGTGGTGGCATGTGCCACAGTAGATAGCGGAAAGTGTTGGGGGTAATAGAGAGTGTTACCCCCATCGGAGGCCGAAATGGCGAAAATGCACGGCACACCCTTTTTTACAATTTTATATTGTACACTGATAAATAGCCGTACCGTGCAGATTAATGATGATTGTAACATGCCTGAAGGTAAAGTTGATTTCCCCGACTTTTCGGGCGATTACTGCCTTACCAGCACTAATCGTGGTTTTGGCTAGCGGTCAGCTATGGCCATAAATTAAGTCCCATGACCATAGCTGGCTTGAAATTGGTTCATCTTAGAAATTAATGGGGGGTGAAACTAGGGGAAATCCCGGAAACTATGAAACAGCGGCTGCCACTCTGTTCGAGGAGGAACAGCAAAGCCAGGTGGTAGACCCGCATTAAGGGCGCATAACTATATAACAAAGATATGTTGATATCTAAATCTTTCAAATGTAACGCTGAAGCAAGGACAAGGAGATGTTCAATTCCTCCAACTATGCCGTCCTTGTGGACGCAACAGTCCAACAGAAAAAAAACAATAGTGTGTGTGGCTAGGGGATTGCTCAGGTGAGCAACGAATTCAAATTTTATAACTTAAAGATGATAACTCATTTTTGCACTAATTAAACGCTTGTATTATGATTTGATAAGGAGCATTAACCCATCAAAGTACTGGTTCCTAGCTAAAAGTAGTTGGCTTAAGAATCTTGATTAAATATGTTTGTTTCTAGTTGTTGAGAAGAAGGGAGATATTGTGAATAAAATAAGATTTGTTTTAATATAACATGTGGTAGAATGTTATTACGCCTGTTTAACATAACCTGTCCTGTATGAAAAATCTCGCCTAATCGGACCTGGTAAGTAATTAAGAGTAAATAAGGGGAAAATGCATTAAGGTTTCCATATTTGTCCTTTTTAAAAATATTGGTGGCGACCTATAAGCTATAAGTTGGGAATCTTCTGTTTTTTGTAAGTCAGGACGAATGCGTAAAAAAGGTAAGTAAAAGTTTATAATAAGGGGGGGTAGGAAATAGACCGTAACATACATTTCTCTTTTAATTTATGTCCTTATTCTAACATTTTTCTTTTAATATGATTTACAAATCATCCTTGGCTAGTTACTCGCCTTGGATTTGTTAATTTCCTTGTTGATTTTATACAATTTGTAGTTATTTGTTTTTTGGCAGTTAGGCATTTCATAGGCCTAAGCAGCCATTGATTATATTTACTTATTTCATACAGATTATATCTCATTTTACTTTAATGTGTTTTGTTTTGTTATTATAATTGGTTGGTTTATTTGTTGATATGTTTTGGATCTGATTTTATACTATTTGTACGTTTCTATTATTTTCTACATCATGGCTTGTTAATTATTTCCTGATTTTCCAGCGTAATTACATCTGTATTGATTCACCTTCTTATTTATCTATATTGCCCTTGTTAACAATGTGGCTATTACTTACTATTAAAACATAAAACATAACATCTAGGCCTATGGTCTGTACAATTCCTTCAGCCATATCCTATTCATAAATTTAATTAATCAATTTTTTAACAGTTATTAGGTAATGTTTGTTTACAATTCATTTCATTCTTTATTATTTTTTGGGTGATAAACAATGTCACACCTTTTAAACTTACTTAGTTGATTATCCCTTATAACCTGGGGTGTTTATTGATTTCATTTTTAATTTCTTATTTCTTGAATAATCTCTATCTTCAATCCATGGGAACACCAAATGTTTACCTTTCATGGGATTCTCCCTTTTAAATACTATTGTATACAATTAAACTTAATTTTATTAATAATAAGATTCTTTTTTACATAATAATGTCACCATCAATCTTCAGTGTTCATTACAGGTTATTATCTGTTTACTTCTAATACTATCATTAACAACATTCTTAATTATTAATATGGTTCACCATTAATCATTTAGTGTTTATTATAGATTATTAAGGGTTTATTCCTATTAATATGGTTTCTAATTATTTTGGTTTCACTTTTGCACTCCTTAAATGTTTATATTAAGTGTTTATTAGTGGGTAATCCCTATAGTTACTTTTTCTTTGTCACTTAGTTGATTTTATATTCTCACCATCTCACTCTTTACAAATATTATTTATACTATTAATAAGTTTATGTCTTTATAGAGTTTTTTATCACATCTAACTCTAATTCTTGGGTTAGTGTACTTTTATTTTTCACATTACTTTATCGGGTTTTATCAAATCATTTACATTTATCTTTCAATCTATAATAATACTTATTTCTTACATTGGTTAGTTATTGGTTTCGTTTCCAATATTACTTTTGAGTGTACCATTTCTCCTTTTCATATTCTATATTATTTGTCTGTGTTTTCTCATTCGGTTTCACTTTATTTCCTTTATACTTGGTTAGTTTCATGTTCATTTTCCTTCTTCTTATTTTGTTTCATTTTATTTTAGTTATCCCCTTCTCATTTGGTTTTATTTCATTTGGTTGTATGGAGTCATTCACTTCCTTCAATTGGTTTCATTCTTGTTTGGTTTCGTTTTTCCCTTCTCCTTTTGTTTCTTTTTATTTGGTCAATCACTTGGGTTAGGTCATGTCGTCGTTTGTCGTGTCATTGTCATTTTATTTTCATTATTTTAAACATTTTATTATACGAATTATTTTTTATATTGTTGATTCATCTTTTTTATCCCTGGTATTGGGGTGGCTTATTTGTGTTGTAACATAATGCCTCTCCTTCAAAATTGATCATTTTGGTAAAACACTAGCATAGTTTTTTATGAAATTATCAGTTATATATTATTTTTTCCTTTTCTTTCTTATTTATTTCTTCCTTCTTATTTCTCTTCTTACTTGATTCACTCCATTTTATTTATATCTGTTTTTATTTATTTCCATTAGTGCGTTCTCCCTTTTATATAATTTTTTCCTAACTTTTAGTAGCTGGTTTCTTCCATTACTACCCATTTTTTCTGAGACCAGAGGAACATCATCTCAGCTCAGTTTATTTGATTTCTGGACCTATTCTCAGTCAATCTTAAATACCTTTTTTGTCATCTTGTGACTTTCATTAATAATAATATTTTTTGGGATTGTCCCCTTAGTGGTTTTTTCGATCATTTTAGCCTTTTACTCATTCTTCCTTCCGCTGTACCTTTGCTATATACTGTTATTTACTCATACAAGTTGATTGTTTTTTATTTATTTTGTTGTTAATTTCATTATTTCTAACTTTTCATTAGTTTGTTTTTCTTTTCTTCTTGTGATCATTTTAATTATCTTAGACATCTTTTTTCTTTTCCTTGGTTGATTACCATTATTTTGCTTAGCCATTTGCTGTATAGCAGTTCTTGCTTGATTTTATTTTTTGTTTATTTTGTTTTGTTTTAAATATTATTCTAAATAATTTTTGTAAGTTTGTTGTTCTTACTTTATAGGAATTTTTGTAACTGATTCCTTATATATTACACATATATTTTATATTATGCCTCATATGTCATCGAAATATTGTTGTAAGCTGATCTTACATCTTTTGAATTTGGTAATTCTTTATTTGTTTATTATGGTTTATTTTTCCTCGTAAAACTTTTTTATAGAAGCTTGATTGTACACTCCTTTTATCTTTTTTGTGGTTACGTTACTTATTTCGTTAAGTATTGTTATCATTGTCCTTGGTGATGACATAGGGTCCTATGTATAATAATAACAGTTTCTTTGTTATACCTTCAATTGTACTGGGTAGTTCACGGTTTTTTGTTAATACTCTTTCTCCTTCGTTATATTTAATTATTTTAGGTTGGTTTTGAGAATACTTTTCTTTTTGTTTCTCGATTTTCTCCATGATTCGTCTGTACCATTTGTTTTCATCATACAGGTCTTCTGGGTTGTTCGGAGATTCTATTAATTCCTGTATCTCTCTATGTGGTTTTCTTCCAAACATCATTAAATATGGGGTGTTCTCAATAAAATGGTGGTAACTTATATTCAAAAATTCTTCGGTTGAAGTTAAATATTTCTGCCATTCCTTTTGATTATCATAGCAGTACGTTCTTAAAATACGTCCCACCTCTCTTAACACTCTTTCTGCGGGATTACTGCTAGGGTGGTATACGGATGCTTTATGTTTTTATGTTTAATTTTAATAATATATCTCTCCACTTTTTCCTTTGAATTGTGTTCCGTGGTCTGTTATAATCATGTATGGTTTTCCAATTTCTGTAATGTATTTATTTTTTATGATGTCTAATATTTTCTTTGTTGTTGCTCTGTTTACAGCGTATAACTTGGTGTAATGGTCCAATAGAATCACTATGAACTTGAATCTATGTCTCCCTCCGCTACGTGGGAATGGTCCACATATGTCGAGAGACACTTTTTCCAGTTTGGTGTTTGAAGTGATGGGTATCATCGTTCCATCTTTTTTTCGTTATTTGTTTTGACCATCTGACATATTGTGCAGGTTTTAATGTTTTTATTTACCTTTCTAGTTATACCTTTAATGAACATTTCTTCCTCTAATGCTTTTACCATTTTTAGTGTTCCCATGTGTCCGTATCTTACATGGTAGTCTTTAATTATTTTGTTTTCTAGTGAGTTTGGAACTATTAGTTTCCATGTTCCTTGGTTCTTTTTGGTTTTAATGAATAGTATATCTTTATGTATGCAATAAAAGTTATTTATAATTTCCTCAGATTCCAACAGTCTTCTTCGTATGTTTAAGATTTTGGTGTCTTGCTTCTGCTGTAGCACTATTTCGCTTATAATATCTTCCAGGTCCTTCCTATCCTTTAATATGTAATACACTTTGGCGATCTTCTCCTTTTCTCCTTCAAATGTTTGGTTTTCTACATTTATTCTGGACAATTACTTTTTATTGAATATGGTTTGATAGCTCTTCTCATTCACTCTGTCTTGGTCGTTTAGTCATTTCTTGTCAATTATTTTAAAGTTTTTTTCTTTAAATATCATTTATGTTTTTTGTTTTGGTTATTATTAATTGGTTTAATTAATTTAATGCTCCTTCCTTTCCATTGGTTTGCTTGGTCATAATTCTGAAAATCCGTCCCATCTCTCGGCGTGTTCATTTTCACTTAGTTTACCCATGGTCCATCAATTCCTCTGCACTTGTGGTTCGGATAACCTTCGTGTGTAGAACTATTTCTGTCCTGGTGAAATAGGTATCTTCTATCTTGTACCACAATTCTTCTAATATCATATGTTCATTTGTATCCATGCCTACATCATTCACTATATTATGTTGTTTATTAATCAAAGAAGTTAATTGTACTTCCCTCATTAATGTTATCATTGATTTTTTATCCTGCATTTCCAATTCTGGTGTACTCAAGTGTTTTAGAGACCTTCTTGATTTGTGATACACTATTTTGTTGAGAGTCCTTTCACTTTTGGGTAATTTCCATTTACATATCGATTTGCTGAAGTTTTCACCCGCTGGTTTGTTGTGAATTCCCTCTATAATTTCTTTTAAGGTCCTCTACAATCTTTATATTTCATTAATTTGCTTTGGTCGGTCATTGGTAAATTAAACACATCAATTAGTCCATGCTTCATCATCTCCACTTCTTCTCTTGTTTTTAGTAGTTTCTTTTTATATATTTTTCCTATTTCCTTTGTTTTTCTTAATCTTCTTCATTATTCGATTCTTCTTTACTCTTCGACGGTTGATTTCTATGTGCTTGATTTTCTTTTTGTTTTTGTTATCTTTATTCCCAGAAAACAATACACTTTTGTCTTATTTATTATCAATTTTTTCATTGATACCTTCAGAAGTGCTTTCTAGTGTTTCATTCAATTGTGTGAAATCACTATATAATGTTTCATTAGGTTGATCTGCTTGGTAATTTGTTTCTTCCCATTTCTTATTCATCCCCGTATTTGTCTGCTTGACTTCTTCACGATGCCCTATTAGTATGTATCTTAATTCTTCCTTCAGTTCTCATGACTTTTTTGGATGTCCTCCGTCAATTGCTGTTGTAGAGCTTCTTGGTTCTTCCGCAAAGTATCACTGTGTTCCTCCATTTTCTCGTTGATTTGTCATTTTAATGTTTTGTTATTTCCTTCAATTTTGTTGTTTAGTGTCTCAATATCTTCCCTTATTTCTCCCTTCAGTTTGTCTATTTTTTCATTATTTTGGTCTATTTTTCCATTAATTTCTTCCTTCGTTTTCTTGAAATTGTTATTAATATGTCCAAATTGCTCCATCATAAACCTCATCAGTTGCTGCCTCTCTTCGGTTGGTGTAATTTTATCCAGTGGATTTTCGACTGTATCTCCTGCTTGTTGTTCCTGTTCCCTGTCTTGACTTGGTTTCTCCGGTTGGTTGCCAACTATCACTTCCGTTTCCGGTTCTGCTTGTTCCCTTGGGTAGCCTCTTCGATCGTTTCCTCGATTATTTCTTCCATCATTTCCATTTCTTCTCCCTTGTTATTTTCAGTTCCCTGCTTAGCTTTATATCTTGTAACCATAGAATGTTGCATATTTTCCCATAATCGCCGCTAGTCTTCTTTTCTAGCCTCACCAGTTGGTCGCCAATCTGTAACGACGAGATGTAGTCTGCTTTGTTTAAGCCCCGCGATGGAAGCCAATCTGTAACGTTTAAATGTTATCGTCTCTGTAATTATGTATACGCTGTGTGTTCGCCTCACACTGGTGTCGTTACATCTGTGTTGCGCTAGCGATTTCTGTAGCGATCCTTCAATTACCAGTACAACGTGCGTGGAAACCTTACCTGTTGTTTCATAGCGGTTTAATAATCCCGGGTGGTGCCAAATTGTTTACTCAAAACAATTAAATTTAATAAATATTGTGGTTTAGCGATCTTCGTTATGACGGCCTGGAGCATTCAAATTTGTTCCCGCCTTCGTTCAACCTACTTAATCAAGCAGGTAGTTCGTAGATTTGGCGGCGTGAGTGCTTGCCGTCATTCTCGCTGGTCTCTGCTATACAATACACAATTTATACAATACACTTCCCTATGAAATAAAAACAATGTTTACAATCTGTACGTTTCTTTAATTATTGAATGGTAATTATTCTGTTTGATAATCAAATTATTCTTGGTTATTAACAATTTTGCACCGACAATTAATATGAGCCTAATATCTTTAGGGGTTCGGCGAAAATCGATTTTGAACGAGCGATTTAGTTAAGTATGGCGACAGTGTTGTCTGTTTACATTTATTATCATTCAAAATCTGGGTCCTTGTGATTACAAGAAAAATATTAATAATGATTACAATTTAAAGTACACTACCTTACATTATTTGTACTTAAATAATATAATGTGTAGCTACAATTTGTTCCGCAGTGTAGTAAAGTGTGTTTCAAAAGTTTGCAATCTAACACTAGGTCATTTTCTTAGTTAATAAATTTTCAGTGTTTGTTTATTGTACTTAATCTTTGAAAGAAATTATATTCAGTTTATAGTGAGAGTTCAGATAACTGTGAGAAATATTTAAAGTGAGTTTATTTCTGGAATTTGGGTAATTTAATGATACTTATCAAATCAGTAGGCTTGAGTTAAACCGTTGTTCAGGTGAAATGGAACTGTCATCAATTTTGACTGATTTGGGCTTCTGGCATCTTTTTCATGTTAGTTGTGGTAATTTCTTCATTTAATTTTTATTTAAATTGGTCCTTGGCATTAGTTAAATGTTATTGTTCCTCGTCTGCTGCTTACTGGTTCTTTTTGAATTTTGGTTACTTTTTATACATTTTAAATTAAAATTTAGGTCATTCAAGATCTGGCGTCTAATCTGGATGAGCGTCACATTGAGTACTATAAATTAACGGAAAATTCGTAACCAACGGTCTGTTGTCATGGTTACGAATAAATTCTGATTGGTTGATCATGACTTTATAACCATTGTTATCAATTTTGAATTATTATTCAAAATTACTGTATATCTTCCGATTGCTTTTATTCTTCTGTCTTCCTTCCTATGTATTAAATATTATCACTACTGTTTGTACTTCCTTTCAAAGATTATTTTGATATCCCATAAGGTGGGGTTCTCTAAAGTATTAATGTTTGTACAATTATGTTAATATTTGTTAATTACATGTAACGGTACAGAATTGTGTGCTACCCCAGTTTCAATTTCAATTCAGTTTAATTTTTAATTGTCAGCATCCACCTGTGAGGTGCCCCAGTGCAACACAATGTTAGCATAAACAACTGATGTCTAGACAGCTAGACTAGACATATTACGTAATAGCCCCAGTAGCAGTCTCCTTTGTGAATCACAGTAAGCAGAGTTCTTCACTAGTGTCAGCATCAGACAGTTCAATAAGTAAAACTTTGTATCAGTGGCCTCGGAAATTTCGGTAGGTCGAAGCGGAAAGAGTAGCCTAGACCTACCGAAACGTATTGAAACTCTAATGAAGATTAAAAAAAAAAAAAAAAACAGTGAACGTGATATACAGTGAATACGTAAAGTAAAGTAAGTGAACACGCAAGTGTGGTGTAAGTGACAGTGTACGGGCAGCATAAGTGGAATAGTGAGAAAAGAAGCAGTTAACACATTGGCCAGTAAGTTTCTGACTTTTAAAACAGTAAAGCGCTTAGTAAGAGGGGGATAAAAACTATATGTAGCAATTGTAATGAGTGAGAGAGTGTGTGTGTGGGATAAGGGGAGCATTAACCCATCAAAGTACTGGTTCCTAGCTAAAAGTAGTTGTCTAAAGAATCTTGATTAAATATGTTTGTTTCTAGTTGTTGAGAAGAAGGGAGATATTGTGAATAAAATAAGATTTGTTTTAATATAACATGTGGTAGAATAAGTTATTACGCCCGTTTAACATAACCTGTCCTGTATGAATAATCTCGCCTAATCGGACCTGGTAAGTAATTAAGAGTAAATAAGGGGAAAATGCATTAAGGTTTCCATATTTGTCCTTTTTACAAATATTGGTGGCGACCTATAAGCTATAAGTTGGGAATCTTCTGTTTTTTGTAAGTCAGGGCGAATGCGTAAAAAAGGTAAGTAAAAGTTTATAATAAGGGGGGTAGGAAATAGACCGTAACATACATTTCTCTTTTAATTTATGTCCTTATTCTAACATTTTTCTTTTAATATGATTTACAAATTATCCTTGGCTAGTTACTCGCCTTGGATTTATTAATTTCCTTGTTGATTTTATACAATTTGTAGTTATTTGTTTTTTGGCAGTTAGGCATTTCATAGGCCTAAGCAGCCATTGATTATATTTACTTATTTCATACAGATTATATCTCATTTTACTTTAATGTGTTTTGTTTTGTTATTATAATTGGTTGGTTTATTTGTTGATATGTTTTGGATCTGATTTTATACTATTTGTACGTTTCTATTATTTTCTACATCATGGCTTGTTAATTATTTCCTGATTTTCCAGCGTAATTACATCTGTATTGATTCACCTTCTTATTTATCTATATTGCCCTTGTTAACAATATGGCTATTACTTACTATTAAAACATAAAACATAACATCTAGGCCTATGGTCTGTACAATTCCTTCAGCCATATCCTACTATTCATAAATTTAATTAAACAATTTTTTAACAGTTATTAGGTAATGTTTGTTTACAATTCATTTCATTCTTTATTATTTTTTGGGTGATAAACATCGTCACACCTTTTAAACTTACTTAGTTGATTATCCCTTATAACCTGGGGTGTTTATTGATTTCATTTTTAATTTCTTATTTCTTGAATAATCTCTATCTTCAATCCATGGTAACACCAACTGTTTACCTTTCATGGGATTCTCCCTTTTAAATACTATTGTATACAATTAAACTTAATTTTATTAATAATAAGATTCTTTTTTACATAATAATGTCACCATCAATCTTCAGTGTTCATTACAGGTTATTATCTGTTTACTTCTAATACTATCATTAACAACATTCTTAATTATTAATATGGTTCACCATTAATCATTTAGTGTTTATTCCTATTAATATGGTTTCTAATTATTTTGGTTTCACTTTTGCACTCCTTAAATGTTTATATTAAGTGTTTATTAGTGGGTAATCCCTATAGTTACTTTTTCTTTGTCACTTAGTTGATTTTATATTCTCACCATCTCACTCTTTACAAATATTATTTATACTATTAATAAGTTTATGTCTTTATAGAGTTTTTTATCACATCTAACTCTAATTCTTGGGTTAGTGTACTTTTATTTTTCACATTACTTTATCGGGTTTTATCAAATCATTTACATTTATCTTTCAATCGATAATAATACTTATTTCTTACATTGGTTAGTTATTGGTTTCGTTTCCAATATTACTTTTGAGTGTACCATTTCTCCTTTTCATATTCTATATTATTTGTCTGTGTTTTCTCATTCGGTTTCACTTTATTTTAGTTATCCCCTTCTCATTTGGTTTTATTTCATTTGGTTGTATGGAGTCATTCACTTCCTTCAATTGGTTTCATTCTTGTTTGGTTTCGTTTTTCCCTTCTCCTTTTGTTTCTTTTTATTTGGTCAATCACTTGGGTTAGGTCATGTCGTCGTTTGTCGTGTCATTGTCATTTTATTTTCATTATTTTAAACATTTTATTATACAAATTATTTTTTATATTGTTGATTCATCTTTTTTATCCCAGGTATTGGGGTGGCTTATTTGTGTTGTAACAATTTTAATGTTTACTTCATCAAGTTTGGCATTTAAGTTACTATTTATTTCATTAAGTCTACTTTCATTTTTAACATCTTGAGCTTTCATAAAATTAAACAAGTCGTCTAACGACACTTTATTGACTGTAGGTGTCGACTTAGCGTTTATTCCGCTCATAATCATTGATTCGGTCTCGCTTAAATCGCTAGTTATTTGACTCTCAATATTGCTCTCAGTGAAGCTGACATTCTCATTATTATTTTTATTAGTATCCTTTTTTTTCCTACTGGATTCTAATCTCACAAATTTTAATCTTATATGTATTCAGCATTAATTTACTGTTATACTCATTACTTAATTATGGTATACATATCACATAACCTTGTGATATACGCACTCCCAAATCACGCTTATTCACTTGTAGGTGTGGTTTTTGTACAAAATTTAATTTGCAAAACTTGTCCGAGTTCGAGCGCCATTTATTATTTTATAGCTTATTTAAATTCTAAAAATCTGTACCAGTTCGGGCGTCAATTATGATGTTATACTTATTTATATTATAAATCTGTCCCAGTTCGGGTGTCAATTATGATGTTACTCACCTTTATCACATTTAAATTATTAATAACACAGAATAAACTTACCTTATAGGCCAAGGTAAGTCACACAAACTGTGAATTACAAACGTGACTTGGGGTTACATATTGTAATAACTACGCTCATTGACAGTTAACTAACTCAACTCGATTTATTTATGTCTTATATCATAATCTTTTTATGGCTCAATAAACATACTTTCTCCTTCTCTACAATTTTTTATGAACAAATTAATGCTGGAATGTCAATCCCATCTGACAAAATTATGGCCACATTGATACATAAAACCATTACACTTCTATCTCCATATTAATCTTAAATCACTAATTGGCTAATTAAGAAAAACAACCCAGTATTTGCGCACACACACATGCATTCATTTAGAGCTCTATTAATTAAAGAATTTTTTATAATTATGGAAAATGGATTTACGTGTGGCTACTTCCTTTCCTGCGGATCTCGACGTCAAATGTTGTAGTTCGGTCGTTTTGGTGGTTCACTGTTTTATATCCGAAAAGTTCTCATTTGTAAATTTTAGTCACGTTCTCATCTTCGTTATACATTTCACTGTTTTGTTCAAAAAAGTTCTGTTGGTTAATTTTTTCGCGTCACTGTATTATAACTGTTTTTTTACATTTAGTTTCTATTAATTTATGTCACACTCTAGACCCTATTTTGTAAAATTTAATAGGTTTTTGGCTCACGAGCCGTTGTGTTGCATCGGTGTCTTTTTATTGTTTCTGTATACTTTCACTGTTATTATTAATACATTTTCACTCCTTCGGCCGGTCCATCTACATTTTTTAATGTATTTCAGGCGGACCGCGCGACAACGCAACTGTGCGCGTTAGATGTTATTAGCCGACTGACTGTTCTCCGCATAACGGCGAGAAAGAATGTGTTCATACATGCCTAAACCATGAGAACGTTGGTCGAGGGAGTGCGCGCATGAAGGTGAATACGCGCCCTCGCTAACAATTTTACATTCCTGTGCCACACAGAGACAGTCTCGACGCTAAAGTCAATTCACCATATATTCTTTGCCACCATGCCCAATGCGTACCTTGCACTGACGATTACCGAATAATACAAAGATTGGTTTAAATAATTAAAATTTGTTTTACCCCTTTTTGCCCTGTTACACTTATACCTCTACATTATTGTAGTAAGGGCCGTTACATGGATGCACTCGAAGAATTCGAGATATATAGAGGTCATAATAGCCCTGATGTATGTGACGACATACTCAATGATAAACTCAACTTCAGGTCCAACCCACTGTATGATACCGCGCTGCGATTGCTTACAGATAAAACTAAATAATAGTGCCCATCGACACAGTCTTGACATACTACACGCGGTGCACCATGTCGGTTACTAGTGCGCTGATAATTGTTTACTCATTGTATTTTACATGTTTATTTATTGTGTGTTTGTTTTACCATGGATTTTAATATATAACGAGCTCCTTTGGAGTGAAGGTCTGAAGATGGGTCATATGGCCTGAAACGCGTAACCCAGCTCAAATTACGTTAGAAGTCACTTGACGGAAATCATAAGGTAAATTATATCATTATCATACAGTGACTTGGACCGCATTAATTATGTTTAAATCACTGAAGATGCCTCTAAAATATATGGGTTAGTTTGTAGCTTGACAGTTTCATGTGAAAATTGTAAAAAGCCAGAAACAATTTTTTACTTTAGAAAAGTGCAAAGATAATGAATTATTTGAGTCAAACATAAGGTATTTTTATGGACTGAGGTGCATTGGGAAAGGGCCTACTGCTGGGAAAATATTATGTGGTATAATGAATCTGCCACGCCCCACTACAAGCATATCAAAACACAGAGACATTTTACTAGAAAAAGTGGCAGAAGAATCAATGAAAACTGCAACACAGGAGGCAGTTGAGGAAAATAGAGACAGTGAGACACCTACAGACATTACAATTGCATTTGATGGTACTTGGCAGAAGAGGGGCCATCAGTCTTTGAACTCCTGTGCACCTGCCACAAGTATTGACACAGGTAAGGTCCTAGATGTAGAAATTGTATGTAAACATTGCCATGGATGCAATATTGCTAAGTCAAATGCAGACAAAAAGGCACAGCATGAACCAAAGTGCACCAAGAATTTATACAGGCTCTAGTGGAGGAATGGAAAGTACCTCAGCTGTAAACATTTTTCATCGCTCTCTACAAAAACGAGGGGTTCGCTATGTGCAATTCATTGGAGATGGTGACTCTAGCTCATTCAAATCTGTTGTTGATAGCAGACCTAACGGCAACCTTGTGTGTATTGGGGCGTTTCATTATTTCTCTTCGGAGGTCTTTTTATTATTTTTGGTTAGTTGAACATTTTTTTAATGTTATAATATAATCAATATCTTCTCAGTTTTTGTTGTACCAATTTTTATTTCCATCAATTTCACTTTAGATATCAAAAGAACAATTTTTATTTCATCTTTTCTTCTACAGATCCAAAAATTAACAATTCATCATCTTCAATCTCACAAAAACAGTCTCCTTGGCAACGCCACCAATTTTCCATTACATCACTCATACAAAATTCTGTTTTCATACATTCAGTTATACATATATAATTATTTATATTTAACATTTTATATCAATTATCATTATTACAAAACAATATAATAATTATTAACAAACAATATCATTATTATTAACAAGAATATAAGAACAGAACCAATAATAACTATACAATTGTGATTCGGTACCGGGAATCGAACTTGGGTCCCCCGGTATCGTTACAATCCCTCCCCGCCTAAGTCTATTCAATTTTCGGCTTTCAACAAGGAGGGTGAAAATTGAATGACAATATTGCTTAGGTAACTCCGGCAAATTCAGGCCGTGCTGTTGTCTGTATGTCCACATCACCTTTTTGGCACTAGGCCCTACTTAAACTATCAGCATTTTTGTGATATTTCCCGGCCTTATGAGTAATGACAAAATCAAATGGTTGTAAGGCAAGTGCCCATCTCATTAATCGGGCATTTGCAGATCCCATAGTTTTTAAATAAATCAGAGGATTGTGGTCTGTTACAATAGTAAAAGTCAGTCCCCCATCTAAATATTGACGGAGTTTAAGAACGGCCCAGACGATGCCAGTGCATTCCTTTTCGGTCGTCGCATAATTTATTTCTGGCCCTTTCAGTTTTCTACTTAAAAAAATAACTGGATGTTCATATCCGTCTTTATCGGTCTGACTCAATACTACGCCAATTCCGACGTCGGATGCATCAACTTGAAGCATAAATGGTTTTTCGTACTCGGGCGCCTTTAATACTGGTTCAGAAGCGATCATTTTCTTTAAGATTTTAAACGCCGTCTGACATTTCTCATTCCATTGAATTGGTGATTTTTTTTCTTTTCCTTTCGTCAGATCACTCAGAGGAACAGCAATAGTAGAAAAATCTTTGAGATATTTTTGATAATATCCAATTAGGCCCAGGAATGATCGAAGTTCAGTTTTTGTTTTTGGTATTGGATAGTCTATAATAGCCTTTATTTTTGCTTCTGCTGGTGTCCGATAACCCTGTCCAACTAAATGTCCCAAATATTTAACGGTGGCTTTTGCAAACTGACATTTAGTGGGTTTGACTGTTAGTCCGGCTTTTTTTAAAGTCTCAAATACTTTTTTTAAATGTATCAGGTGATCTTCCCAAAAAGATGAAAACACTGCTATATCGTCAAAATATGTTTCCACAAATTTGTGTATTCCTGATGTTAGTTCTCTAATTAGTTTGCAAAATGTGAAAGGCGCATTTTTAAGCCCAAAAGGCATACGTTTCGGTTGATACGTACCAAATGCAGCATATCGTTGGGCTTGTTTTGTCATGGAAATTTGCCAGTATCCCTTTGAAAGGTCAAGTACAGTTATAAAATTTGCTTTCACCATAGTTACAACATTTGAATCAATATTCGGGAGTGGATGATAAGTTGTTTTAGTGATCAGGTTCAATTTCCGATAATCTATACATGGCCGTGGGTCTCGGCCTGGGACTTCTATTAGTATCACAGGTGACGTGTAATCAGAAGTACATTCTTCCACTATTCCGCGCTCTAGCATATCTTTAACTGCATCTTCTAAGATCTTCGTCTGTCGAGGTGACAACCGATATGGTTTATTTAAAAAAGGGGTATCATTAGTCAGCTCAATGTTATGAGTAACTGATGTGACTAATCTGGGTTCAGGAATGAATATTTCTTTATACTCCTCTATTACCATTCTAAGTTGCTGAATCTGTTCGGATGTTAAATTAGTCCCTATTGCATCCTTAACCCAATCTTTATTAGAAACACGTTCTACAGGACTAATAATTTCTTCCTCGAATTCAGTATTTTCAGGGTTTTGTATGATGGCAGCGACCAGTTTTTGTCTTTTGAAAAAAGGCTTTAACATATTGACATGATATACCTTGTTTTGATTTTCCTTCTCGGGTCTATGTATAATATAATTCGTATCTGATACTTTCTTCACAATCTCAGCTGGTCCCGACCAATGAACTGCTAACTTATGTGCCCGAGAAGGTATTAAAACAAGTACTTTATCTCCTTTTTCGAATTTATGGATTTAACCTTTTTGTCATAATATGTCTTGCGACGGTGTAATTCTGCCTCAAGATTCTGAAGGGCTAGTTCCTTAGTCTTCTGCAATTTGTTAATTAACTTGCCTACATATTCCACTACAGATGAACTTTCTGCAATCTTTCCATTCCAGTTTTCATAGATTAGCGTCAAATGGTCTCTTAAATTCCACCCATATACCAGTTCTGCTGGTGAGTATCCAGTTCCTTCATGCACTGCTGTTCGAATAGCAAACATCGCAGCCGGTAAACACTCATCCCTTTCTTCACACATCGATCTCAATAATTTTTGTAAAGTTCTGTGAAGTCGTTCAACCGGATTTGTTTGAGGATGACTAACAGAGCTGTGGATCACTGAAATTCCCAATCGTTCCAGAAATTCGCTAGTAAGTTGACTAGTGAAAGAGGTTCCTAAATAGCTTTGAATTTCTTTTGGAAATCCTGTTCTACTAAATATTTCTGTTAAGGCACGTATTATAGTCGGTGACTTTATGTCTGGCAATGCAATGGCTTCTGGATATCTAGAAGCCATGCAAATAGCCGTGAGAATATATTTATTCCCTCTAAACGTTTCAATCATAGGCCCACAAGTGTCAATGTTGATTCGAAAAAATATTTCTTCAATTTGTGGTACCAAGACTAGTGGAGCTTTCTTTCTCTCTCCCCCTTTTCCTGCTAGCTGGCAAGGAAGACACGTCTGAACAAACTCCGATATATCTTTTGCCCATCCTGGCCAACAGAAGTACTGACTAAGTCGTTTTCGGGTTTTCGTAACTCCCAAATGTGCGGAGGCCGTATCGTGACATGCCATCAACTGCTCACGAAATATTTGAGGCACAATTTTTGTACTATAGTTATCCTCATATTTATTCATTTTATAATACAATATTCCATTTTCTAAGTCATAATTTGTTTCTTCGGGTCTAGATTGTACTTCTTGGATCATCTCTAACAATTCGGAATCAGAATTTTGAGGAGCCATGAATTGTTCATGTGTCGTATTCAGTAGGGACAACATTTCACCCTGTTGATGACTGTCATTTTCTTCAAGGAGTCTATCTTCCTTTTTTGTTTCAGTCTCAACGGTTGATAGCTGATCATTTTGAATTTTTTCTTGTTCTGCCTGCTCTTTTACTTCTATTTCTCGCCTAACTAACATAGACTTTATGTTTATGGCATTCACAAATTCTAACAAATGTGCATTTGTGTTTTGTAAAGTCTGCGCCGTTTCATTCCCCATCAAATAAATTCCTTCATAAGCTGGACTAGCTGTGACTGCAGCCTGAGCAGGTATTACCTTTTCAGGAATTTCCAAAGTGACATCTACTATTTGGCAACAGAAGGGTTCTGGAAATAATGGTGTGTTAAGCCATCTATGTTCGCCCGTGTAATGTTCAATGGATACATAATTTTGATGCACCACATCAATATCAGCACCTGTGTCCCGATGTATTTGAACTTGTCTACCGTTAACTTTCCCTTGACACTTGAATGGCATTACTTGCTTTTCTAAATCAGATTGAGAAATGCCTCCAACTTTCAAATCCTCTTTAGTCTCTTTCATAAAACTAGAGACCTCTTCAACTATTCCTGCTACATTTGAGGGTTCTTTACTAGATAAACTTTTAGGACATCTATTCCTCAAATGATCTAATGAATTACATAAATAACATCGCATCTCTTTCCGTTTTTCAAATTCAGGTTTAAATTCACTTATCTTTGAATCTTCCTTTTTTTTAAATTCCTTGTCTGGAACATTAGATTTAGGTTGCACCTTCAGAACATTTTTTGGATTCGACTCTATCTTAATATAATCCAAACTTGTTTTTTGGTTAAGACAAGTCCTCAAATCATCATTTTTCTCTAGTTGTCTCTGTAACTCCAAAGGTATACTTAAATTTAACCAATCTTGACTCAGCTGTTCTTTTATTTGGGTAGGAACCCGATATTTTAACTGATTTAAAATCATTAAATTTTTCAAGCTTTTGACATCAACTGCCTTCATTCCTTCAGTCCATCCTTCAAAATATATGGTCAATTGATATATAAAATCTGCCCAAGTCTGGTTCGGTAAGCGTCTAATATTAAAGAATTTTTGTCCGAGTTTTTCAGGGTTTAACTGATATTTTCTCATAAATAATTCTTTTACATAATCATAATTTTCTGCTAGCTCTATTGGTTCTCGATGAATGAGTTCTTTGATTACCACTGGTACAACACTAGTTAAAACAATAACCCAGTCTTCAATAGGTATTTTCGAATGTACCATAGCACGTTCAAATCTTCGAAGGAAAATTGACACATCTTCCTCTTTTTCATCAAATATACCTACAACATCTTTTATATTATACAATTTTGGTTCTACAATTTTTCTGACTTCAACTTCAGTATTAGAAGTCTGTTGAATCCTCAATTTCTCTAACTCAAACTCTCTTTCTAATCTTTTTTCTTCTTTCACAGCTTCAGCTGCTACTGTTTCACGTCTGACAATTTCTGTTTCTGTTTTCTGTAACAGATATTTGATTAATTCTTCATCATAATCTTCATACGATTGAATTAGAAGAGTATAATCCTTCTTACTCATTCCTTCACGAATTTCAAGATCTAGATCGATCGCAACTTCGTGCAAAACAACTTTTGGGTACCGTTGAATAAATGCCATTTGAATGAGATATTTTACTAAAAAGACAGTATACCACACGAACACACAGACAACATCAACAGCAAGAAACAAAACAAAAAAAATCTGCCGAACTCACCCAAACACCTTGATGATCCGCCTTCAGGAGCTTCTTGTACATAAGTTGCCTTCAACTCGAACTGCAAGGACTGTCTCGTCTCGGCCTGGATTCTTCCTTCTTAGTTCCGAAAAAATCCTCCGACGACTTCCAGTTCACGTTCCTTCAGGACTTCTTGCCTCTTGTTCAAATCAGCATCAATATGTATCTCCCTTTTCAGTATTTTTTTTTTTTAGCAACCATTGTTATTTTTTAAATTTGTACGTTATTTTCATATTTTCTGCACAAATTTTAATATTATAATCTACACCGCTGAGAACCAGTTTTATTTATTGTAGCGTTTCATTATTTCTCTTCGGAGGTCTTTTTATTATTTTTGGTTAGTTGAACATTTTTTTAATGTTATAATATAATCAATATCTTCTCAGTTTTTGTTGTACCAATTTTTATTTCCATCAATTTCACTTTAGATATCAAAAGAACAATTTTTATTTCATCTTTTCTTCTACAGATCCAAAAATTAACAATTCATCATCTTCAATCTCACAAAAACAGTCTCCTTGGCAACACCACCAATTTTCCATTACATCACTCATACAAAATTCTGTTTTCATACATTCAGTTATACATATATAATTATTTATATTTAACATTTTATATCAATTGTAACTCTTAACTTTTTTAAATACTTTTATTTATTCAAATTACAACTCCCACTTACCTTTCATCTTTGATCTGGCCGGATCGCGTAGTGTGGACAAACCCATTTCGTTCGACGAACTCTGACAGTACATAAACGAATTAAGGCCTTGAAAAAATTTAACTCTCAATTGTATGGAAGAGAAATTAGATTTTTTATTAATAAGAAATGTTGAATTGATAAAACTTCGTGTTACATGTTGTGCAACACTTGCACCTTACTGACTATGGCTTACCTTCCTTTATACAGGTACAATTATACATATAAACAGCCCAGCATTGCTCACGCACACTTACACACAGAATTTACAATGCCCTTAACATTTTTATACTGATAAACTTCCCCCCACGGCGGCCACGCGGTCTTCGTGTACACTCATCTTCTCGTGTAATTTCCTGTAAAAGTTTTGTCCGAAAGTTATAAATCACTTCTCCAGGTTGGATTGACCGCGGTCACATAAAAATTACTATAGTTCCACCTTGTTTTACGGTTAAATTAAAAATTTTTACAAAGAGCCTATCTTGGCCGTCCCGGCACCGTGGAGTTCAGCTGGTAGACTGGGAATGGTAACGTAACAGGTACTGCTGAGATGGTCTCATACTTTCGACGGAAAACACTGCCTTGCTCTTCGTCGTCGAAGCTTCGTTATATGCCATGCATGTAGTTTTTGGAGCTAATACAGCATATGATCTCAGCTAGGCATTGGCTGACGTCATTAAAGTAGGCAGTCCTTAGCAGCACTTCCTGACGATCTGTGAAGAGACGATGAATAATTTTGCGCTCTAGCCATCTTGGGTTTTTAGTTGAGAGCGTCCCTTGGAGCGCCTGCGTGAGTAGTTGTGCTCGTGCGTCGACACACATGTACAGATTTCTTAGAATTTCGTGGAGGTGCGAATTCCTTAGCCGAATGACACAATACAGTAAATGCGTCTCGCCTTTGTTACACCACTGTTTCTCAACACCGTTCTCTTATAATGGAATGAATATTTGGCGTACTATAAAACTTTCACCATAATTTTTAGAAAAGCCTGCCCAAAATGAAATAAATAAAAAATATAATTACCCCATACGGTAAAAAATAAAAACACCCAAAATTGACACGCTACACAATTATCATTATTACAAAATAATATAATAATTATTAACAAACAATATCATTATTATTAACAAAAATATAAGAACAGAACCAATAATATCTATACAATTGTGATTCGGTACCGGGAATCGAACTTGTGTCCCCCGGTATCGTTACAGTATACAAATATAAATAGTTAATATTTAAATTGGTAAAGTTGATTTTTTTATTACACACTATGGAAACACTGTAAAGATTTTGGTTAACCTCCACATATGCGAACATAAATACAAAACCTATTAATATCTGATTGATTCACATCACCACTAAACAGCAACATTTTTTAAACTCTAAACTTAAAAAATACTTCAAAAAATACCAATTGAATCTGACTACAACACCACGTCCAATATACAATACACAGTTTACCAGAAAACGGTTATGTTGTACAACTGAACCTGAAGTGCAGAATACATTTATGCTTGTGATTATTTTTGGAAAAAAGTAGCACTATAAAATATAGAAATATGTTCACATGAAAAATATGGAAATTAGAAAAAAAAACTTTTCAAAACTATGCAGGCTAATGCTTCATTTCACCGACCTCCATTTAATATTTAACATGCATTAAATCAGCTGTTAATGAATTTTTGCTATAAAATGTCAACGGCCATTTACAAAAAATTTGTCACCTTAACACAAAATTTCTGAGTCATTTTGTAATTATTGGCTGTTAAAACAGTGCTATGGAACCTCGAAATACTGTTTGTCATTAATTTATTTATGTTGTTCTTTATCAACTCATCTGGTGTATTTGAAATACGATATATGTACATATATGTAGAGATCTGTTCAATTTCTGTATTCTGAAAATTAATTTGAATGTTCAGTATTGTTTGTTTGAAAGAAAATAGACAAGAATGTTAACACAAACCAACTTATACTTATAAGGAAGAAAATTAATAAATGCTTGTGAAACAGGGCATAATGTATTGTTTGAACCAAAGATATGCTATGCTACTAAATAATACAAACTCCTCAATAAAAAATAAATAATTCAATAAATTAAAAAATATTAATCCCTTATACATGATTTATTAGCACCATGTGCTGATATAAACTTACCATGTTTAATACTCGGTATTGCCACTAGACCTTCAATCTTATGTAATTCAGCCAGTATTGACAACAGCAGTGATGACTTCCCACTGCCAACTGCACCATAAATACCAATAAATTGTCCCTACAAATAAATCAGAGATACAGTAGACTCCCGACTATCCGGCCTAATGTGGCAGAAGGGCAGGCCGGATAACAAAAAAGCCGGATAGCCCGGAATTCTATAATTACGCACTTCCTGCCCCATCCATACCATTAAAAACACACTTTTTATACCGCTCTTATTTATATTTTTTGACCTCTTAGTACAGGCCAGTACTTTATAAATGTTTGTTATGTACTGTACTGTATGTTTTAAAAATTTATTACAGAAAAAGGACATTCAAGAATAAAAATATTGTAGACTTAATTGCAGTAACTGTACAGTATATATACATACAATTTTAAAATAAACAAAACATTAACGTAAAACATAGGCCTAATTCTTAAAAAAATGATTTCAACTTATTTTACTGTTCATTGATAAATGTTTACACAAATGTAAAAAGGTAGGCATAAGATAAAAGAGTCAAAACTTAGTTTTTAGTTTTTGAAAAAATCCTTGATGACAGCTTCTCCCTTTTAGCCCTCTTCCGCGACGCAATGTCCCTCCACTTACACAACCAGATGATATCAGTTGGCGTCTCTTCCTCCTGCTGACTAATGTACTGCAGCACTGCCTCAATGGTATTGAATCCTTCTGAAGGTGGGATGAAATTTTTCCTGTCATATAAAGATGCCTCCTCCTCCTCTTCTTCTCCCTGTGTCACCATTTCCACAATATCGTTGTCAGTTATTTCATCAACTTCGTCGTTTGCCATCCATTCTCTAATGTCCTCTGCATTGACATCGTCACAGCCCGGTACTTTTTCCAGCAACGAAACAAGTTTATCATTTGTATCTTCCACTTCGGTTTCACACACGGGTTCAAGGTTGAAATGTCCACCTTCATGGTACAAAAGAATTTTCCAAGACCTTACAATTAATATGTTTGGAATCTCTTCCCATGCTTCGGCCAACCACCTTATGACATCTAGCAAGTCAATCTTTTGCAAAGTGGTTAAGTAGTCTTCATTACTATCAATCGTTGATATCAACAAACTGAGAAGACCCCAGCGATACTTTTTCTTTAGCATTTCAATGATGCCCTGGCCCATCGACTGACACACAGCCGTCACATTGCCTGATAAAAATAAAGCTTTGATGTCTCCATCTGTGAGTTCGTCAGTGGCCAGATGCAAAGGTGCATTGTCAAGAATTAGCACAGCTTTTCTCAGCAAATTGTTGTCTTTCAAATGTTTTTCTACAGTCGGTACGAATTCATTTTGGAATCAGGTTTTAAAGATTTCTGAATTTATCGATGCTTTCTTTTGTTGTATGTAATATAGGGGTAGTGATTCCTGATTTCCCAGTTTTTTAAAAGCTCTAGATTTCTTTGGTTTTGCTGTTAAAGTCAACCTAAGCTTGTGATTGCCGGTTGCTTTACTGCAAGCCAAGATGGTAACTCGTTCCTTGCTTTTCTTGTATCCTGGTGCAGCAGCTTCTTTTTTTGATGCAAGCGTTTTTCTAGGGAGCATCTTATAATTTAAAGTGGCCTCATCGCAGTTGTGCAACTGCTCCCTAGAAATTCCCTCCTTTTCAATAAGCTTAAAAAGATAGTCTTTGAACAAAGATACAGCCTCTTTATGAGCAGATAAAGACTCCCCACTTATGGTAATCTGGTGAATACCGAATTGTTTTTTCCACCGATCTAACCATCCATCACTGATTGTTACAATGCTTTTTCCTTCAATATCGGCCCAGTAACAGGCAATTCTTTTCCTCATAAGTGTTCATGCCACAAAAATAAAGCTTCCTCAACTTCTTTATGCTTACCTTTCACCACGGTTTTTTTACTTTAATTCCACTTCCACTATCTTGGGCAGCACACCACTTTTCAATTTCTGCTCGATTTTCTTCCATTCACCAACTGTACTTTTCCCAACTCCTAACTCCGAAACAATAGTTTTTGCCGTTACCACAGAGTCCAGTCGTTTTATAGTGTGTAGTTTCTTCTCCGTAGTCACTACAACCTTTTTTCGTTTATCACCCATTTCATAATCTTCAATAAAAAAAAACAACGAAGCACACCAAAAAACAATTTACGAATGTAAGCAGAACAGTGGCAAACGTATTTGTTGACATCCGAACACAACTGACGAAACAAAGAGCAGGTAGCAGGGCGGGGGAAATCATGTCCCAACTTGTGACAATAGGCCGGATAGTCGAGAGTCTACTGTATTATAAAATTATGAATACTTGTTGCGTAACAGAATGGCAATCACTTACTAATGATTTAACAAAATTACCTAATTTTTATTTTTTCTACACAATAATCAAAATATTATTGAACATAAAAGAGTTGATTGGCTAAAATACATCATGGAAAGAATGCTAATAATTATTATTTAAAGAAGCGTATGCACTTCAATTGATACCACAAACGTTTTTGTCCCAACAAATAAAACACAACTGGAATCTGAATAAATAGTTAAACATATATATTTATACAAAGGTTTTTTAAAAATATATAAACACCTGGTACGTTTCACAGATTTTTTTTAACTCTGACAGCTGTTTCGACTTCCTAAGCCATTGTCAAAGAGATGAATGAATTAAAAAAAAAACCTAAACACAGGATGTGAGTAAAGGTGGTGGTGGCCATTTGATATGATAACTGTGATAACTCTGATAACAGCTGTCAGAGTTAAATAAAATGTGTGAAACGTACCAAGTGTTTATATATTTTTAAAAACCCTTTGTATCAATATGTTTCACCAAGTGCCAACGAGTCATCAATTGATATATATTTATTTTAACTTTCATTTTATTTTATACAATGAAACTTATTTGAATGTCACAATAATTGAGTCAGTACTGAAAAACTTCATTTTATATTATATAGTACTGATCTTTTTTACAGATATGGGTTCTTTATTTTTATTTTCTGTTTTATAGCATGAATTAATAACTCTTAAATCTCAGGGCTGCAGTACATAAAAAATATAGACCAAGTTGTTTGTTACTTATGTATTGTTTTTTTAATACAAACTTATAAAAAAAATTCTTTATGCATAATTAATTATAGTTTCAAATTTTCCCCACTAGAGAGGAGCAATGGCTGTTCTTTAATCAACAAGAAATTTAGCTCTTCAGTCTCTCGCTTGTGGCGCTAGTTGGCTTATCCACTGAACTATTAAAAAACACCAGTCCTCACTTCTTTCTACAGTTAAATTTTTATAGGATAGAGATTGACAGTTGTCTGCAAGTGAGTGGGGAACTGGTATTTTGTGCAGTCTGATTGGCCAAAACTATACAGCACAGTGTTGTCAACTCATATACAGGGGGTTTCGCTGTTTTGCTTTACCACGTGCGCATACTACATTAAATAGTACGATTCATTTTTCACAAGTATCCAAGTCACTTGAAATTATATTCAAAAACTTACGTTAATAGTTCCGTCAGTGACTTATGTTTATGATTTTGTTTATGATATGTGCGTTGCAGAATGTCGTTAACGTATTTGTTGACAATCGTGAATACGTTATCTAGCGAGGCTACATGAACACTGCTGAGTAGCTGTAGATGAATTTTATATAATTCAGTAATTAAATTTGATTTCTTTTTATATAAAGATTTGAGTTCCTCTTTCAGCCATAATACTTGGGCACGATTTTTTATATTTATGGCGGTTTTTGATTTATTATTTATTTTTATAATGGCATAATTTGGTGTTAAATTGTTTCTGATGCATTCCTTGTTAAACTTAATGTGTAGGTTCGTTTTCATTAGTTTTATCTTAATGTTTTGAAATTTAAATACTGTTCTTGCTTGATAAGCTTCTAATTTAAGATTAATTTTTCACAAGTATCCAAGTCACTTGAAATTATATTCAAAAACTTACGTTAATAGTTCCGTCAGTGACTTACTTTTTTGTCGTTACGACGCGTTTCAAGACGTATGTCTCATCATCAGGTGTTTCACCGGTAATATCCCGGTTCGTGAGACACTAACCATTTTAAAGACCAACTTAATTGATGCCAAAATACGCAATACAAAAGAAATTGGCGAAATAATTAACCTATTAGAAGTGATACTTAGTCAGAACTATTTTACTTTAGTACCAAATATTACATTCAGCAAAGGGATTTAGCAATGGGCTCACCACTATCCGGCTTACTGGCAGATGTATACTTAAGTCATTATGAAAACACATATTTACTTAATAACAGAAATAAACTTTGTAGCAAGATAATTTCATATTCACGATACGTTGATGATATTCAATGGCACTTTACGTCAAATAGAAAACCTAAAAAACTACATGAATGAAATCAACGACACGATAAAGTTTACCCTTGAAACTGAAGTGAATAACAAGATTAATTTCCTTGACCTGACTGTCACAAGGCTGGATAACAAATTTAAATATAAAATTTATAGAAAGCCAACCACCACAGATACTACAATACATGCTGATTCACACCACCCGTTTATACAAAAAATGGCACCCTTTAATAGTTTAATACATAGATTATTAACAATACCAATGGACGCCAGTGATTTCAATGAAGAACTAACGACAATTAAGCACATAGCTATAGCTAATGGATATAAGGCAGTAATGATAGATAACCTAATAAGGCAACATCGAAAGAGAAAGGAAAAGAACGGTACGCCCCGTAAAAATCTAGATAATACAAGGTATATATCATGTGACTATGGCAACACCTTACCCAAAATATTAAATAGTGTGTTCAACAGGTCAAATATTAAAATGGCGTTCCGCACTTCTAATACAATTGGCAAAATGCTTAGATCGAAACAATCCACACCATTAGAAGATAAGACAGGGGTATACAAGATTTCATGTAGCGACTGTAATAGCTATTATATCGGACAAACTGGTATATCTTTTGGTAAGCGTGTCAAAGAACATCTCCCCAAACAAAACAGTAAAAAACTAAGTTCCAATTTTGCTCGGCATTTAGTTGATAACAATCATAATTATACGAACTTCAAGACAAATTTTAGACCCCTGCATGTATGTAAGGAAGGCAGATACATGAATGCTGCTGAAGAATTTGAAATATATAAGGCACAAAAAATTCTCAGTAAAATTAAAGGTAGTGATATAAATAATAGTAAGAATATCCCCGAGTTCCTATTAAATGATCAACTGCAGTTCCAATCAAACTCACTGTATGACGTAGTTATTAGTATCCAAGATAAGATTGAAAACACACGGCCTACTGAGTAAATAACGTACAGTAATAACAACAGTGCGGGCTCGACTTCAACGCGGTGTGCACCGACCATATATGTTCCGTTCACGTTTGTGTTTTTATATGTTCGTTTATTTATTTTATTTTAATGTATTGACGACCTCACCTATCGAGTGAAACACCTGATGATGAGACATACGTCTTGAAACACGCCGTAACAACAAAAAAGTAAGTCACTGACGGAACTATTAACATAAGTTTTTGAATAAATAGTACGGCTAGTGCAATTACCTTTGTTTGATGTGACTGAAATTTAACAGTTTTAGAATTCACAATATTGTCATATTTTAGTGTGAGTTGTACGATTTAGTGATATTTTTTTTAATTTGGTGATTAGTAGTCTAATAATAGACTAATTATTAATACATTTAGTAATTATAAGTCTAATGTAAGTGATTTTGTGGTAAAATTTAAAGCTTATTAAGTGATAGTGATAGTCAATATTATAGGGGAACAAAAAAAAATTTTTTTGTCTGTTGCATGAGATTTTTCAACTGTTTCTACGTATTTTGGCATCGTCGATTCCAAATATGAAGTCAGTTTTCCTGTGCATGCTCTAGTTTTCATGCAATATGAGTTTTAATTACTGTTGCAGATTTTGGTTTTTACGCTGAATGTTCTAGTTTTCATACAATATGATTTTCATTATTGTTACAGATTTTTGTTTTACACTGAAGTTAGGGGAGTTCTATTTATGGAGCAGTTCCAATTGGTCATTCAGTTCATCTGCGAGAAGAATACAATGACATCAAATCAATGATCAACTTACTAAAATATTCTGACCATAACTGGATCATTTGTGTGGATCTTAAAATGGTAAACTTCCTACTTGGACAACAGAAAGGTTTCACGAAATATCCTTGCTACCTGTGCATGTGGGATAGCCGTGCTAGGGAGAAACACTGGACACAGAAGGAGTGGCCCGAACGTGAAACTCTCGAAGTAGGGATGCCAAATATTGTGAATGAACCTATTGTCAGCCGAGACAGAATCATCTCCCCCCCCCCCCCCGCTTCATATCAACCTTGGCTTGATGAAGCAATTTGTAAAGGCTCTGAATACTGAAAATGAATGTTTTCAACACATTGTTTCTGCTTTTCCTGGTCTGTCATTCGACAAAATAAAAGCAGGTGTGTTTGATGGTCCTCACATTCGATCCCTTATATGTGACAAGGAATTTGTCAGGAAGATGGATCAAAAGGAGAGAGCAGCATGGATGTCTTTTGTAGCCGTTATTAACAACGTCCTTGGTAACAAGAAGGCAGAAAACTATGTACTTCTGGTTCAAAGGATGCTAAAGGCATTTTGCGATCTTGGATGTAACATGAGTATTAAGATGCACTTCCTGAATAGCCATCTTGATCAATTTCCCAAAAACCTTGGGGATGTTAGTGATGAGCAGGGGGAACGCTTCCATCAAGACCTGAAGACAATGGAAGAGCGTTATCAAGGGCGATGGGACATGCATATGATGGCAGACTACTGCTGGAGCATCAAACGAGACCGTCCTGAGCAAATCCACAAACGCAAGAGCTACAAGCGCAAATTCTTGCCTGAATGAGTTTTGCATGCCCTCTATGTCACATTGCTGCATTAATTAATTAACATCTTCCATCTGTATGTACATATCAATGCTATAGTTAAAAAAATTATATGTTTGTATTTAATAGTGTTTTATGTCATATTTATGCTCAAAATAAGTGATTTTATTCCTTTGCATTTCAAAACTGTATGCATAATTGTATGCCATTGCATGTTTTTGTGTTTAAATGACGTATATTATCACCACGAAGGTGATTAAGATAATATCCCACATTTGTAAGTTGAGATAAATGCTGAAAAATTCGAAAAATTTATATTAACATGAACAATTGTTAAAAACGAATTGCAAAAAAACTAGCTTACAGAGAAAAACTAACTTCAGATATGAAATCAGCGCACCCAAATTAGTTAAGAACAAGTGTTTTTATCAATGCAACAAAAATTTTGTTCCCCTGTATTATCCATTCAGCTATGTCTGATGCCAGTACTTGCCAGTAAAAGGTAAGTATTTAATGGACAGGCAAGATAACTTATCTGTTCAGTACATGACTATTTTGAAAAAGAAAAAGAGTATAGGAAAAGAGAAAGACGATCTTCTTACTGATTTTAGTGATACAGAGCCCAAGTTTCAAACCCCTAATAAAAAAAGAAATATAGACTAAAGAGTTACGAAGTTAGATTCTTTCCAAGAAAATGCAAATCGATAGAACATTTATAGCTAATATTGTAGAAAAGAGCACCCAACAAAAATAAACTTTGTAAGCATTTCAAGGATGTGAAAAGCAATTCAAGACAACAGTGTAGTGAAAAACAAAATAGTGAAGTGAATAACAATAATAAAGTGCTGACTGACGAAATGTGCGGTGAGAGTTAAAGGTTCACATGCCAAATGGGATCCTGATGCTTTTAACATAATTAACGTCTAACCATGTGGAAGCAATCATTTTTAAATTAAAATAATTTATAGTTTTACATGAATTTAATGTGTGCATTGGTGTTCATTGTATGTAGTGTTTCGAAGCAGTATTATTTTAAAACTATTGTTGAACCTATAGCCCGTGCTTGGAGATACGTTCTAAAACGCAGCCCAGGCCTAGGAATATGCATAAGCAAGGTGTTGCTTAACAGGTATATAAAATATCTTCCTTGTGAACAGTACATATCATTTGCTTGATTTGTATAGTAATACAATTACAATAATATTATTATTATTTGATTTACGTTGGAAACAATAAATGTATAATTCTTTTTTTAAAGCCAGCTGTGTGACTGTAGGCGCGCATGCACACACATATATATATGCATGCGTGCGCACAGATAGAGATTCGTAGTAACACATTTACAAACAAACGTTAACAGTCGTGAGTTTTTGTTACTATTAGAAATAATGTTCATAGGTTGGCTACACTGTAGCTGATAACAATTCTCTTCTCACATCTCACAGCGACTCCCTCCACATCGCCTTTCCCCTCTGACCGTAAGCGTTTCGCGCATTTCCATCCCCTTAACTTTCAATTTTGCTATACTCCACAAGATTCAAAAATAGGAAGGCTGAGGATGTGAACACTGAATGTCTCGAAACATGTTCCAAATAAGGATTAAACATCTTGCGATAAAGATATTATAAATATTAAATATATTATGTACATCGCGAAATAGACTGTAGCAAAAAGTGTTTTGAATTAATAATACTGTCTGCCCGCGATTCGACGATCGAGCATTGTGTAAGGTGGGAGAAGCATGACCGGGTACTATGGTAGGCTAAGTGGGGGTGTTGTAATCTCTAAGCTGAGAACGTTACCTCGTCTCACTAGTTCCCCCCCCCCGCCATTTAGCTCGTCTCTTGCTCTCTTAACGCAGTCACGCATTCCTCGCGTGGCTTTCACTAGAGAAATTTGTTTGCGCTCTTCGAGAACACTTTGTTGTTATCGTTATTAATTTATTATTTACTTTGTTGTTACCATTATTAAATTTATTATTAACTTCATTGTTATCTTTAATTACATTTATTATTTACTTCATTGTCAGCGAATTTTAAACAGTGAATTGTTATTTTTGTGCATGGTCAAAACATGGAACAACAAAAACATACGCCAACACCTACTACTAGCTTCAGAACACCGAAAACTAACCGGAAGGTAATTCACAGTACGGAGCGCACCGTTGTCACCAACATAATAGAAACATGTGTACAGGAGGCTAGGTCAAGAACTCTGCTGGTACCTATTACTTGCCCTAACAAGAGAGCAGCCCTTTATACGAGAAAAGGGCATATAGTCAACCAGAACCATAATTACTCGAGTTTTCAAAGTAGCTTCAAGCCGTTGCATTTCTGTAAAAAGGGCAGGCTTATGGACGCGCTGGAAGAATTTGAAATTTATAAGGCCTCAAAAACCCAAGGTAATCAGCTCTTGAACGACAAGCTTTCTTTTAAGTCCAACGGACTGTATGACACGGCCATACGCGTGTTGGAACAACACATAGATAAAGGTAGAGATAGTGCGACGCGTAACGGTTAGTCGCTTGCAAGTTCCGATACGATGCGCATCGTGTAGTTGTGTAATTGTATACACGCGGTATGTGCGAGTGAAACTTTTTATTTATTTCTTATTAAGTTGACGTACTCCATGTGAGTGATTCTTGTTTTTTATCAACCTGATGATGGGACCATGAGTCCCGAAACGAGTAGTTTTTTAAAGAAACATTGAAGTTGCAAAGAGGAGCACCAGTGTACCTGGATACACAAGGTAATATTAAATATAGTTACTTACCTAAAAGTAGAAAACTAAACACAGCTGAACAATTTGAAATATACAGACATCACGCACTACAACCAAACAACATATTAAATGAACAATTACATTATAGATCACATACACTATTCGATACATTTATCCAAACACACAATCTGAACCTCAGCGCCAATTCCCTCCCACCATCAACACCCACCACACACACCAGTCCATAACCGTTATACTGTTAAAATGACATTCAGTATTCATTCCACTGAGGAAGAGGAACATCACCTCGAAACGTTTGGGAAAGATAAATGAAAGTAAGTTCATATTGTGAAAGTTTATATATATATATAATAATATGTTTTATTGTTATATGGTAATAGGAATGATTAGTAGCAACGGTAACTAAGTTAAGTATTGAAGAAATAATGTTGATATTGGTATTAAACCTACAAAAAATATAGTTCTGATTCTGTTGTAAAGAAAATGAGTATCAGTAAAGCAGGATAAATAGAGTTGAATAGTTAGAATCTGCCATGAATAAGTTGTGTTGAATTTTAGATGATAGAGAGAGAAATAATTATTGTTGCTTTTGAAAAGTTAAAAATTTTGTTTTACGTGTTATGAGTTTAGTAGCCTATAAGAATCTATATTTTTCTCTTGTGATGGAAAGGAGTAAAGTAGTGTTGACTGGAGTCCAGTCTTGGTAAAGATGGTAATGTAAAGGAGAAGGCATCTGTCTTAAATCTTGTTTTTTGTTTTTGTTATTTGAGAACGTAATAGTTAAGAAAACCCCAATGCCTCAGAACATAAACCAATGCAACTAAGGGGATATATCAGTTGCGGATATGGAAGTATATAAGGCCACTATTTTAAATTTTGTATTCAATGTTTCAGAGTTTAGTGATGCTGTGACGGCGGTCCTGAGCTGGCCTGCGCGTCAGAGCAGGAGCGTTAAGTGCCAAATGGCCTTGCGGTGTTGGGATCTCACATGAGAAGTCCAGCAAGGTCAGGCGGGTACGGTCATCATCACTGGACCAAGGGTGAGTTATTGTACTTTTTTTTATGTAAACACTACAGGGGATTGTGGCGACATATCTGAACTGATCCCTTTGGAAGGTATGAATGAGTCAATGAGAGTTTTTATGCTTCGGCATAAAACCTCTCATTGAGGGGGTTTTGTGACGGTACAAAAGTCCGTCTTCAGATTTATTTGCCCTAAAGAGATATTTTATTGTAATTTTCATATATTAAAGATGGTTAGGTTGGCTTCCTGAGAGATATAAAACACGACGCAATTTCATCTATACAGTTCGACTCAAGGTCAAGGCCTACGTGCGTATTGGCAGCAATGTGCGCAAGCAATTTAAAAATCAGACTGAAACGGCCGTAATAATGTCCGAAACGTAATCACAATGAAGCAAAACCATGATGTAAGCCGAATAAAACAATGGAATAATGACGTCATAACACTTCTATTTGCATACATTGTACCAATTGCTCGCCCCCAGTCTTCATACTACAGCCAAGGCGTCAACACGCTGTAAAAACTTCGCCGGCAACTAATGCCAGCAAAAGTGATTTAAACCAGTAAAATGTAAATTATAACGCAGCAGTCAATACAGATATGACTTTCAATCAGTGAATACCAGTTTAAAAATGTAAATTTAGAGTCAGTGCTAAAGGAAGAGAAAACTAAAGTAACAAGGAAATCTTGGCCGAACATCTATCAACAAATGTGAAACTCATGACCAGAACTTCAAGTCTACACCTCAGGGAAGTCCAAATTTAAATTAATCCAACTTTTATTAATATGAGCTCAAAATTGAAATAAAATAAAAATGTAACTTTGTAAATGGGTGTGTGTGTGTGTGAACGCATGGTAGCATGGATGTGCCGGCATATTTAAAGAAATGTGAGGCATTGGTTTATGAGTAGTATCGTCTAAGTAAAATAAGTAAATTCCGAAAACTATAGATTAGCAAAATGTTAATGCTACAAATTAAGTATTAAAAAGAAGGAACGAAAATAACGAATAAATATCATTGGTGGAAGTAGCTGTAGACGCCATTTTGTTTAGGTTTTATATAAGACGCCATTTTGATCTTGTAATTATAAAATTATGCAAATTCAAGTTTATTAAACAGAATATTCATGCCACTAAAACCGTTGTCAGAGTTTTTATTTCACACTAACACTGTTTCTGAAACCTCGCTGAGACAAGAACCTGGACCCTAGGAAAATAAATAATGTTGTTCGTACCATGTGCTCAGGCCGGAAGTGCGGTAAATCGCATGTAAGTATTAATTATCATTATCAATTTATAGATATGTTGAAAAGTGTCAGAGTAAAAGTACATGACGAAGTAAAATAAAGGCCATATTCAAGATCATTTAAAGCTTGTATGGTAAAAAATCAATAACAAAATGAGATCTCAATAAAAAGGGGGGTAAAAAGAGATAGAAAGAGTAAGAGAGCGTGTGAGAGAAAAAGAGGGGTACATAAGTATAAAGAGAGAGAGCATGTAAGAGAAAAAGGGGGGTACGAGAAACAGAAAAGTACTGATTTGTAGTACAATAAATTTTGCATAATGATTTGCATCAACATAAATTTCGCTTGATAATTTTTGTATTATTTTATAAAAAAGAGAGAAAGATTAATAGTTTTTCTGGATAAAATAAAATAAGATTATGTTCTTATAATGTGTTAGTATAATTATTATGCCGAAACCTTAACCTATATTTCTGTACCAAGAGTTCATCTAAACGAACCTGTGAGAGTTTTTATTTAAGGGAGTTCAATAATAATTAATTATCTAAATTATTTCTTTTGGGAAGAATGTAAACGGTTTCCATATTTAATCCACAACATCGGGTGGCGACCTTGGGACTTTTGGGGATCTTCTGTTTTTTAAGGTAAGTCGTAAAAAAAATCGCAGTAATCGGGGTAAGTAAGTATCTTCGTCTTGTGTTTTTTTGTAAAGTTACAAGGGTCTGTTGTACTTTTCTCTGTCCTGTATTGTGATAGAACTTTTATTAGAGTAATATGCAGTAAACTATTATTAGTTGTGAATAACCCACCCCTTATTCCGTAAAACTTGACATTTTCGGTAACTCGTCACCCTCTCAGTCCACATTAGGTCGAGTTTGCGGGACTCTACTGTATTTAGTTTTAATGTGCTAAATAAATAAATTTATTATTGGATAAATAATAAAAATTTAGTTTCCGTACATAATAAAATTTGCTATTTCTTTAACTTTCAACACAGCTTGTTCTCACATTTCTAATCATGTTACCATACTTTTAATCGTCTTTTTTTTGTTGAATACAAAAATTATTTTTATTTAAGTGGGATACATTTACAGGGGAAGTTATTCATCCACACTTGAAACTACAGCTTTTGTAGAAGTCAGTTTGCTGACTCTGAGTAGAGGGGAACTGTGGTCTTACGATCGTAGGCAAACCAAATGGCTAGGACACATATTTCACCCAACCTCGTTTACAAGCGGCCACGTGGTGGGGGAGAGCAGCCTCGATCATCCAGTTGCGGCCAGACAGTACCATACAAGGTAAATAAGCGTACAGTGAAAATAGTGAACAGAACAAAAGCGAGGTTATTAAGCAATTCAAGACAACAGTGTAGTGGAAAAAATAGTGAAGTGAATAACAATAATAAAGAACTCTACAAGATTCAAAATTAGGAAGGCTGATGATGGGTGTTGTCCCAAAACATGTTCCAAATAAGGAAAAAACATCTTGAGGTAAAGATATTATAAATATTAAACATAACACTTTTTGCTACAGTCCATTTCTTGATGTATATAATATATTTAATATTTATAATGAATTTACCTCAAGACATTTTTTTTCCTTATTAGGAACATGTTTCGGAAACCATTGTGTTTCCATCCTCAGCCTTCGTGATTTTGAGTCTGGTGAAGTAATTGTGTGTTGGCTGGTTGCTACTGTGGTTTCCTGTTGGCTTCTGGTACTTTAAATATATATATATATATATGTATTGGCCTGAATATAAGAAGATGATTTTTTTCCTTAAAATGCCCTTCCAAAAGCCATACTCGTCTTATATGCGCAACCTAACATTATATTGCGCAACCCGATCTAGCCACATTATTAACAAACCTGAGCACCCACCAACAAGCGGACCCAAAATTGAGAAATATAAGAACTTGATTGGAAGAAGGGAACGAAACTATCGCTCAATATTATCAGTTGAAAAACGAAATATTATTCATCAAACCATCCTTAAGGCAGGAGAACTGGAAGGTAATTATTCCAACCCATATTGAAAAGGAGATAATAATTAATTACCATATACGATATGGGCATATGGGCGCCTTAAAGGTGATTAAGGCTTTGGAGGAGAGCTGCCACATAAAAAACGTAAATCGGAAGGTCCGGATGTATATCAGATGTTGCCGTATCTGCCAACTCGTCAAATCAAATAATGAGAAGAAGGAAGGCATGATGATTCCTATCACATCCCAGGCAAGATTGGAGAAGGTATTCTTGGACATCTGTGGACCATTGTGGTAGTGGCGGTCGTCACCGATATAAGTACCTGATAATAGTCATGGACCATTTCACTAAGTTCGTTAAACTATACCCAGCTAATTGGGCAACTACAAGGAAAGTTCTAAAAATATTAATAGACCAGTATTTCCCAAACATCGGGAAACCAGTTTCGATCATCACGGATCATAGAACCCAGTTTAAGGGAAAAAATGGCGGGATACCCTACTATCTATGGGTGTACGTACATACAAAACCTCGGTCTACCACCCGAGCAGTAAATCCGGCAGAGAGGGTGTTACGAGAAGTGGGGAGGATACAAAGAACCTATTGTCACCATCAACAGAGAAGGTGGCAAGACTATCTAGAAGCCACAGAAGAATTCCTCAACTTGGCATACCACCCAGCCACAGGGACTACCTCATACTCCGCCCTGTACGAGAAACTACCCCCACGAGAGATCGAAGAAATACTAGAGTTCCCAAGAAATAATGCTTATACATTTGATAAGATAAAATTTTACTACAAGGTGGCCGAAGACCAGGAGAAACGGCGAAACAAGTATGAAAGGAATAGTGGTAAAATTATAACATATACAAGTGGAGAAAAAATATTATTGAAGAATCAGGAATTACCCAGGACACTGGAAGGTATAACAAAGAAGTTGTTGCTACTATACACGGGACCCTATATAGTCTCCAAAACCAAAACCAATAATACTTATGAAATAAAGGAGATGGGTTCTGGAAGAATAAAGGGTGTATATAACCAGGCTTCCATGAAAAAATATTATGAGGAATAAAAAATAAAAAGAAAAGGAATTTAGAAAATTAACAAAATTAAAAAAACAAAGTAAGCACAACTTACTACCTATTATTTATAAAACTCATTTGAAATAAAGAAAGGAAGAGAATTTAGAAAAAATCAACTAAATTATAAAATATATCGTAAGTACAACTTACAAACAATTATTATGAAAAATATTATGGAAATAAAGAAAAAGAATTTTGTGAAAATTAACAAAATTCAAAAACAAAGTAAGCACATCTTACAACCAAGTGGAACTATTAAGGAAACTATTTATGAAAAATAAAAAGAAAAAGAATTTGTGATGTAGAATAAAACAACACAAAAATTCTAAAGGATACGGTAAGAACACCTTACAACCAAAATATTTATGAACTAATGATGAAATTAAAGAAAAGAAATGGAAATTGAATAAAATTCTAACAAATAATACTAAATAACAAGATCACCTTACCACAAACAAGGTATGAAATAATTTTAAAGGAGAAAGAAAAGGAAATAAAAACCACTAATACGATTAAAGGAATAAACTTATATTAAAATAAGGATAATAAAAATTTGACACAATACAAAGAGAAACAATGACCACATAAAAATGATAATTAAGGAATTCATTTGAATAAAAAACCAGAGCGAAGTAATTGGTGAAAAAGAAAAAATATATTTAGGTAAATAAATCAAAAATGAATATGATCATAAAATAAATGTCGATTGTAATAAAGATATTTAAAAGAAAATGCTAGAACACAGAACTAGTGGAACAATTCATGAGAACTAAGAAACAAACAAAAATATCAGAAAATATATGCTACCAATGACCAGAAACAGATTGCAATAACAACCAAAAAAGAATAGAGAAGTAACACAAAAAATTTTTATACTTAATAAATAATGATAATTATATGAATAAACGAGCTTCCCACCATAATAAGAAATAAGATAACAGTAGAGCTAACCAGTCAGAAGAATAACTGAGAAGGAAAATCACTTAGATAGAAATATTAACAAATCTGAGCAATTACGAAGTGAAGTATCCAAAGATATTTTTTAATAGTCATAAAAAAGGACTATTATTCTTATATAATTTTGATTAATAACTCTGTAGATAAGTCCAGCAGTATTATTATGATTTTGAGCAGAGATGATTTGCCTCTGTACTCAATTAGAAGTGACGTATGCCCAGCAGAGTATGTAGCCTACAGTGCCTCTCTGAACTGCCCCAGCTCACGTGTTAGGGAATGTTAGGGAATAAATATCCCAGGGATAAAACACCAAGTTGTGAGAATATGAAAATAAAATAATAAACCTCAGATGACTATTACTATCAAGGAAGATAAATATAAAAATAAAATATATGTAAGCTCGAATATCAAGAAACAAAAATAGAAATGGAAAGGAAGTCCAGAAAAAAAATATAATAAGTATCATAACCAATTATTTCAGACAAACAAAGTCTGGTCTGAACTAATCACTTCTGGAGGAGAGCAATCTGTAGCATGACAGATAATCCACTAAATAAAGATCCAGATATGATCATGATGAAATATCAATTACAATAAATATAAAGGAAAATTCAAATGAGAACATGTAAATATCAAAATAAAATACCACCATGAATGGAAAAAATAATAATAAAGAACCAAAATGCAACAAAAGTGTATAAAGATATATAAACCCTAAAAAACTAAAATAAAATAAGAATAATACCCAGGTAGGATAGGAGTAGGTAAGGAAGATACCCAGAATAAATAAACGTACCAAGATAACCATATACCCCGAACAGACCAACGGACATGATAAAATCATATGACCTTGAAGAAACCAAGAAGAAAGAATCTTCATGAAACAAAATTGTAAGGATGGAAGGACTACGAGATGTACCCAAGGGAAACCTATTACAAAAGAATATAACCAACCCCAAAAAAGAGTAAAAAGTCACAAAGAAAGTATAACACCCCAAAACCTGATAATAAATGTAAAATAGTTATAAACAAAGTGTTTAGTGTTGTGAGTAGAAGTGCACCCACTAAAGTTATTGTGTAATGAAATAAACAAATCTTCATAATCCCTTAGAACTAAGATTTTGGTCTTAAAACATTGTAAAACTCAATGAGAAATAAGACCCAAAATATAAGTGAACCAGTGCAAGTTATTTCAATATATTAAATAAACTTCAAGTATAAGTGTAACTAATACTTCAACTAAGTACTGTATGTGTATACCATAAAACAACTTTAGTGTTTTCTATTATACAGGAATAAAATTTTATAAAATAATATTATGAAAACATTACTAATGTTTCTAAGCAGGTGGTGATTAAATAAAGTGACAGGGGATAAAAATGTAATACCCAAAATAGAAACAGATAAGACTGCAACCATAAGTTTAAGAATGGCTTTAAAATAAATAAAAATAAATGGCTTGTTATGTACATATTTAAGCCCATGAACTCCATAATTCAGTGGTGAATAGAATAAGATTTTATTATTATTAGAAAAATGTTCAATATGTTTAATAAGTGTTAATCCATCCTAAAATGTTTAAGTATGAATACCATACTCCTTTTAAAATATTTATAAATGTGTTATTAATAGTAGTTAAAAAACTAAAATGTCTAACTTTAAAGGCCATATTATTAATTTTAAATATTGTTTACATTATTAGTAGGAATACTATACTACATGTTTTATATTTTAAACATTGTATTTGCCTCCAAAAGCGTTTTAAGGCTATAAAACAGGTTAATTACCTACAGTCACGCTTTTTGAAATCCGAAAACAGGATTACTCGAGTTTCGACACATTAAGTGTCATCTTCAGATCCTCGATGAATATAAGTTAAAAATACATTTGTTGATGTATGCACATCCCGTCAGATAATAAAAACAACACAAACATAACAACAAAAATACTTAAATAATTTAACACATATTAAAACCGAGACAAAACAGAACGAAAACACGATACACGCGGCCTACGCGAACCTGCGCAGGAACACGTTATGCGATAAAATCAATCGATACCGATTTGACCTTTGATAAATTTTATCGATCTGACACAGCTAGTATCTCGTTCGATATCGTTCACTCTGTTAAATAGAATATTATTTTTATGGATCGATTTTTCATTTAAGATGCGATCGTAATTATCTTTAGTGGCCTTATATATTTCAAACCTTTCAAGAGTGTCCAGTTTAAGAGATTTCCTGCATTTATGTAATATATCCAAATATGTAATATTACCCACACGAGCTCCCTTCAGCCGTGTGGGTAAGGGGTTTTGGGGGGACGTACGCCAGACGACCGGAGCGCGGAGAAGGTGGAGGCACTTAGTTGGGAGAGTACTGTGTGTTGGTTATATTGTGTGAGGTGTAGTGTGTAGCCATACACAAGCGGGAGAGGTAGATGGATGTGGCCGTTATAGTTGTTCTGGGGCATCTTTATTTATTCATGTTGCGTTGTTTTGTTTATTTCTTCATATTTTTCTGCGACGTTCTTACAGGGGGGGGGCAGCCAAGACTGGGACGTGTGACGCTGGTCGCCAAAGCTGTTAGGTGGCGACAGGGAGCCGTCAAGGGAGGCGGAAGGAACAGATTCGGATTATATGCGGGTACGTAAGTGTGGGGAACTAGAGCGTGTGTTTACTGTGGTGAAGTGAAGAGAGTGTGGGGGAGTTTTATCGTGAGTTGATTATTGAGGCTGCTTTAGGACGACAGGTCGCTACTGCCGGGGAGAGATAAGTCCTTGGCGGGGAAATAGTATGTATTACTGCTTAAGCAGGTCTGTGTCGTTGACGCCGGCGTGGTTGGAGGCGAGGGGGAGGACCATTGGCTATTGCGAGGAGGCGATTTAGTAAGTAGGAAGGTCGGCTTGTATTGCGGGTGTTTCTATTAATTGACGGGACTATCGTTTGTATGGAATTGCGGCGGGAGGCTGTGCGGGAATACTTCCTGTTCATATATTATATATATTAAATATATATTTAAATTAAATTAAATTATATATATTAAATATATAAATTATATATATTAAATATCCAGTAATACGACCATTACTCAAGTGGGAGTAATATATACGAGAAAAACGAAGTATCGCCAATCGATTAGTGAAGTGAGATAATCCTATTAACTCTGAATTTATTTACAGTAAACCACAAGAAGAATTATTGACACAATTAACTTAAACAAACATAAAATTTCAACACTACACCCTTACAAAAATTATTTACTAAATTATTAAACATTAAAACATAAAACATAAAAATTTTTTTTTAATTTCAAAACAAAATATTTAATTTTCATAAAAAATTAAATAACACAGTTTTCATTTGTAACGTGTTTGGTTACAAATTGGCGTCCAACTGAAGGGCTTCAATTGGGAATTGAAAGGCTATTATAACTTGCCCAATTACTAATTCAAGCTTGGCAGCGGTTATACAGTCGGAGAAGGAAACAACATGCAACGTCGTGAGACTTATAAGAAAAGGGCGGCAGAGGCCGAAACGGAAATTAACATGGAGGACAAGGAGGCAACACCCGTGGAAGATGTGGAAGTGTTATTACCCCCAGCGGAACCGAAACAACCCGAGGTACCAACGCAAACAGAGGAGGTAAATTTCCAAGAAACCATAATGAGAATGATGATGGAAATGAGCAAGAAAATGGACTCCACAAAAGAAGAAAATAGTAAGGAAAGGAAGGAAGACAAACAGTCCTTGAAGGAAGATTTGAGTGAAATAAATAAGAACTTAGAATCCAAGATGGAGGAAAACAATAAAAAATTGGAAGATTTGAAGGAGGACAACCAGTCTTTGAAGGAAGAATTCAAATCAACCAAGGAAGAATTCAAATCAACCAAGGAAGAATTGATTGATAAAATTGAAAACACCAATAAGAGAACTGAGGAAACCAGTAAGAAGATGGAAGAAAAGATGGAGGAAAATAGTAAGAAGATGGAAGAGAAGATGGAGGAAAATAGTAGGAAGATGGAAAATGACAACCAACAATTGAGGGAACAGTTGGAGGAAAACAATAAGAAGATGGAGGAGAAACTGGATGAGAATAACCAACGATTAAGAGAAGAGTTGAGAGAAGTCAACCAGGAAAACATGAACAAGGTAGACGAGAGAATAGAGTTGGCGAAGGAAGAGTTGAGCAGGAAAATCAACGACAATAAGAAATCTATAAATAAACAATTGGAAGAAGAAACAATAATAATAAACCAACAAATCAGGGAAGTTGACGAAAGATGTCGCCAGACTGAGTGTGAAGTACAGGAAGTCAAGGAAGTCGTAAATACCAACACAACAAAGATCGAAGAACACCATAAGAAGAAATTGGAAGAAAACAAAAAGGAAGCACAGGAGGAATTAAGTAAGGTACGTATCGCACGGAAAGGTGCGATGGAATGGAAGTAGCAATGACGAATATCACCAGTCAAGTGCGGCAGAGCCAGGAAGAGATGGAGGTAATCTGAAATCGACCAACTAACTTCACAAATATCCCCATAAATGAGGGTAGGGAATGGCTAAACTTTTGCCAATACAAAAGGAAGCCAATGGATTTTTTGGTCCGAATAGAGGAGTACATTGCTAAACATAGAGGAAATAGATGGATCAACAACAGGGAGCTATTGGACGAATCATTCCGTGAAATGACGGACAATTGGTGGATGGCTAACCAGAGCGAGATAGATAGATGATTACCAACAGTTCAAAAACTTATTTAAGGCCAAATACTGGTCGGAGACTACCCAGAATTTAATATGTGACAACATATGTCACGGCCGATATAAGCCACACATAGGTAACTCGATGACGGCATACTTCCTCGGCAAAGTATGTATGGCAAAGCATTTAGAACCAGCCATACCCGAAGAATGCATCATCAATAAATTGTCATTCAATTACGATGAGGAAGTAATCCGAGCAAGGAGAGGCAGCCAGATCAAAACAATACAGGCTATGATGGAACTTCTGGAAAACTACGAAAATGAAGAATATTACAGACAAAGCCGAAGGAGGAATGATCGGCAGGAACCAAGCAACCTTCAGTATACCAATAACGGCAATAATAATAACAACAGTGGCTATCAAGGAAACCAAGCCAATCCCCAAAATAACACCAACAACAACAATCATAATAATAATAATAATAATAATAATAATAACAACGTTTCGGGTAACCAAAATAACTTTAGAACAAATAACGGTTACCAAGGTAATAGGAATCAATATTACCAAAATTCCAACGTTAATAGTCAGAGAAACCCCAACCCCAATAATACAGAAAGGTATTATAATAATAATCGCGGGTATCCATCAAACCAAAACAATGGTAACAATAGGTTTTCCCGACCAAGAGTAAACTTCATACGAGCTGAAGACGGTCGCCAACGAAGACACTACCATCAGCGGCGGATCAGCTATCATGAATACGAGGATCGGCGGAGGAGCCGAGAACGTGACGATCCGAGGGATAGCCGGCCTAGACGAAGTACCAGTCTAGACAATACAGAACGGCAAATAAACCGAGAACAACAGTTGGAACATCGCACAGAGCGGCAGGGACCCACTCAACTCAAGGTATCCCGACTGATGCATCAATCAGTGCAAACAATATACATAACGATATCGAGAATTTAAACGGGAGGAGGCAGTAATAAATGATCATGCCCCTTTACTGCTCCTATCTCCTGGGTATCAAAACGAGTTGCAAAGAGCAACTAACACCAATAAAATAACAATAATAGGTTGCAATTATTTGAAAAATATTCGACATGAACTATTGGAGGAGGATGACACTGGCCTCAATAGTGTAAGCAACGAGATCATATATATCAATGCGGAAGTAGAAGGAATCCCCGCACAATTAATGATCGATACTGGTTCAAATGTGTCTATAATTAGTACAACAGAGTTGGAGAGAATCCAAAGGGAAAGTGGTAAAGTATTGCCGACATTGCCGATAAATAATATTGTTTTAATAGGTGCTACCGGCCGCCAAAACAAAACAATCAGAAGACAAGTTTCCATGAACGTGATTAGCTGTGGTATAGAAATTGACATGATATTCTTAATTGCGACCGGATTGCCTTTCAACATATTAGTGGGGTGCGATGTGCTCAGACGGAACTCCGCTATAATCGATTTACGCACGGAAAAAATATCAACGTGTGCAGACGGACTCACCTGGACGGCTGACTTGGTAGGTAGCGAAACAGTAATTCCCAGCGATATCCACCAACAAATCCGAAAAATAAATTATATCAACAATACCTCTTTATTTAAACCAATCATATACGATAACTCTGACGAGGATATATGGTCCCAGAAGATCCAGGAAATCAGGGATTTCCGGGGCGGAATCACTAAGGAAAGGTTGCCAATACACAAAGCAAATCAATTAATAAACATCTATGAATGATATCGCTCAGTATTCTCCGACGAACCCGGTAAGGTAAAAAATTACCAATGTACTCTGCAATTTAGAGATACAGTGGATTTTAACTGGAAGTCGTATCCCATTGCGCATTCACGAAAGGAAGCAGTAAGAGCTGAAATAAATAAAATGATTAACCGTGACATTATAGAGAGTAGCCAATCCCCATACACCAGTCCTATCGTGGCTATTCCTAAGAAAAACGGACAAGTCCGTCTTTGCCTAGATGCGCTCTGAAATAAATAAGAAAATCGTCAATGACAGGACCTCACCCGGTGAGATAGAAGAGATCTTAAAACGTTTCCACGGTACCAAGTACTTTAGTACCTGGGACACGGAGTGCGGCTACTGGCAGGTGGAATTACACCCACAAAGTCGCCAGTATCTGGCATTCATATTCGAGGGGCGTAATTATCAATTTAAGAGACTGCCCTTCGGACTCGTAAATTCGGTCGCCGTCTTTGTGGCCTGCATGGACCAGACACTTGACCAGGAAGCACTACAATTTACCACCGTGTATGTAGCTGATTTGCTTATAACCTCAGAAACATGGGAGGAACACTGCTACCGTGTGGAACACGTACTGAAGAAATTGGCTGCGAATAACATCACGCTTAAACTGGAAAAATCTCAATTCATTGCTAAGGAAGTTCAATTCTTGGGTTTTAACTTGAATGACCAAGGTATCTCACCGTCGGCAGAAAAGGTAGAAGCAATCCAGAAATTTCCAGCACCAAAGAATAGAAGGCAATTACAGTCATTCCTGGGACTCTGTAATTATTACCGCAAGTTCCAGGAACAATATTCTGAATTAACCGCAAGATTTCAGCCACAACTGTCATCTAAAAATAAATGGATCTGGGGTCGAGAGCAGAACGAGACCTTACAACTCATTAAGGACAAATTTTTGGAAACCATAACACTTCGCCACCCAGATTTTAAGAAACCTTTTTTCCTAAATTGCGATGCCAGCGACATTAGCCTCGGAACGACGCTATATCAAGAAGATGAGGAGGGTGAACATATAGTGATTAGCTTCGTGAGTAGATCCTTAAACCAGTGCGACAAGAACTACAACGTCACTGAGAAGGAGCTGTTGAACGTAGTATTCGCGTGTGGCAAATTCCGCACATACATCTTAGGTTACCCCGTTACCGTCCGGACAGATCATAAATCCATATCGTTCCTGAGGAGATGCAAATTGAGTCACGGAAGGTTGACCAGGTGGATACTTGCCCTTCAAGAATACAATCTAAAGTGGGAGTACATCCCAGGAAAAAAGAATGTCGTTGCAGATGTATTATCACGGGTTGATGTGGAAAAGCAAACATTCCAGGGAGAGAAAGAAAGTGTACAAAAAATCTACCACATTATTAGCACCAGAGCCGATCTAGCCACATTGTTAACAAACCTGAGCACCCACCAACAAGCGGACCCAAACTTGAGAAATATAAGAACTCGACTGGAAGAAGGGGACGAAACTATCGCTCAATATTATCAGTTGAAAAACGAAATATTATTCATCAAACCATCCTTAAGGCAGGAGAACTGGAAGGTATTTATTCCAACCCATATTGAAAAGGAGATAATAATTAATTACCATATACGATATGGGCATATGGGCGCCTTAAAGGTGATTAAGGCTTTGGAGGAGAGCTGCCATATAAAAAACGTAAACCGGAAGGTCCGGATGTATATCAGATGTTGCCGTATCTGCCAACTCGTCAAATCAAATAATGAGAAGAAGGAAGGCATGATGATTCCTATCACATCCCAGGCAAGATTGGAGAAGGTATTCTTGGACATCTGTGGACCATTTCCCCGTAGTGGCAGTCGTCACCGATATAAGTACCTGATAATAGTCATGGACCATTTCACTAAGTTCGTTAAACTATACCCAGCTAATCGGGCAACCACAAGGAAAGTTCTAGAAATATTAATAGACCAGTATTTCCCAAACATCTGGAAACAAGTTTCGATTATCACGGATCATAGAACCCAGTTTAAGGGAAAAAATGGCGGGATACCCTACTATCTATGGGTGTACGTACATACAAAACCTCGGTCTACCACCCGAGCAGTAATCCGGCAGAGAGGGTGTTAGGAGAAGTGGGAAGGATACTAAGAAGTCACAGAATAATTCCTCAACTTGGCATACCACCCAGCCATAGGGACTACCTCATACTCCGTCCTGTACGAGAAACTACCCCCACGAGAGATCGAAGAAATACTAGAGTTCCCAAGAAATAATGCTTATACATTTGATAAGATAAAATTTTACAACAAGGTGGCCGAAGACCAGGAGAAACGGCGAAACAAGTATGAAAGGAATAGTGGTAAAATTATAACATATACAAGTGGAGAAAAAATATTATTGAAGAATCGGGAATTACCCAGGACACTGGAAGGAATAACAAAGAAGTTGTTGCTACTATACACGGGACCCTATATAGTCTCCAAAACCAAAACCAATAATACTTATGAAATAAAGGAGATGGGTTCTGGAAGAATAAAGGGTGTATATAACCAGGCTTCCATGAAAAAATATTATGAGGAATAAAAAATAAAAAGAAAAGGAATTTAGAAAATTAACAAAATTAAAAAAACAAAGTAAGCACAACTTACTACCTATGATTTATAAAACTCATATGAAATAAAGAAACGAAGAGAATTTAGAAAAAATCAACTAAATTATAAAATATATCGTAAGTACAACTTACAAACAATTATTATGAAAAATATTATGGAAATAAAGAAAAAGAATTTTGTGAAAATTAACAAAATTCAAAAACAAAGTAAGCACATCTTACAACCAAGTGGAACTATTAAGGAAACTATTTATGAAAAATAAAAAGAAAAAGAATTTGTGATGTAGAATAAAACAACATAAAAATTCTAAAGGATACGGTAAGAACACCTTACAACCAAAATATTTATGAACTAATGATGAAATTAAAGAAAAGAAATGGAAATTGAATAAAATTCTAACAAATAATACTAAATAACAAGATCACCTTACCACAAACAAGGTATGAAATAATTTTAAAGGAGAAAGAAAAGGAAATAAAAACCACTAATACGATTAAAGGAATAAACTTATATTAAAATAAGGATAATAAAAATTTGACACAATACAAAGAGAAACAATGACCACATAAAAATGATAATTAAGGAATTCATTTGAATAAAAAACCAGAGCGAAGTAATTGGTGAAAAAGAAAAAATATATTTAGGTAAATAAATCAAAAATGAATATGATCATAAAATAAATGTCGATTGTAATAAAGACAATTAAAAGAAAATGCTAGAACATAGAACTAGTGGAACAATTCATGAGAACTAAGAAACAAACAAAAATATCAGAAAATATATGCTACCAATGACCACAAACAGATTGCAATAACAACCAAAAAAGAACAGAGAAGTAACACAAAAAATTTTTATACTTAATAAATAATGATAATTATATGAATAAACGAGCTTCCCACCATAATAAGAAATAAGATAACAGTACAGCTAACCAGTCAGAAGAATAACTGAGAAGGAAAATCACTTAGATAGAAATATTAACAAATCTGAGCAATTACGAAGTGAAGTATCCAAAGATATTTTTTAATAGTCATAAAAAAGGACTATTCTTACATAATTTTGATTAATAACTGTCTGTAGATAAGTCCAGCAGTATTATTATGTTTTTGAGCAGAGATGATTTGCCTCTGTACTCAATTAGAAGTGACATATGGCCAGCAGAGTATGTAGCCTACAGTGCCTCTCTGAACTGCCCCAGCTCACGTGTTAGGGAATGTTAGGGAATAAATATCCCAGGGATAAAACACCAAGTTGTGAGAATATGAAAATAAAATAATAAACCTCAGATGACTATTACTATCAAGGAAGATCAATATAAAAATAAAATATATGTAAGCTTGAATATCAAGAAACAAAAATAGAAATGGAAAGGAAGTCCAGAAAAAAAAATATAATAAGTATCATAAGCAATTATTTCAGACAAACAAAGTCTGGTCTGAACTAATCACTTCTGGAGGAGAGCAATCTGTAGCATGACAGATAATCCACTAAATAAAGATCCAGATAGGATCATGATGAAATATCAATTACAATAAATATAAAGGAAAATTCAAATGAGAACATGTAAATATCAAAATAAAATACCACCATGAATGGAAAAAATAATAATAAAGAACCAAAATGCAACAAAAGTGTATAAAGATATATAAACCCTAAAAAACTAAAATAAAATAAGAATAATACCCAGGTAGGATAGGAGTAGGTAAGGAAGATACCCAGAATAAATAAAGGTACCAAGATAACCATATACCCCGAACAGACCAACGGACATGATAAAATCATATGACCTTGAAGAAACCAAGAAGAAAGAATCTTCAAGAAACAAAATTGTAAGGATGGAAGGACTACGAGATGTACCCAAGGGAAACCTATTACAAAAGAATATAACCAACCCCAAAAAAGAGTAAAAAGTCACAAAGAAAGTATAACACCCCAAAACCTGATAATAAATGTAAAATAGTTATAAACAAAGTGTTTAGTGTTGTGAGTAGAAGCGCACCCACTAAAGTTATTGTGTAATGAAATAAACAAATCTTCATAATCCCTTAGAACTAAGATTTTGGTCTTAAAACATTGTAAAACTCAATGAGAAATAAGACCCAAAATATAAGTGAACCAGTGCAAGTTATTTCAATATATTAAATAAACTTCAAGTATAAGTGTAACTAATACTTCAACTAAGTACTGTATGTGTATACCATAAAACAACTTTAGTGTTTTCTATTATACAGGAATAAAATTTTATAAAATAATATTATGAAAACATTACTAATGTTTCTAAGCAGGTGGTGATTAAATAAAGTGACAGGGGATAAAAATGTAATACCCAAAATAGAAACAGATAAGACTGCAACCATAAGTTTAAGAATGGCTTTAAAATAAATAAAAATAAATGGCTTGTTATGTACATATTTAAGCCCATGAACTCCATAATTCAGTGGTGAATAGAATAAGATTTTATTATTATTAGAAAAATGTTCAATATGTTTAATAAGTGTTAATCCATACTAAAATGTTTAAGTATGAATACCATACTCCTTTTAAAATATTTATAAATGTGTTATTAATAGTAGTTAAAAAACTAAAATGTCTAACTTTAAAGACCATATTATTAATTTTAAATATTGTTTAGATTATTAGTAGGAATACTATACTACATGTTTTATTTGTTAATTAAAGAAATTTTAAATAATGTTGTATTAAAATAAGAAAGTCAGAAGGGGTATAGAAACAGTATTATGCAAAAACATTATATGTAAAACCAGAAAATCTAGGCCAAATAGGAAATTCCAACAACATGATAATTGACTAATTAAGTTAAATAAACAGATGGAATTTATATAAGGTGAATCAGTCACCAAATACTATGACTAATACTATACTTTAAAAGGATAATATAAAAGGATATATATAATTATTGAAAATTTTGTAAATGTATTAACTAAAAAATTCCAGAGGGGGAGTCATAAATTCATGAATTATATTTAAAAGGATAATCAATTGATAAAATTGCAAGAAATTAAGGAAAGATAAACCTTTAGGTAAATCTGAAATTTATTATAGTCCTAATTATGACATATTAAAATGGCTAATGTTTGGAGGAGGACAGGAAACAAAAAATTGAGCCTACTTTTCCAAAATGAAAGAAATATAGAAATTTTAATAAAAAACTTTGTAAAATTAGATTAATGGGTATCAAATTAAGCAGAAGGAATTAAAGAAACCGATTATGTATTTACTATTTCATGAAAGTAAATAATAACCAAAATATATTCTGAGTATAATGTACCTTTTTTACATGTATCGGAAACAAAAAAATATTGAAACAATACTTTTCTAATATTAACTTGGCAAGATATTTCAGAAGACGAAGGAAGTAAAACAGTTCTTAATTAACATTCGTTGAGTACGGTTGATGAAGCTCTCGCTAATAAAAGCTATAACTGAATCGTTAATGGCGTATAATAGTAGAGCCTAGCCTACAGTAATAAATCGAGAGTTACGGAAATTTTTACTTTAAACCTAAATTCAGTGAAAACAACTACCACAAACATTGAAATCAATTACTACTGAACTGAATAAAAGTGATATAAAGACTTAAAACTATACAACAATTATTCATAACCAAACGAACTTTACAATTTTCAACACACACATGGACAGAAGTGAACACACATAATCCAACACATTTAATCGCAGTGAACACAGAACACTTAAACAGGACAACTCTAATAACTCGAAAAGGAATTCTCCATGCTGCAGACGAGGGAACGTGAACTAGGCAGATTTTATTGAAAGAAATTTCGTCTGAGCGAAGTCACATTAACCACAGCAGCACGGAAGACGGCCATGTTGGATCCCGTCATGCAAAGCGAACTCTACTATTAGGATTCAGCTCGTCATTGGTATAAACCTTTCAATTAATAAACATTAAATATATTATCTAATAATTTTGTATTTGTTAACTATTAAGTATTTTATTGTGAATGTTATACTTTCTAGCCTTGCCCCTTCTCTCACTATTAATTATAACCGTTGAAAGAACCTATGAAAATATTTATATTCAATAACCTGTATTAACAATCGATCGCCCTGTGAAAGAGTCGAGCAATAATTTGATAATCGATTTTAAATCGATCTTTTATAAAGTTGTCAATAAAATATTGTAATTCAATTATTTGGTTTTAAATTTATTTTATAAATTTAAAAAATAGAGTTTATTTAACAACAGGATGACAAGAAAGGCGACCATTACTCAAGTGGAAGTAATATATACGAGAAAAACGAAGTATCACCAATCGATTAGTGAAGTGAGACAATCCTATTAACTCTGAATTTATTTACAGTAAACCACAAGAAGAATTATTGACACAATTAACTTAAACAAACATAAAATTTCAACACTACACCCTTACAAAAATTATTTACTAAATTATTAAACACTAAAACATAAAACATAAAATTTCTTTTTTAATTTCAAAACAAAATATTTAATTTTCATAAAAAATTAAATAACACAGTTTTCATTTTATTATTTTGCCAAACAATAATAATTTTATTTTATTATTTTAATATTTCGAAAAGGCCTTATTCGTTGATTTGGAAATGGAATTTTACTGATTTTGGTGGTGTGTGTATATAATAATAATATAACACAGTTTTTATTTGTAACGTGTTTGGTTACAATGTTAATAAATTAGAGAGAAAGTGGAGAGAAAGTATACTTGTAGAAGGGTGCAGGGGTAAATTGTTCCCTTAATGTTGTAGTAGGGGGTGAAGAAAAGGCTTCACATGTGTTTAGGAAGGACGAGAGTTCCTTCAGTGTATATTTGGAAGACGATATGTCTGCAAATAAATTTCCCTGGGTTTTTTGTGCACTTCATAGGTGGTGCAGTAATTATGAGTTAGTGTCCCCTGCATATTTTGAGAGTGAGATATATATTGAGAGAGAGAGAGAGAGAGAGAGAGAGAGAGAGAGAGAGAGAGAGAGGTATTGTGAGAGATATTGTGAGAGAAAGAGAGAGATAGAGATTTTTAAAGTAAATAAAAACTATGAAGAGTTTGTAGAGAGGTTAGGTGGAGAGAGAAGTAATAATAATAACAAGTACTTACCTTATAGTGAAACTGAGATAGTAGAGATGATGTATAATTATAATGAATACTTACCTTGGATTAAAGATGCTGTTATTAGAGATGATAATATGACTTACATGATTATGACAAATTATACTAAGGGCGACAGGACCATACCCTACGATGACATGTTACATGATGAAATAATATGGGATAAGCCTATTAATTCAAACGATATTGTCGAAGGATATACAAAATTAGATAAGTATTACATTGATGATGATAATATCATGTATTCAATAATGAATAATGTATGTAGACCTAAGATAAGATTATTATTTGATGATGGTGGATAAATTGTTTTATTGTGTAAGGAACATTTATATATGTGGACAGTGTTTTTTAAAATGGATTGTTTTATGAACTGATTTATGGTCAATGATAAAATAATAAGTTTGGATTGTATATTTTTGTGTGTGTCAATGCTAAATGTATTTTTATATTACAGTATGTTGTGCATTATATGTATTTTTATGTAAAACATGTATGTAACAGGAAGTCATAGTTTAGTTGATTTAATAATAATTGTAACATTTTTTTGTTTTGACTAGATAAAGGAGGAATATTGTGAGATTTAGATTATTTGTTGAATAGTAAATGAATAAACATAAATATGTTCAGGTATTGAGTTGTATTATTATTGGAAGATAAGTGATGAATTTTCTAGTGTTATATCAAGGTGAAATGTTGTAAAGAAGTTTGGGTGAAAATGATAAATAAGGCATGTGAGTTAGAGTTAATTTTAATGGGAATTAGAGAGAATAAGAATTTTGAAATACCAGTAATACACAATGAGGGTATTAGTTATTTTATTTAAAGAGGAAAATGATATAAGTGGAATTAGTGAAGGGGGTTATTATGGAGAGATTGGTGCCATAATATGTAAATCTGGTTGTTAGTAGTGGTTGTTAGAAGGAAGAAAGGTGAGTAAGGTTAGATATAAGAAATGAGATTATAGTGAATAACGGTGTCACCCAAATTAATTGATGAAAAGGTTAGATAGAGAAAATTCATAGTAGGAATGTAATAATCAATGGAAGGCATGTAACATGAAGGTTATTAATAAATTTGAAAATTTGTCACAACAAATGATAATTAAAAGTTGGCATAAGAGAATTGTTAAGAATAAATAGAAAGTTCAAGTAGTAAGGTGTATCAATGTTTTATACAAATTTTAAATGTGAATTATTCAGTTAAATGTAACGATGTTAATGTTTTATTTATCTTGTTGATTCATCCTCTTCGTTCACTTTATAAATATTACTATGTATATAAACTTTCACAATATGAACTTACTTTCATTTATCTTTCCCAAACGTTTCGAGGTGATGTTCCTCTTCCTCAGTGGGAATGAATACTGAATGTCATTTTAACAGTATAACGGTTATGGACTGGTGTGTGTGGTGGGGGTTGATGGTGGGAGGGAATTGGCACTGAGGTTCAAATTGTGTGTTTGGATCAATGTATCGAATAGTGTATGTGATCTATAATGTAATTGTTCATTTAATATGTTGTTTGGTTGTAGTGCGTGATGTATGTATATTTCAAATTGTTCAGCAAATTTTCAGAACATTTAAAAGCCCTCACCACAAACTACATACATTCCACATTTGCCACACATTTACAAAACGAAAACCACAGTTACACAAATATAGAACACAACATGGAAATATTACACTACTTACCTAAAAGTAGAAAACTAAACACAGCTGAACAATTTGAAATATACAGACATCACGCACTACAACCAAACAACATATTAAATGAACAATTACATTATAGATCACATACACTATTCGATACATTGATCCAAACACACAATTTGAACCTCAGCGCCAATTCCCTACCACCATCAACCCCCACCACACACACCAGTCCATAACCATTATACTGTTAAAATGACATTCAGTATTCATTCCCACTGAGGAAGAGGAACATCACCTCGAAACGTTTGGGAAAGATAAATGAAAGTAAGTTCATATTGTGAAAGTTTATATATATAATAATATGTTTTATTGTTATATGGTAATAGGAATGATTAGTAGCAACGGTAACTAAGTTAAGTATTGAAGAAATAATGTTGATATTGGTATTAAACCTACAAAAAATATAGTTCTGATTCTGTTGTAAAGAAAATGAGTATCAGTAAAGCAGGATAAATAGAGTTGAATAGTTACAATCTGCCATGAATAAGTTGTGTTGAATTTTAGATGATAGAGAGAGAAATAATTATTGTTGCTTTTGAAAAGTTAAAAATTTTGTTTTACGTGTTATGAGTTTAGTAGCCTATAAGAATCTATATTTTTCTCTTGTGATGGAAAGGAGTAAAGTAGTGTTGACTGGAGTCCAGTCTTGGTAAAGATGGTAATGTAAAGGAGAAGGCATCTGTCTTAAATCTTGTTTTTTGTTTTTGTTATTTGAGAACGTAATAGTTAAGAAAACCAATGCCTCAGAACATAAACCAATGCAACTAAGGGGATACATCAGTTGCGGATATGGAAGTATATAAGGCCACTATTTTAAATTTTGTATTCAATGTTTCAGAGTTTAGTGATGCTGTGACGCCGGTCCTGAGCTGGCCTGCGCGTCAGAGCAGGAGCGTTAAGTGGCAAATGGCCTTGTGGTGTTGGGATCTCACATGAGAAGTCCAGCAAGGTCAGGCGGGTACGGTCATCATCATTGGACCAAGGGTGAGTTTGTAACGGGGCATTTTGGGCCTATTTCAGGGTAATAAAGAAGTTTGTATTTTTTTTAATAAAACAAATAACATTTTTTTACTATGATAGGGACAAACGTAAACTAAGGTATATTTATGGGTAGCGACGGTAGCGACAGTGGTAGCACTGCTGGTGACAAAATTATTGAAGCGACAGAATCAACAAGCTGGAATTGTGCCAAGGTCAGACAATGACACACAAAACAGCGTAAACAAGTTATGTAATTGAACATCAGGCGATGTTACGTCAGCGCCTTACATAACGAGGAATGTGGGTGTAGTGTGCCACTAGTTTCGTCAGACACACAGCAAACAAAGGCAGTCGGCAAATAACAACCACCAGTGTCGGACGCAAATGACTTTCGCGTCCGCCGGCTCGCCGGTTTAGACGAAGTTTACGTCGCCCGCAGTACAGAAAAATGTGACATAAAATCGAAATTATGAGTAAATAATGTAAATGAACAGTTTTCTTGATACAATGACAGTTTCGGAGATGTAAAACAAATTATTCATTAACGTAAAATGTGTGTGTGGAGAAATGCGACGTCGTCTGGACGCAAACTCAGCTAAGTAGTCTACAAGAATGAAAATCAAATTTTCAAATATGATTTAAATATTCAAAATTGTAATATTAACATTTAAAGATTTTCACGATTAATAGAGAGCTCTTAGAATCCTGGGGTAGATATGTATGTGTGTGTGAGTGAAAGCGCTGGTTTCCGTTGTGTTAGTTAAGTTAAGTATTAAGCGAATTATTTTGTATTTATATTTCCTGTTTTATTTTGACTATTGCTGAACAAATTATATTCAACTTAATAATGATCCATTTTATGTCTATATTTTACTTGAATTACTATGGGAACAAAATGTAAAAGAGGGAGAAAAGAATTGTTTGTTTGATAAAATTGAAATACCAATAAATTTTAAATCATGGGAAACAATATAAAGTTTTCTTTATTTTGAACAACCAATTCTGATCTCCTGTTCGCTGAAAAGAACCCGAGAAAAAATGGTACGTACAAATTTTTTTGTTCTGTTTCTTGTAATTAATAAATACAAGATGGCGCCCGAAGACATTCTAGACAGTAAACAGTGAACAGTAACCTTAAAATCAGTTCAATTAAATTATCAAGAAAAAGATATAGTACAATTGGCTTCCGAACTTAGGGACATTTATATAAAACATATTGTTTTTTATATAAATATAGGCCTACTTGGGGGAACAGAATGGTTGTTTAAGGTAACTAAAAAATGTGTAAACATAAGTAGTAAGGTTATAATATGATTGATAGATGTGTATTATAAATAAGTAAGAATTAAATAAAAATGATGAATACTAATGAAAATATTAACAATGAAGTCAGTTTCACTGATAGTCAAACTGAAAGTCAAATAAATAGCAATTTAAGCGAGACTGAATCGAGAATAATGGAAGGCGTAACGAGTCAATCGACGACGACCTCAGTTAAGAAAGAGAATAATAGTGATATGATGAGTATGATGCAGTTATTGTTGAATAAATTTGATAGCAAATTTGAGGAACAGAATAACAAGTTTGAAGAATTAAATAAATGTTTTGACATGAATGATGCCAAGTTTGATGTATTAACTAATTCACTATGTAGTCTGGAGAGTAAGTTGAACGAAATATGTAATGAAGCAAAAAGAGGAGCAAATGAGTCAAGAGAGTGTATATGTACAGAGAAAAATAAAACAAATGAAAATTGTAGTGACAAATGTAAAAATACGATACCAGATAAAGAGTTAATAAATAATAATGAGATTGTTGAAAATAATGAGAATAATAATATAATTGAAAATGTAATATCAGAGAGTACTGATGAGTTTGTGGAATGTGATTATGAGATGCTAAGGTGTATTGATGAAGTAGAGAGAGAGTGGAAAAATAATATAGTAGTTGAATGTGGGCAGAGGGTAAATTTTCCCATTAATTTTCCTGAACCAAGGTGTTCACAAATGTTGTTTTTGAAGGGCAAGAGACCCGTATTGGTAGATGAATTGACGTGTATATTGATAGTGTATAATGTTGTACCCTCTGTCTGTAATAATTGTGAGAGTGTGATGTGGTGTTGTGAAGAGAGAGAGTTGTGTATTGAGAGAGAGATAGAATTGTATAAGTTAAAAAGAAATTATGATGAATTGAGAAAAAGATTAGAAGGGGTGAAGATGAACCATATAAAATACTTACCTGTTGCAAGAGAGATAGAGAATTATTTTGATGATATCTTTATAAACAATAAACACTTACCTGATGTAATAGTAGGGGAATATAAAAATGATAAAATAACTTACCTGACGTTGACCAATAATACTGATGGAGACTGGACAATAATAACTTATGTTGACAAGGCTTATGAAACATTAATAGGGAATAACCCTATAAATTATAATGGCATAATGAATGAAATAAAGTTAATGGATTATTATAATAATAATAATAACAAATTGTGTGTGGATAACAATGATGCATGTTATAAATATGTTCGTTATATATATGATGATGGAGGTTGAAATTAAAATGAGTGTATGGAAATTGTTAAATATTGTAAATTATGGTAATGACCTTGCAGATTTGGACATATGAAGTGTGAAACAATTGAACAGTTATTGACGAATGATTTGTAAATAATGTAGTGAATTCAATTGTGTGTATTATGAAATGTTAGGTAAATAATGTGTATATGTAGTAGAAAAATGTTGTGATAATAATAGTAATATTATTAATAGTTTGCAGTCTAAATAAATAATAAAAATAATTATGAAGACAATAATTGATGTTTTGTAAATTTTGATAATAATTGAAATATGTTGTGTTTTAAAAATCAATTGAAGTAAATAATTGGAGATGTTTAAAATATTTTGATTGATTTAAAAGGTTATATAATTGAATTTTCTGATGTATATAAATTCTTTTATGAGATTTCAAGTTGATAACAATGAATAAATAAATGAATGTTAAATGGTTTAGTTTGTGGAATAGCATAATGGTTACAAATATAGATTAATAATAGATTTGAAAATTTTGAGGAATCCAATTGCAGCACAAGATAAATAATGAAATGATGATATATAAAAGAGTTAATAAAAAATTTTAAACAAGAATGTTTATAAGTTTTTATATAAATTATTTAAAGGAGAATTGTTTGTTTAATGTATGGTAATAATCCAGGTTAATTTCTCTTTGTTTATTATGTTATGTTAAGATGTGTGGGATAATTTTTGGGGGTAGATTGGTGCTCAAAGAAGTGATAGAACAGTGTAGTGTGGAACTGCAATGGTAGAAAGTTTAGTTTTCAATTTTAATTAATTAGTTATTAAGTTGCTATTGCTGGGGTGGCATGTGCCCCAGTAGATAGCGGAAAGTGTTGGGGGTAACAGAGAGTGTTACCTCCATCGGAGGCCAGCATGGCGAATATGCACGGCACACCCTTTTGTACAATTTTAAATTGTAACTTGATAAATTGCCGTGCCGTGCAAATTAATGATGATGAGTACATGCCTGAAGGAAGAGATGATTTCCCCGACTTTTCGGGCGATTACTGCCTTACCAGCACTAATCGTGGTTTTGGCTAGCGGTCAGCTATGGCCATATCAAGTCCCTTGACCATAGCTGACTTGAAATTGGTTTATATTAGAAATTAATGGGGGGTGAAACTAGGGGAAATCCCAGCACTATGGAACAGCGGCTGCCACTCTGTTCGAGGAGGAACAGCAAAGCCAGGTGGTAGACCCGCATTAAGGGCGCATAACTATAGAACACAGATATGTTGATATCTAAACCTTTCAAATGTAATGCAGAAGCAAGGACACGGAGATGTCAAATTCCTCCAAAACTTCAGTCCTTGTGGACGCAACTGGACGCCACAGTCCAGGGGGGTCATAGTGTGTGTGGCAGGGAGGTTACCCAGGGGGGTAACGAATTAGAAATTTGTTGTATTTTAATAATGATGACTCACTGCTAAATAATTTTGTTTTGATTTGAAAAATAGATGCACTAGATGCTTCCTATATTGTGTTTATTATGTCTTATTGTGTTAATTGCATGTAGTATGTTAGGAATAAGGATTATAAAATATAATAATATGTTTTCAATGTGTTTATAGATTTTAAAATAAAATGAAATAAAGGTGTGATAGTTAAAATTTTCAATGGGTTGCAAAAGATAGAAGTTGGGTGATAGTAATTGTTTAAGTAAAACGTTTGAGTCAGTCCAAGTTGAAAATAGTGGGGTATTAAAGAGAATAAGAGATGAAATACAAGTAAGAGAATCTGAATATAGGTGGAGACACAGTAGTAATGGGGAACATATGTAGAGTTTTGAGCGATATATTGATGTTTATAACTGATGATGTTATTTTGTTGTAGTTGTAGTAAGGTAATGAGATTGAGATTTTTTGGGGATGGCAAGTTTGTAGTGGGGCGTAGTGTAATGTGGGAGTCCGCAACATAATAGTAAGTTGGGACGGGATAGGAACGATTTTAGTGGAAAGGGGTTGCCTTAGGTAGAATCCAGGAACCAGATAAGGGAAATGAGCTTTTTGGGGGGGGGGAAACACATATCCTATGTACAAAGGGTTAGAGAGTATTTTTTTTTTATATATTGAGAGAAGGTGGCGAATTGGGTTAAAGTAGTAAGTAGTTAGAGGTAGAGAAGGGTTAGTAGATTTTTTGGTAGAGAGGGGTGTCATACTAGTTAAAGATTTTGTAAGGGAGCGTTAGAGTAATAAAAGGGGTAAGATTATGAGTAAATGCCAAGTTGATAAAGTGAATTATAATGAATAACGTAGAATCACCCCAAATTAATGAAAGGGAATAATAAATGAAATGATGTGTAAACGAAGAATGAAAAAAAAAAAATTTGGAAAGAGAATTAATAAAAGTCAATTGAGATTAAAAGGTAATTTTATGATTTTATATGCAAATTTAATGATGTAAAGTGTGTAAATTTTTAAATACAAATTGTTTACTTTAAGATAATAATAACAATGTGAATTATGAATGTACTATGTTTTCTTATGTTATATTGTGTTGTTAGGTATTTTGATCTATGTTAGAAGTAAGTGAAAAAACAAAACCAGTGCTTCTTAGCGCAAACCAGCACCGCTAGGGGGAAACAGATCAGTTGGGGATATGGTGTTGTATAAGGCCACTATTTGATATTTGATTTGTTGTTTCAGTGTTTGGTGATGCTGTGGCGGCGGACCTGAGCTGGCCAGAGCGTCAGAGCAGGGGCGTTAAGTATCTGTCTGACTCTACGGTGTTGGGATCTCGATAGAGAAGTCCAGTATTGTCATTCAGGTGCGGTCACAGTCACCAGACCAAGGGTGAGTTGATTATAATTATTTTTTTTTTGTAAACCATACAGGGGGTTATGGCGACATATCCTGGCTGATCCCTTTAGCAAGTATGAATGTGTCAATGAGATTTTTTATGCTTCGACATAAAATACCTCCTTGAGGAGGTATTGTAACGGGGCATTTTGGGCCTATTTCAGGGTAATAAAGAAGTTTGTATTTTTTTAATAAAACAAATAACATTTTTTTACTATGATAGGGACAAACGTAAACAAAGGTATATTTATTGGTAGCGATGGTAGCGACAGTGGTAGCACTGCTGGTGACAAAATTATTGAAGCGACAGAATCAACAAGCTGGAATTGTGCCAAGGTCAGACAATGACACACAAAACAGCGTAAACAAGTTATGTAATTGAACATCAGGCGATGTTACGTCAGCGCCTTACATAACGAGGAATGTGGGTGTAGTGTGCCACTAGTTTTGTCAGACACACAGCAAACAAAGGCAGTCGGCAAATAACAACCACCAGTGTCGGACGCAAATAACTTTCGCGTCCGCCGGCTCGCCGGTTTAGACGAAGTTTACGTCGCCCGCAGTACAGAAAAATGTGACATAAAATCGAAATTATGAGTAAATAATGTAAATGAACAGTTTTCTTGATACAATGACAGTTTCGGAGATGTAAAACAAATTATTCATTAACGTAAAATGTGTGTGTGGAGAAATGCAACATCGTCTGGACGCAAACTCAGCTAAGTAGTCTACAAGAATGAAAATCAAATTTTCAAATATGATTTAAATATTCAAAATTGTAATATTAACATTTAAAGATTTTCACGATTAATAGAGAGCTCTTAGAATCCTGGGGTAGATATGTATGTGTGTGTGAGTGAAAGCACTGGTTTCCGTTGTGTTAGTTAAGTTAAGTATTAAGCGAATTATTTTGTATTTATATTTCCTGTTTTATTTTGACTATTGCTGAACAAATTATATTCAACTTAATAATGATCCATTTTATGTCTATATTTTACTTGAATTACTATGGGAACAAAATATAAAAGACGGAGAAAAGAATAGTTTGTTTGATAAAATTGAAATACCAATAAATTTTAAATCATGGGAAACAATATAAAGTTTTCTTTATTTTGAACAACCAATTCTGATCTCCTGTTCGCCGAAAAGAACCCGAGAAAAAATGGTAAGTACACATTTTTTTGTTCTGTTTCTTGTAATTAATAAATACAAGATGGCGGCCGAAGACATTCTAGACAGTAAACAGTGAACAGTAACCTTAAAATCAGTTCAATTAAATTATCAAGAAAATGATATAGTACAAGTTATTGTACTTTTTTTATGTAAACACTACAGGGGATTGTGGCGACATATCTGAACTGATCCCTTTGGAAGGTATGAATGAGTCAATGAGAGTTTTTATGCTTCGGCATAAAACCTCTCATTGAGGGGGTTTGTGACGGTACAAAAGTCCGTCTTCAGATTTATTTGCCCTAAAGAGATATTTTATTGTAATTTTCATATATTAAAGATGGTTAGGTTGGCTTCCTGAGAGATATAAAACACGACGCAATTTCATCTGTACAGTTCGACTCAAGGTCAAGGCCTACGTGCGTATTGGCAGCAATGTGCGCAAGCAATTTAAAAATCAGACTGAAACGGCCGTAATAATGTCCGAAACGTAATCACAATGACGCAAAACCATGACGTAAGCCAAATAAAACAATGGAATAATGACGTCATAACACTTCTATTTGCATACATTGTACCAATTGCTCGCCCCCAGTCTTCATACTACAGCCAAGGCGTCAACACGCTGTAAAAACTTCGCCGGCAACTAATGCCAGCAAAAGTGATTTAAACCAGTAAAATGTAAATTATAACGCAGCACTCAATACAGATATGACTTTCAATCAGTGAATACCAGTTTAAAAATGTAAATTTAGAGTCAGTGCTAAAGGAAGAGAAAACTAAAGTAACAAGGAAATCTTGGCCGAACATCTATCAACAAATGTGAAACTCACGACCAGAACTTCATGTCTACACCGCAGGGAAGTCCAAATTTAAATTAATCCAATTTTATTAATATGACCTCAAAATTGAAATAAAATAAAAATGTAACTTTGTAAATGTGTGTGTGTGTGTGTGTGTGTGTGTGTGTGTGTGAACGCATGGTAGCATGGATGTGCCGGCATATTTAAAGAAATGTGAGGCATTGGTTTATGAGTAGTATCGTCTATGTAAAATAAGTAAATTCCGAAAACTATAGATTAGCAAAATGTTAATGCTACAAATTAAGTATTAAAAAGAAGGAACGAAAATAACGAATAAATATCATTGGCAGAAGTAGCTGTAGACGCCATTTTGTTTAGGTTTTATATAAGACGCCATTTTGATCTTGTAATTATAAAATTATGCAAATTCAAGTTTATTAAACAGAATATTCATGCCACTAAAACCGTTGTCAGAGTTTTTATTTCACACTAACACTGTTTCTGAAACCTCGCTGAGACAAGAACCTGGACTCTAGGAAAATAAATAATGTTGTTCGTACCATGTGCTCAGGCCGGAAGTGCGGTAAATCGCATGTAAGTATTAATTATCATTATCAATTTATAGATATGTTGAAAAGTGTCAGAGTAAAAGTACATGACGAAGTAAAATAAAAGCCATATTCAAGATCATTTAAAGCTTGTATGGTAAAAAATGAATAAGAAAATGAGATCTCAATAAAAAGGGGGGTAAAAAGAGATAGAAAGAGTAAGAGAGCGTGTGTGAGAAAAAGAGGGGTACATAAGTATAAAGAGAGAGAGCATGTAAGAGAAAAAGGGGGGTAAGAGAAACAGAAAAGTACTGATTTGTAGTACAATAAATTTTGTAAGGGGGCGAATTAGAAAGTTATTTTTATTTTATTAATTTTGGGTTTGATTTTATAAAATTGCACAATTCACTTCATATATGTGGCCAGGCTCCAGTTTGAATATAAAGCGCAGTCTAAACAAAGAAACGATACACTGTAACTGGGTGATGTAACAATATAAAGGAATGTCGTGCTGTTGACGATAATACGATTCCTAGAACTTTGCGTCTGTGTGACGTCCACTCACAAATGCACAAATACCAGCATCTGCGAAGTGCCTAATCCACGAAAAAGGCTGTGAAATATCGTCGTCACACAGCACACGAAAATCTTGTGCACCAGGTATGCAGCTACCAAAACTTAGATAACGAAGTCTGTGAACGGCGACGAAATTTGTTCACCTGAGTCAGTAATGCCCGGCCGCATGTAAGACAGTCGGAAAGTAACATCCTAACCTGCCAGACGCGAATAGTAGTGCGTCCGCCGACTGGACTAAAATTTCACCTAAATTACAGAGCAAAAAGCAGCAGTGGTGTTGTGGTGAGGCGGCGGCGGCCATTTGAACAAAATTCTCAGCCCGGCCGGGTGCGTGAAAAACTGTGTGCACACAACAGTTCAGTTTCATCATGTAAAGAGTGGTAACCAAGATATAAAATTATAAAACAGAGTTAGTGAAGTGAGCGGGCCAAAATCAAGTGAACAATACACTTTCGGGCAATTATTAATAAAGATTAATAAACATACGAGTCACGTGGCAACGAAAGCAGTGAGCCGTCGGGTAACCAGTAACCGTATTTTCAACAAATTTTTATAAAGGGTTTTTTGTGCAAACATGATAATTAAATAATAGTAGTTGGTTTTGTAAAGCTGTGAATGTGAGAGTAAATAGCAGATTTGGGCTGTCTAATTAAGGTAAGGTGTTTATTATAATTCTGTAAGTATAAGTGTAATACCATCATGTAACTATCAGTAAGGGTTTTATGCATTTTCCATGATTTGACCCAAGAGGCCAAATAAATAACCAATTATTTCGAAGCAGTTTTATTTTAAAACTATTGTTGAACCTATAGCCCGTGCTTGGAGATACGTTCTAAAACGCAGCCCAGGCCTAGGAATATGCATAAGCAAGGTGTTGCTTAACAGGTATATAAAATATCTTCCTTGTGAACAGTACATATCATTTGCTTGATTTGTATAGTAATACAATTACAATAATATTATTATTATTTGATTTACGTTGGAAACAATAAATGTATAATTCTTTTTTTAAAGCCAGCTGTGTGACTGTAGGCGGGCACGCACACACATATATATGCATGCGTGCGCACAGATAGAGATTCATAGTAACACATTTACAAACAAACGTTAACAGTCGTGAGTTTTTGTTACTATTAGAAATAATGTTCATAGGTTGGCTACACTGTAGCTGATAACAATTCTCTTCTCACATCTCACAGCGACTCCCTCCACATCGCCTTTCCCCTCTGACTGTAAGCGTTTCGCGCATTTCCATCCCCTTAACTTTCAATTTTGCTATACTCCACAAGATTCAAAAATAGGAAGGCTGAGGATGTGAACACTGAATGTCTCGAAACATGTTCCAAATAAGGATTAAACATCTTGCGATAAAGATATTATAAATATTAAATATATTATGTACATCGCGAAATAGACTGTAGCAAAAAGTGTTTTGAATTAATAATACTGTCTGCCCGCGATTCGACGATCGAGCATTGTGTAAGGTGGGAGAAGCATGACCGGGTACTATGGTAGGCTAAGTGGGGGTGTTGTAATCTCTAAGCTGAGAACGTTACCTCGTCTCACTAGTTCCCCCCCCGCCATTTAGCTCGTCTCTTGCTCTCTTAACGCAGTCACGCATTCCTCGCGTGGCTTTCACTAGAGAAATTTGTTTGCGCTCTTCGAGAACACTTTGTTGTTATCGTTATTACATTTATTATTTACTTTGTTGTTACCATTATTAAATTTATTATTAACTTCATTGTTATCTTTAATTACATTTATTATTTACTTCATTGTCAGCGAATTTTAAACAGTGAATTGTTATTTTTGTGCATGGTCAAAACATGGAACAACAAAAACTTACGCCAACACCTACTACTAGCTTCAGAACACCGAAAACAAACCGGAAGGTAATTCGCAGTACGGAGCGCACCGTTGTCAGCAACATAATAGAAACATGTGTACAGGAGGCTAGGTCAAGAACTCTGCTGGTACCTATTACTTGCCCTAACAAGAGAGCAGCCCTTTATACGAGAAAAGGGATAGCAACTATTGGACGAATTAGGAAAGAATGGAAAGATTGCAGTAGTTCACGGGAATTATTAATTAAAATATTATCAGAGAACATTTCCCTAGAGGTGATATCCAGAAGATAAAATCAAACTTTGCCTTGCATATAGTCAACCAGAACCATAATTACTCGAGTTTTCAAAGTAGCTTCAAGCCGTTGCATTTCTGTAAAAAGGGCAGGCTTATGGACGCGCTGGAAGAATTTGAAATTTATAAGGCCTCAAAAACCCAAGGTAATCAGCTCTTGAACGACAAGCTTTCTTTTAAGTCCAACGGACTGTATGACACGGCCGTACGCGTGTTGGAACAACACATAGATAAAGGTAGAGATAGTGCGACGCGTAACGGTTAGTCGCTTGCAAGTTCCGATACAATGCGCATCGTGTAGTTGTGTAATTGTATACACGCGGTATGTGCAAGTGAAACTTTTTATTTATTTCTTATTAAGTTGACGTACTCCATGTGAGTGATTCTTGTTTTTTATCAACCTGATGATGGGACCATGAGTCCCGAAACGCGTAGTTTTTTAAAGAAACATTGAAGTTGCAAAGAGGAGCACCAGTGTACCTGGATACACAAGGTAATATTAAATATAGTTACTTACCTAAAAGTAGAAAACTAAACACAGCTGAACAATTTGAAATATACAGACATCACGCACTACAACCAAACAACATATTAAATGAACAATTACATTATAGATCACATACACTATTCGATACATTTATCCAAACACACAATTTGAACCTCAGCGCCAATTCCCTCCCACCATCAACACCCACCACACACACCAGTCCATAACCGTTATACTGTTAAAATGACATTCAGTATTCATTCCCACTGAGGAAGAGGAACATCACCTCGAAACGTTTGGGAAAGATAAATGAAAGTAAGTTCATATTGTGAAAGTTTATATATATAATAATATGTTTTATTGTTATATGGTAATAGGAATGATTAGTAGCAACAGTAACTAAGTTAAGTATTGAAGAAATAATGTTGATATTGGTATTAAACCTACAAAAAATATAGTTCTGATTCTATTGTAAAGAAAATGAGTATCAGTAAAGCAGGATAAATAGAGTTGAATAGTTAGAATCTGCCATGAATAAGTTGTGTTGAATTTTAGATGATAGAGAGAGAAATAATTATTGTTGCTTTTGAAAAGTTAAAAATTTTGTTTTACGTGTTATGAGTTTAGTAGCCTATAAGAATCTATATTTTTCTCTTGTGATGGAAAGGAGTAAAGTAGTGTTGACTGGAGTCCAGTCTTGGTAAAGATGGTAATGTAAAGGAGAAGGCATCTGTCTTAAATCTTGTTTTTTGTTTTTGTTATTTGAGAACGTAATAGTTAAGAAAACCAATGCCTCAGAACATAAACCAATGCAACTAAGGGGATACATCAGTTGCGGATATGGAAGTATATAAGGCCACTATTTTAAATGTTGTATTCAATGTTTCAGAGTTTAGTGATGCTGTGACGGCGGTCGTGAGCTGGCCTGCGCGTCAGAGCAGGAGCGTTAAGTGCCAAATGGCCTTGCGGTGTTGGGATCTCACATGAGAAGTCCAGCAAGGTCAGGCGGGTACGGTCATCATCACTGGACCAAGGGTGAGTTATTGTACTTTTTTTTATGTAAACACTACAGGGGATTGTGGCGACATATCTGAACTGATCCCTTTGGAAGGTATGAATGAGTCAATGAGAGTTTTTATGCTTCGGCATAAAACCTCTCATTGAGGGGGTTTTGTGATGGTACAAAAGTCCGTCTTCACATTTATTTGCCCTAAAGATATTTTATTGTAATTTTCATATATTAAAGATGGTTAGGTTGGCTTCCTGAGAGATATAAAACACGACGCAATTTCATCTGTACAGTTCGACTCAAGGTCAAGGCCTACGTGCGTATTGGCAGCGGTGTGTGCAAGCAATTTAAAAATCAGACTGAAACGGCCGTAATAATGTCCGAAACGTAATCACAATGAAGCAAAACCATGATGTAAGCCGAATAAAACAATGGAATAATGACGTCATAACACTTCTATTTGCATACATTGTACCAATTGCTCGCCCCCAGTCTTCATACTACAGACAAGGCGTCAACACGCTGTAAAAACTTCGCCGGCAACTATTGCCAGCAAAAGTGATTTAAACTAGTAAAATGTAAATTATAACGCAGCAGTCAATACAGATATGACTTTCAATCAGTGAATACCAGTTTAAAAATGCAAATTTAGAGTCAGTGCTAAAGGAAGAGAAAACTAAAGTAACAAGGAAATGTTGGCCGAACATCTATCAACAAATGTGAAACTCATGACCAGAACTTCAAGTCTACACCTCAGGGAAGTCCAAATTTAAATTAATCCAACTTTTATTAATATGAGCTCAAAATTGAAATAAAATAAAAATGTAACTTTGTAAATGGGTGTGTGTGTGTGAACGCATGGTAGCATGGATGTGCCGGCATATTTAAAGAAATGTGAGGCATTGGTTTATGAGTAGTATCGTCTAAGTAAAATAAGTAAATTCCGAAAACTATAGATTAGCAAAATGTTAATGCTACAAATTAAGTATTAAAAAGAAGGAACGAAAATAACGAATAAATATCATTGGTGGAAGTAGCTGTAGACGCCATTTTGTTTAGGTTTTATATAAGACGCCATTTTGATCTTGTAATTATAAAATTATTCAAATTCAAGTTTATTCAACAGAATATTCATGCCACTAAAACCGTTGTCAGAGTTTTTATTTCACACTAACACTGTTTCTGAAACCTCGCTGAGACAAGAACCTGGACCCTAGGAAAATAAATAATGTTGTTCGTACCATGTGCTCAGGCCGGAAGTGCGGTAAATCGTATGTAAGTATTAATTATCATTATCAATTTATAGATATGTTGAAAAGTGTCAGAGTAAAAGTACATGACGAAGTAAAATAAAGGCCATATTCAAGATCATTTAAAGCTTGTATGGTAAAAAATCAATAACAAAATGAGATCTCAATAAAAAGGGGGGTAAAAAGAGATAGAAAGAGTAAGAGAGCGTGTGAGAGAAAAAGAGGGGTACATAAGTATAAAGAGAGAGAGCATGTAAGAGAAAAAGGGGGGTAAGAGAAACAGAAAAGTACTGATTTGTAGTACAATAAATTTTGCATAATGATTTGCATCAACATAAATTTCGCTTGATAATTTTTGTATTATTTTATAAAAAAGAGAGAAAGATTAATAGTTTTTCTGGATAATATAAAATAAGATTATGTTCTTATAATGTGTTAGTATAATTATTACGCCGAAACCTTAACCTATATTTCTGTACCAAGAGTTCATCTAAACGAACCTGTGAGAGTTTTTGTTTAAGGGAGTTCAATAATAATTAATTATCTAAATTATTTCTTTTGGGAAGAATGTAAATGGTTTCCATATTTAATCCACAACATCGGGTGGCGACCTTGGGACTTTTGGGGATCTTCTGTTTTTTAAGGTAAGTCGTAAAAAAAATCGCAGTAATCGGGGTAAGTAAGTATCTTCGTCTTGTGTTTTTTTGTAAAGTTACAAGGGTCTGTTGTACTTTTCTCTGTCCTGTATTGTGATAGAACTTTTATTAGAGTAATATGCAGTAAACTATTATTAGTTGTGAATAACCCACCCCTTATTCCGTAAAACTTGACATTTTCGGTAACTCGTCACCCTCTCAGTCCACATTAGGTCGAGTTTGCGGGACTCTACTGTATTTAGTTTTAATGTGCTAAATAAATAAATTTATTATTGGATAAATAATAAAAATTTAGTTTCCGTACATAATAAAATTTGCTATTTCTTTAACTTTCAACACAGCTTGTTCTCACATTTCTAATCATGTTACCATACTTTTAATCGTCTTTTTTTTGTTGAATACAAAAATTATTTTTATTTAAGTGGGATACATTTACAGGAGAAGTTATTCATCCACACTTGAAACTACAGCTTTTGTAGAAGTCAGTTTGCTGACTCTGAGTAGAGGGGAACTGTGGTCTTACGATCATAGGCAAACCAAATGGCTAGGACACATATTTCACCCAACCTCGTTTACAAGCGGCCACGTGGTGGGGGAGAGCAGCCTCGATCATCCAGTTGCGGCCAGACAGTACCATACAAGGTAAATAAGCGTACAGTGAAAATAGTGAACAGAACAAAAGCGAGGTTATTAAGAAATTCAAGACAACAGTGTAGTGGAAAAAATAGTGAAGTGAATAACAATAATAAAGAACTCTACAAGATTCAAAATTAGGAAGGCTGATGATGGGTGTTGTCCCAAAACATGTTCCAAATAAGGAAAAAACATCTTGAGGTAAAGATATTATAAATATTAAACATAACACTTTTTGCTACAGTCCATTTCTTGATGTATATAATATATTTAATATTTATAATGAATTTACCTCAAGGCATTTTTTTTCCTTATTAGGAACATGTTTCGGAAACCATTGTGTTTCCATCCTCAGCCTTCGTGATTTTGAGTCTGGTTGGTGAAGTAATTGTGTGTTGGCTGGTTGCTACTGTGGTTTCCTGTTGGCTTCTGGTACTTTAAATATATATATATATATATATATATATATATATATATATATATATGTATTGGCCTGAATATAAGACGATGATTTTTTTCCTTAAAATGCCCTTCCAAAAGCCATACTCGTCTTATATGCGCAACCTAACATTATATTGCGCAACCCGATCTAGCCACATTATTAACAAACCTGAGCACCCACCAACAAGCGGACCCAAAATTGAGAAATATAAGAACTCGATTGGAAGAAGGGGACGAAACTATCGCTCAATATTATCAGTTGAAAAACGAAATATTATTCATCAAACCATCCTTAAGGCAGGAGAACTGGAAGGTAATTATTCCAACCCATATTGAAAAGGAGATAATAATTAATTACCATATACGATATGGGCATATGGGCGCCTTAAAGGTGATTAAGGCTTTGGAGGAGAGCTGCCACATAAAAAACGTAAACCGGATGTATATCAGATGTTGCCGTATCTGCCAACTCGTCAAATCAAATAATGAGAAGAAGGAAGGCATGATCATTCCTATCACATCCCAGGCAAGATTGGAGAAGGTATTCTTGGACATCTGTGGACCATTTCCCCGTAGTGGCGGTCGTCACCGATATAAGTACCTGATAATAGTCATGGACCATTTCACTAAGTTCGTTAAACTATACCCAGCTAATCGGGCAACTACAAGGAAAGTTCTAAAAATATTAATAGACCAGTATTTCCCAAACATCGGGAAACCAGTTTCGATCATCACGGATCATAGAACCCAGTTTAAGGGAAAAAATGGCGGGATACCCTACTATCTATGGGTGTACGTACATACAAAACCTCAGTCTACCACCCGAGCAGTAGTCCGGCAGAGAGGGTGTTACGAGAAGTGGGGAGGATACTAAGAACCTATTGTCACCATCAACAGAGAAGGTGGCAAGACTATCTAGAAGCCACAGAAGAATTCCTCAACTTGGCATACCACCCAGCCATAGGGACTACCTCATACTCCGCCCTGTACGAGAAACTACCCCCACGAGAGATCGAAGAAATACTAGAGTTCCCAAGAAATAATGCTTATACATTTGATAAGATAAAATTTTACAACAAGGTGGCCGAAGACCAGGAGAAACGGCGAAACAAGTATGAAAGGAATAGTGGTAAAATCATAACATATACAAGTGGAGAAAAAATATTATTGAAGAATCGGGAATTACCCAGGACACTGGAAGGAATAACAAAGAAGTTGTTGCTACTATACACGGGACCCTATATAGTCTCCAAAACCAAAAACAATAATACTTATGAAATAAAGGAGATGGGTTCTGGAAGAATAAAGGGTGTATATAACCAGGCTTCCATGAAAAAATATTATGAGGAATAAAAAATAAAAAGAAAAGGAATTTAGAAAATTAACAAAATTCAAAAAACAAAGTAAGCACAACTTACTACCTATGCTTTATGAAACTCATTTGAAATAAAGAAAGGAAGAGAATTTAGAAAAAATCAACTAAATTATAAAATATATCGTAAGTACAACTTACAAACAATTATTATGAAAAATATTATGGAAATAAAGAAAAAGAATTTTGTGAAAATTAACAAAATTCAAAAACAAAGTAAGCACATCTTACAACCAAGTGGAACTATTAAGGAAACTATTTATGAAAAATAAAAAGAAAAAGAATTTGTGATGTAGAATAAAACAACACAAAAATTCTAAAGGATACGGTCAGAACACCTTACAACCAAAATATTTATGAACTAATGATGAAATTAAAGAAAAGAAATGGAAATTGAATAAAATTCTAACAAATAATACTAAATAACAAGATCACCTTACCACAAACAAGGTATGAAATAATTTTAAAGGAGAAAGAAAAGGAAATAAAAACCACTAATACGATTAAAGGAATAAACTTATATTAAAATAAGGATAATAAAAATTTGACACAATACAAAGAGAAACAATGACCACATAAAAATGATAATTAAGGAATTCATTTGAATTAAAAACCAGAGCGAAGTAATTGGTGAAAAAAAAAAATATATTTAGGTAAATAAATCAAAAATGAATATGATCATAAAATAAATGTCGATTGTAATAAAGACAATTAAAAGAAAATGCTAGAACATAGAACTAGTGGAACAATTCATGAGAACTAAGAAACAAACAAAAATATCAGAAAATATATGCTACCAATGACCAGAAACAGATTGCAATAACAACCAAAAAAGAATAGAGAAGTAACACAAAAAATTTTTATACTTAATAAATAATGATAATTATATGAATAAACGAGCTTCCCACCATAATAAGAAATAAGATAACAGTACAGCTAACCAGTCAGAAGAATAACTGAGAAGGAAAATCACTTAGATAGAAATATTAACAAATCTGAGCAATTACGAAGTGAAGTATCCAAAGATATTTTTTAATAGTCATAAAAAAGGACTATTCTTACATAATTTTGATTAATAACTGTCTGTAGATAAGTCCAGCAGTATTATTATGTTTTTGAGCAGAGATGATTTGCCTCTGTACTCAATTAGAAGTGACATATGGCCAGCAGAGTATGTAGCCTACAGTGCCTCTCTGAACTGCCCCAGCTCACGTGTTAGGGAATGTTAGGGAATAAATATCCCAGGGATAAAACACCAAGTTGTGAGAATATGAAAATAAAATAATAAACCTCAGATGACTATTACTATCAAGGAAGATAAATATAAAAATAAAATATATGTAAGCTTGAATATCAAGAAACAAAAATAGAAATGGAAAGGAAGTCCAGAAAAAAAAATATAATAAGTATCATAAGCAATTATTTCAGACAAACAAAGTCTGGTCTGAACTAATCACTTCTGGAGGAGAGCAATCTGTAGCATGACAGATAATCCACTAAATAAAGATCCAGATATGATCATGATGAAATATCAATTACAATAAATATAAAGGAAAATTCAAATGAGAACATGTAAATATCAAAATAAAATACCACCATGAATGGAAAAAATAATAATAAAGAACCAAAATGCAACAAAAGTGTATAAAGATATATAAACCCTAAAAAACTAAAATAAAATAAGAATAATACCCAGGTAGGATAGGAGTAGGTAAGGAAGATACCCAGAATAAATAAACGTACCAAGATAACCATATACCCCGAACAGACCAACGGACATGATAAAATCATATGACCTTGAAGAAACCAAGAAGAAAGAATCTTCAAGAAACAAAATTGTAAGGATGGAAGGACTACGAGATGTACCCAAGGGAAACCTATTACAAAAGAATATAACCAACCCCAAAAAAGAGTAAAAAGTCACAAAGAAAGTATAACACCCCAAAACCTGATAATAAATGTAAAATAGTTATAAACAAAGTGTTTAGTGTTGTGAGTAGAAGTGCACCCACTAAAGTTATTGTGTAATGAAATAAACAAATCTTCATAATCCCTTAGAACTAAGATTTTGGTCTTAAAACATTGTAAAACTCAATGAGAAATAAGACCCAAAATATAAGTGAACCAGTGCAAGTTATTTCAATATATTAAATAAACTTCAAGTATAAGTGTAACTAATACTTCAACTAAGTACTGTATGTGTATACCATAAAACAACTTTAGTGTTTTCTATTATACAGGAATAAAATTTTATAAAATAATATTATGAAAACATTACTAATGTTTCTAAGCAGGTGGTGATTAAATAAAGTGACAGGGGATAAAAATGTAATACCCAAAATAGAAACAGATAAGACTGCAACCATAAGTTTAAGAATGGCTTTAAAATAAATAAAAATAAATGGCTTGTTATGTACATATTTAAGCCCATGAACTCCATAATTCAGTGGTGAATAGAATAAGATTTTATTATTATTAGAAAAATGTTCAATATGTTTAATAAGTGTTAATCCATACTAAAATGTTTAAGTATGAATACCATACTCCTTTTAAAATATTTATAAATGTGTTATTAATAGTAGTTAAAAAACTAAAATGTCTAACTTTAAAGACCATATTATTAATTTTAAATATTGTTTAGATTATTAGTAGGAATACTATACTACATGTTTTATATTTTAAACATTGTATTTGCCTCCAAAAGCGTTTTAAGACTATAAAACAGGTTAATTACCTACCGTCACGCTTTTTGAAATCCGAAAACAGGATTACTCGAGTTTCGACACATTAAGTGTCATCTTCAAAAAAATAAATTTGTTGATGTATGCACATCCCGTCAGATAATAAAAACAACACAAACATAACAACAAAAATACTTAAATAATTTAACACATATTAAAACCGAGACAAAACAGAACGAAAACACGATACACGCGGCCGACGCGAACCTGCGCAGGAACACGTTATGCGATAAAATCAATCGATACCGATTTGACCTTTGATAAATTTTATCGATCTGACACAGCTAGTATCTCGTTCGATATCGTTTACTCTGTTAAATAGAATATTATTTTTATGGATCGATTTTTCATTTAAGATGCGATCGTAATTATCTTTAGTGGCCTTATATATTTCAAACCTTTCAAGAGTGTCCAGTTTAAGAGATTTCCTGCATTTATGTAATATATCCAAATATGTAATATTACCCACATGAGCTCCCTTCAGCCGTGTGGGTAAGGGGTTTTGGGGGGACGTACGCCAGACGACCGGAGCGCGGAGAAGGTGGAGGCACTTAGTTGGGAGAGTACTGTGTGTTGGTTATATTGTGTGAGGTGTAGTGTGTAGCCATACACAAGCGGGAGAGGTAGATGGATGTGGCCGTTATAGTTGTTCTGGGGCATCTTTATTTATTCATGTTGCGTTGTTTTGTTTATTTCTTCATATTTTTCTGCGACGTTCTTACAGGGGGGGGGGCAGCCAAGACTGGGACGTGTGACGCTGGTCGCCAAAGCTGTTAGGTGGCGACAGGGAGCCGTCAAGGGAGGCGGAAGGAACAGATTCGGATTATATGCGGGTACGTAAGTGTGGGGAACTAGAGCGTGTGTTTACTGTGGTGAAGTGAAGAGAGTGTGGGGGAGTTTTATCGTGAGTTGATTATTGAGGCTGCTTTAGGAAGACAGGTCGCTACTGCCGGGGAGAGATAAGTCCTTGGCGGGGAAATAGTATGTATTACTGCTTAAGCAGGTCTGTGTCGTTGACGCCGGCGTGGTTGGAGGCGAGGGGGAGGACCATTGGCTATTGCGAGGAGGCGATTTAGTAAGTAGGAAGGTCGGCTTGTATTGCGGGTGTTTCTATTAATTGACGGGACTATCGTTTGTATGGAATTGCGGCGGGAGGCTGTGCGGGAATACTTCCTGTTCATATATTATATATATTAAATATATATTTAAATTAAATTAAATTATATATATTAAATATATAAATTATATATATTAAATATCCAGTAATACGACCATTACTCAAGTGGGAGTAATATATACGAGAAAAACGAAGTATCGCCAATCGATTAGTGAAGTGAGACAATCCTATTAACTCTGAATTTATTTACAGTAAACCACAAGAAGAATTATTGACACAATTAACTTAAACAAACATAAAATTTCAACACTACACCCTTACAAAAATTATTTACTAAATTATTAAACACTAAAACATAAAAAATAAATTTTTTTTTTTAATTTCAAAACAAAATATTTAATTTTCATAAAAAATTAAATAACACAGTTTTCATTTTATTATTTTGCCAAACAATAATAATTTTATTTTATTATTTTGTTTTTATTTTATTATTTTAATATTTCAAAAAGGCCTTATTCGTTGATTTGGAAATGGAATTTTACTGATTTTGGTGGTGTGTGTATATAATAATAATATAACACAGTTTTCATTTGTAACGTGTTTGGTTACAATGTTAATAAATTAGAGAGAAAGTGGAGAGAAAGTATACTTGTAGAAGGGTGCAGGGGTAAATTGTTCCCTTAATGTTGTAGTAGGGGGTGAAGAAAAGGCTTCACATGTGTTTAGGAAGGACGAGAGTTCCTTCAGTGTATATTTGGAAGACGATATGTCTGCAAATAAATTTCCCTGGGTTTTTTGTGCACTTCATAGGTGGTGCAGTAATTATGAGTTAGTGTCCCCTGCATATTTTGAGAGTGAGAGATATATTGAGAGAGAGAGAGAGAGAGTGAGAGAGAGAGAGAGGTATTGTGAGAGAAAGAGAGAGATAGAGATTTTTAAAGTAAATAAAAACTATGAAGAGTTTGTAGAGAGGTTAGGTGGAGAGAGAAGTAATAATAACAAGTACTTACCTTATAGTGAAACTGAGATAGTAGAGATGATGTATAATTATAATGAATACTTACCTTGGATTAAAGATGCTGTTATTAGAGATGATAATATGACTTACATGATTATGACAAATTATACTAAGGGCGACAGGACCATACCCTACGATGACATGTTACATGATGAAATAATATGGGATAAGCCTATTAATTCAAACGATATTGTCGAAGGATATACAAAATTAGATAAGTATTACATTGATGATGATAATATCATGTATTCAATAATGAATAATGTATGTAGACCTAAGATAAGATTATTATTTGATGATGGTGGATAAATTGTTTTATTGTGTAAGGAACATTTATATATGTGGACAGTGTTTTTTAAAATGGATTGTTTTATGAACTGATTTATGGTCAATGATAAAATAATAAGTTTGGATTGTATATTTTTGTGTGTGTCAATGCTAAATGTATTTTTATATTACAGTATGTTGTGCATTATATGTATTTTTATGTAAAACATGTATGTAACAGGAAGTCATAGTTTAGTTGATTTAATAATAATTGTAACATTTTTTTGTTTTGACTAGATAAAGGAGGAATATTGTGAGATTTAGATTATTTGTTGAATAGTAAATGAATAAACATAAATATGTTCAGGTATTGAGTTGTATTATTATTGGAAGATAAGTGATGAATTTTCTAGTGTTATATCAAGGTGAAATGTTGTAAAGAAGTTTGGGTGAAAATGATAAATAAGGCATGTGAGTTAGAGTTAATTTTAATGGGAATTAGAGAGAATAAGAATTTTGAAATACCAGTAATACACAATGAGGGTATTAGTTATTTTATTTAAAGAGGAAAATGATATAAGTGGAATTAGTGAAGGGGGTTATTATGGAGAGATTGGTGCCATAATATGTAAATCTGGTTGTTAGTAGTGGTTGTTAGAAGGAAGAAAGGTGAGTAAGGTTAGATATAAGAAATGAGATTATAGTGAATAACGGTGTCACCCAAATTAATTGATGAAAAGGTTAGATAGAGAAAATTCATAGTAGGAATGTAATAATCAATGGAAGGCATGTAACATGAAGGTTATTAATAAATTTGAAAATTTGTCACAACAAATGATAATTAAAAGTTGGCATAAGAGAATTGTTAAGAATAAATAGAAAGTTCAAGTAGTAAGGTGTATCAATGTTTTATACAAATTTTAAATGTGAATTATTCAGTTAAATGTAACGATGTTAATGTTTTATTTATCTTGTTGATTCATCCTCTTCGTTCACTTTATAAATATTACTATGTATATAAACTTTCACAATATGAACTTACTTTCATTTATCTTTCCCAAACGTTTCGAGGTGATGTTCCTCTTCCTCAGTGGGAATGAATACTGAATGTCATTTTAACAGTATAACGGTTATGGACTGGTGTGTGTGGTGGGGGTTGATGGTGGGAGGGAATTGGCACTGAGGTTCAAATTGTGTGTTTGGATCAATGTATCGAATAGTGTATGTGATCTATAATGTAATTGTTCATTTAATATGTTGTTTGGTTGTAGTGCGTGATGTATGTATATTTCAAATTGTTCAGCAAATTTTCAGAACATTTAAAAGCCCTCACCACAAACTACATACATTCCACATTTGCCACACATTTACAAAACGAAAACCACAGTTACACAAATATAGAACACAACATGGAAATATTACACTACTTACCTAAAAGTAGAAAACTAAACACAGCTGAACAATTTGAAATATACAGACATCACGCACTACAACCAAACAACATATTAAATGAACAATTACATTATAGATCACATACACTATTCGATACATTGATCCAAACACACAATTTGAACCTCAGCGCCAATTCCCTACCACCATCAACCCCCACCACACACACCAGTCCATAACCATTATACTGTTAAAATGACATTCAGTATTCATTCCCACTGAGGAAGAGGAACATCACCTCGAAACGTTTGGGAAAGATAAATGAAAGTAAGTTCATATTGTGAAAGTTTATATATATAATAATATGTTTTATTGTTATATGGTAATAGGAATGATTAGTAGCAACGGTAACTAAGTTAAGTATTGAAGAAATAATGTTGATATTGGTATTAAACCTACAAAAAATATAGTTCTGATTCTGTTGTAAAGAAAATGAGTATCAGTAAAGCAGGATAAATAGAGTTGAATAGTTACAATCTGCCATGAATAAGTTGTGTTGAATTTTAGATGATAGAGAGAGAAATAATTATTGTTGCTTTTGAAAAGTTAAAAATTTTGTTTTACGTGTTATGAGTTTAGTAGCCTATAAGAATCTATATTTTTCTCTTGTGATGGAAAGGAGTAAAGTAGTGTTGACTGGAGTCCAGTCTTGGTAAAGATGGTAATGTAAAGGAGAAGGCATCTGTCTTAAATCTTGTTTTTTGTTTTTGTTATTTGAGAACGTAATAGTTAAGAAAACCAATGCCTCAGAACATAAACCAATGCAACTAAGGGGATACATCAGTTGCGGATATGGAAGTATATAAGGCCACTATTTTAAATTTTGTATTCAATGTTTCAGAGTTTAGTGATGCTGTGACGCCGGTCCTGAGCTGGCCTGCGCGTCAGAGCAGGAGCGTTAAGTGGCAAATGGCCTTGTGGTGTTGGGATCTCACATGAGAAGTCCAGCAAGGTCAGGCGGGTACGGTCATCATCATTGGACCAAGGGTGAGTTTGTAACGGGGCATTTTGGGCCTATTTCAGGGTAATAAAGAAGTTTGTATTTTTTTTAATAAAACAAATAACATTTTTTTACTATGATAGGGACAAACGTAAACTAAGGTATATTTATGGGTAGCGACGGTAGCGACAGTGGTAGCACTGCTGGTGACAAAATTATTGAAGCGACAGAATCAACAAGCTGGAATTGTGCCAAGGTCAGACAATGACACACAAAACAGCGTAAACAAGTTATGTAATTGAACATCAGGCGATGTTACGTCAGCGCCTTACATAACGAGGAATGTGGGTGTAGTGTGCCACTAGTTTCGTCAGACACACAGCAAACAAAGGCAGTCGGCAAATAACAACCACCAGTGTCGGACGCAAATGACTTTCGCGTCCGCCGGCTCGCCGGTTTAGACGAAGTTTACGTCGCCCGCAGTACAGAAAAATGTGACATAAAATCGAAATTATGAGTAAATAATGTAAATGAACAGTTTTCTTGATACAATGACAGTTTCGGAGATGTAAAACAAATTATTCATTAACGTAAAATGTGTGTGTGGAGAAATGCGACGTCGTCTGGACGCAAACTCAGCTAAGTAGTCTACAAGAATGAAAATCAAATTTTCAAATATGATTTAAATATTCAAAATTGTAATATTAACATTTAAAGATTTTCACGATTAATAGAGAGCTCTTAGAATCCTGGGGTAGATATGTATGTGTGTGTGAGTGAAAGCGCTGGTTTCCGTTGTGTTAGTTAAGTTAAGTATTAAGCGAATTATTTTGTATTTATATTTCCTGTTTTATTTTGACTATTGCTGAACAAATTATATTCAACTTAATAATGATCCATTTTATGTCTATATTTTACTTGAATTACTATGGGAACAAAATGTAAAAGAGGGAGAAAAGAATTGTTTGTTTGATAAAATTGAAATACCAATAAATTTTAAATCATGGGAAACAATATAAAGTTTTCTTTATTTTGAACAACCAATTCTGATCTCCTGTTCGCTGAAAAGAACCCGAGAAAAAATGGTACGTACAAATTTTTTTGTTCTGTTTCTTGTAATTAATAAATACAAGATGGCGCCCGAAGACATTCTAGACAGTAAACAGTGAACAGTAACCTTAAAATCAGTTCAATTAAATTATCAAGAAAAAGATATAGTACAATTGGCTTCCGAACTTAGGGACATTTATATAAAACATATTGTTTTTTATATAAATATAGGCCTACTTGGGGGAACAGAATGGTTGTTTAAGGTAACTAAAAAATGTGTAAACATAAGTAGTAAGGTTATAATATGATTGATAGATGTGTATTATAAATAAGTAAGAATTAAATAAAAATGATGAATACTAATGAAAATATTAACAATGAAGTCAGTTTCACTGATAGTCAAACTGAAAGTCAAATAAATAGCAATTTAAGCGAGACTGAATCGAGAATAATGGAAGGCGTAACGAGTCAATCGACGACGACCTCAGTTAAGAAAGAGAATAATAGTGATATGATGAGTATGATGCAGTTATTGTTGAATAAATTTGATAGCAAATTTGAGGAACAGAATAACAAGTTTGAAGAATTAAATAAATGTTTTGACATGAATGATGCCAAGTTTGATGTATTAACTAATTCACTATGTAGTCTGGAGAGTAAGTTGAACGAAATATGTAATGAAGCAAAAAGAGGAGCAAATGAGTCAAGAGAGTGTATATGTACAGAGAAAAATAAAACAAATGAAAATTGTAGTGACAAATGTAAAAATACGATACCAGATAAAGAGTTAATAAATAATAATGAGATTGTTGAAAATAATGAGAATAATAATATAATTGAAAATGTAATATCAGAGAGTACTGATGAGTTTGTGGAATGTGATTATGAGATGCTAAGGTGTATTGATGAAGTAGAGAGAGAGTGGAAAAATAATATAGTAGTTGAATGTGGGCAGAGGGTAAATTTTCCCATTAATTTTCCTGAACCAAGGTGTTCACAAATGTTGTTTTTGAAGGGCAAGAGACCCGTATTGGTAGATGAATTGACGTGTATATTGATAGTGTATAATGTTGTACCCTCTGTCTGTAATAATTGTGAGAGTGTGATGTGGTGTTGTGAAGAGAGAGAGTTGTGTATTGAGAGAGAGATAGAATTGTATAAGTTAAAAAGAAATTATGATGAATTGAGAAAAAGATTAGAAGGGGTGAAGATGAACCATATAAAATACTTACCTGTTGCAAGAGAGATAGAGAATTATTTTGATGATATCTTTATAAACAATAAACACTTACCTGATGTAATAGTAGGGGAATATAAAAATGATAAAATAACTTACCTGACGTTGACCAATAATACTGATGGAGACTGGACAATAATAACTTATGTTGACAAGGCTTATGAAACATTAATAGGGAATAACCCTATAAATTATAATGGCATAATGAATGAAATAAAGTTAATGGATTATTATAATAATAATAATAACAAATTGTGTGTGGATAACAATGATGCATGTTATAAATATGTTCGTTATATATATGATGATGGAGGTTGAAATTAAAATGAGTGTATGGAAATTGTTAAATATTGTAAATTATGGTAATGACCTTGCAGATTTGGACATATGAAGTGTGAAACAATTGAACAGTTATTGACGAATGATTTGTAAATAATGTAGTGAATTCAATTGTGTGTATTATGAAATGTTAGGTAAATAATGTGTATATGTAGTAGAAAAATGTTGTGATAATAATAGTAATATTATTAATAGTTTGCAGTCTAAATAAATAATAAAAATAATTATGAAGACAATAATTGATGTTTTGTAAATTTTGATAATAATTGAAATATGTTGTGTTTTAAAAATCAATTGAAGTAAATAATTGGAGATGTTAAAAATATTTTGATTGATTTAAAAGGTTATATAATTGAATTTTCTGATGTATATAAATTCTTTTATGAGATTTCAAGTTGATAACAATGAATAAATAAATGAATGTTAAATGGTTTAGTTTGTGGAATAGCATAATGGTTACAAATATAGATTAATAATAGATTTGAAAATTTTGAGGAATCCAATTGCAGCACAAGATAAATAATGAAATGATGATATATAAAAGAGTTAATAAAAAATTTTAAACAAGAATGTTTATAAGTTTTTATATAAATTATTTAAAGGAGAATTGTTTGTTTAATGTATGGTAATAATCCAGGTTAATTTCTCTTTGTTTATTATGTTATGTTAAGATGTGTGGGATAATTTTTGGGGGTAGATTGGTGCTCAAAGAAGTGATAGAACAGTGTAGTGTGGAACTGCAATGGTAGAAAGTTTAGTTTTCAATTTTAATTAATTAGTTATTAAGTTGCTATTGCTGGGGTGGCATGTGCCCCAGTAGATAGCGGAAAGTGTTGGGGGTAACAGAGAGTGTTACCTCCATCGGAGGCCAGCATGGCGAATATGCACGGCACACCCTTTTGTACAATTTTAAATTGTAACTTGATAAATTGCCGTGCCGTGCAAATTAATGATGATGAGTACATGCCTGAAGGAAGAGATGATTTCCCCGACTTTTCGGGCGATTACTGCCTTACCAGCACTAATCGTGGTTTTGGCTAGCGGTCAGCTATGGCCATATCAAGTCCCTTGACCATAGCTGACTTGAAATTGGTTTATATTAGAAATTAATGGGGGGTGAAACTAGGGGAAATCCCAGCACTATGGAACAGCGGCTGCCACTCTGTTCGAGGAGGAACAGCAAAGCCAGGTGGTAGACCCGCATTAAGGGCGCATAACTATAGAACACAGATATGTTGATATCTAAACCTTTCAAATGTAATGCAGAAGCAAGGACACGGAGATGTCAAATTCCTCCAAAACTTCAGTCCTTGTGGACGCAACTGGACGCCACAGTCCAGGGGGGTCATAGTGTGTGTGGCAGGGAGGTTACCCAGGGGGGTAACGAATTAGAAATTTGTTGTATTTTAATAATGATGACTCACTGCTAAATAATTTTGTTTTGATTTGAAAAATAGATGCACTAGATACTTCCTATATTGTGTTTATTATGTCTTATTGTGTTAATTGCATGTAGTATGTTAGGAATAAGGATTATAAAATATAATAATATGTTTTCAATGTGTTTATAGATTTTAAAATAAAATGAAATAAAGGTGTGATAGTTAAAATTTTCAATGGGTTGCAAAAGATAGAAGTTGGGTGATAGTAATTGTTTAAGTAAAACGTTTGAGTCAGTCCAAGTTGAAAATAGTGGGGTATTAAAGAGAATAAGAGATGAAATACAAGTAAGAGAATCTGAATATAGGTGGAGACACAGTAGTAATGGGGAACATATGTAGAGTTTTGAGCGATATATTGATGTTTATAACTGATGATGTTATTTTGTTGTAGTTGTAGTAAGGTAATGAGATTGAGATTTTTTGGGGATGGCAATTTTGTAGTAGGGGGTAGTGTAATGTGGGAGTCCGCAACATAATAGTAAGTTGGGACGGGATAGGAACGATTTTAGTGGAAAGGGGTTGCCTTAGGTAGAATCCAGGAACCAGATAAGGGAAATGAGCTTTTTGGGGGGGGGGGGAAACACATATCCTATGTACAAAGGGTTAGAGAGTATTTTTTTTTTATATATTGAGAGAAGGTGGCGAATTGGGTTAAAGTAGTAAGTAGTTAGAGGTAGAGAAGGGTTAGTAGATTTTTTGGTAGAGAGGGGTGTCATACTAGTTAAAGATTTTGTAAGGGAGCGTTAGAGTAATAAAAGGGGTAAGATTATGAGTAAATGCCAAGTTGATAAAGTGAATTATAATGAATAACGTAGAATCACCCCAAATTAATGAAAGGGAATAATAAATGAAATGATGTGTAAACGAAGAATGAAAAAAAAAAATTTGGAAAGAGAATTAATAAAAGTCAATTGAGATTAAAAGGTAATTTTATGATTTTATATGCAAATTTAATGATGTAAAGTGTGTAAATTTTTAAATACAAATTGTTTACTTTAAGATAATAATAACAATGTGAATTATGAATGTACTATGTTTTCTTATGTTATATTGTGTTGTTAGGTATTTTGATCTATGTTAGAAGTAAGTGAAAAAACAAAACCAGTGCTTCTTAGCGCAAACCAGCACCGCTAGGGGGAAACAGATCAGTTGGGGATATGGTGTTGTATAAGGCCACTATTTGATATTTGATTTGTTGTTTCAGTGTTTGGTGATGCTGTGGCGGCGGACCTGAGCTGGCCAGAGCGTCAGAGCAGGGGCGTTAAGTATCTGTCTGACTCTACGGTGTTGGGATCTCGATAGAGAAGTCCAGTATTGTCATTCAGGTGCGGTCACAGTCACCAGACCAAGGGTGAGTTGATTATAATTATTTTTTTTTTGTAAACCATACAGGGGGTTATGGCGACATATCCTGGCTGATCCCTTTAGCAAGTATGAATGTGTCAATGAGATTTTTTATGCTTCGACATAAAATACCTCCTTGAGGAGGTATTGTAACGGGGCATTTTGGGCCTATTTCAGGGTAATAAAGAAGTTTGTATTTTTTTAATAAAACAAATAACATTTTTTTACTATGATAGGGACAAACGTAAACAAAGGTATATTTATTGGTAGCGATGGTAGCGACAGTGGTAGCACTGCTGGTGACAAAATTATTGAAGCGACAGAATCAACAAGCTGGAATTGTGCCAAGGTCAGACAATGACACACAAAACAGCGTAAACAAGTTATGTAATTGAACATCAGGCGATGTTACGTCAGCGCCTTACATAACGAGGAATGTGGGTGTAGTGTGCCACTAGTTTTGTCAGACACACAGCAAACAAAGGCAGTCGGCAAATAACAACCACCAGTGTCGGACGCAAATAACTTTCGCGTCCGCCGGCTCGCCGGTTTAGACGAAGTTTACGTCGCCCGCAGTACAGAAAAATGTGACATAAAATCGAAATTATGAGTAAATAATGTAAATGAACAGTTTTCTTGATACAATGACAGTTTCGGAGATGTAAAACAAATTATTCATTAACGTAAAATGTGTGTGTGGAGAAATGCAACATCGTCTGGACGCAAACTCAGCTAAGTAGTCTACAAGAATGAAAATCAAATTTTCAAATATGATTTAAATATTCAAAATTGTAATATTAACATTTAAAGATTTTCACGATTAATAGAGAGCTCTTAGAATCCTGGGGTAGATATGTATGTGTGTGTGAGTGAAAGCACTGGTTTCCGTTGTGTTAGTTAAGTTAAGTATTAAGCGAATTATTTTGTATTTATATTTCCTGTTTTATTTTGACTATTGCTGAACAAATTATATTCAACTTAATAATGATCCATTTTATGTCTATATTTTACTTGAATTACTATGGGAACAAAATATAAAAGACGGAGAAAAGAATAGTTTGTTTGATAAAATTGAAATACCAATAAATTTTAAATCATGGGAAACAATATAAAGTTTTCTTTATTTTGAACAACCAATTCTGATCTCCTGTTCGCCGAAAAGAACCCGAGAAAAAATGGTAAGTACACATTTTTTTGTTCTGTTTCTTGTAATTAATAAATACAAGATGGCGGCCGAAGACATTCTAGACAGTAAACAGTGAACAGTAACCTTAAAATCAGTTCAATTAAATTATCAAGAAAATGATATAGTACAAGTTATTGTACTTTTTTTATGTAAACACTACAGGGGATTGTGGCGACATATCTGAACTGATCCCTTTGGAAGGTATGAATGAGTCAATGAGAGTTTTTATGCTTCGGCATAAAACCTCTCATTGAGGGGGTTTGTGACGGTACAAAAGTCCGTCTTCAGATTTATTTGCCCTAAAGAGATATTTTATTGTAATTTTCATATATTAAAGATGGTTAGGTTGGCTTCCTGAGAGATATAAAACACGACGCAATTTCATCTGTACAGTTCGACTCAAGGTCAAGGCCTACGTGCGTATTGGCAGCAATGTGCGCAAGCAATTTAAAAATCAGACTGAAACGGCCGTAATAATGTCCGAAACGTAATCACAATGACGCAAAACCATGACGTAAGCCAAATAAAACAATGGAATAATGACGTCATAACACTTCTATTTGCATACATTGTACCAATTGCTCGCCCCCAGTCTTCATACTACAGCCAAGGCGTCAACACGCTGTAAAAACTTCGCCGGCAACTAATGCCAGCAAAAGTGATTTAAACCAGTAAAATGTAAATTATAACGCAGCACTCAATACAGATATGACTTTCAATCAGTGAATACCAGTTTAAAAATGTAAATTTAGAGTCAGTGCTAAAGGAAGAGAAAACTAAAGTAACAAGGAAATCTTGGCCGAACATCTATCAACAAATGTGAAACTCACGACCAGAACTTCATGTCTACACCGCAGGGAAGTCCAAATTTAAATTAATCCAATTTTATTAATATGACCTCAAAATTGAAATAAAATAAAAATGTAACTTTGTAAATGTGTGTGTGTGTGTGTGTGTGTGTGTGTGTGTGTGTGAACGCATGGTAGCATGGATGTGCCGGCATATTTAAAGAAATGTGAGGCATTGGTTTATGAGTAGTATCGTCTATGTAAAATAAGTAAATTCCGAAAACTATAGATTAGCAAAATGTTAATGCTACAAATTAAGTATTAAAAAGAAGGAACGAAAATAACGAATAAATATCATTGGCAGAAGTAGCTGTAGACGCCATTTTGTTTAGGTTTTATATAAGACGCCATTTTGATCTTGTAATTATAAAATTATGCAAATTCAAGTTTATTAAACAGAATATTCATGCCACTAAAACCGTTGTCAGAGTTTTTATTTCACACTAACACTGTTTCTGAAACCTCGCTGAGACAAGAACCTGGACTCTAGGAAAATAAATAATGTTGTTCGTACCATGTGCTCAGGCCGGAAGTGCGGTAAATCGCATGTAAGTATTAATTATCATTATCAATTTATAGATATGTTGAAAAGTGTCAGAGTAAAAGTACATGACGAAGTAAAATAAAAGCCATATTCAAGATCATTTAAAGCTTGTATGGTAAAAAATGAATAAGAAAATGAGATCTCAATAAAAAGGGGGGTAAAAAGAGATAGAAAGAGTAAGAGAGCGTGTGTGAGAAAAAGAGGGGTACATAAGTATAAAGAGAGAGAGCATGTAAGAGAAAAAGGGGGGTAAGAGAAACAGAAAAGTACTGATTTGTAGTACAATAAATTTTGTAAGGGGGCGAATTAGAAAGTTTTTTTTATTTTATTAATTTTGGGTTTGATTTTATAAAATTGCACAATTCACTTCATATATGTGGCCAGGCTCCAGTTTGAATATAAAGCGCAGTCTAAACAAAGAAACGATACACTGTAACTGGGTGATGTAACAATATAAAGGAATGTCGTGCTGTTGACGATAATACGATTCCTAGAACTTTGCGTCTGTGTGACGTCCACTCACAAATGCACAAATACCAGCATCTGCGAAGTGCCTAATCCACGAAAAAGGCTGTGAAATATCGTCGTCACACAGCACACGAAAATCTTGTGCACCAGGTATGCAGCTACCAAAACTTAGATAACGAAGTCTGTGAACGGCGACGAAATTTGTTCACCTGAGTCAGTAATGCCCGGCCGCATGTAAGACAGTCGGAAAGTAACATCCTAACCTGCCAGACGCGAATAGTAGTGCGTCCGCCGACTGGACTAAAATTTCACCTAAATTACAGAGCAAAAAGCAGCAGTGGTGTTGTGGTGAGGCGGCGGCGGCCATTTGAACAAAATTCTCAGCCCGGCCGGGTGCGTGAAAAACTGTGTGCACACAACAGTTCAGTTTCATCATGTAAAGAGTGGTAACCAAGATATAAAATTACAAAACAGAGTTAGTGAAGTGAGCGGGCCAAAATCAAGTGAACAATACACTTTCGGGCAATTATTAATAAAGATTAATAAACATACGAGTCACGTGGCAACGAAAGCAGTGAGCCGTCGGGTAACCAGTAACCGTATTTTCAACAAATTTTTATAAAGGGTTTTTTGTGCAAACATGATAATTAAATAATAGTAGTTGGTTTTGTAAAGCTGTGAATGTGAGAGTAAATAGCAGATTTGGGCTGTCTAATTAAGGTAAGGTGTTTATTATAATTCTGTAAGTATAAGTGTAATACCATCATGTAACTATCAGTAAGGGTTTTATGCATTTTCCATGATTTGACCCAAGAGGCCAAATAAATAACCAATTATTTCGAAGCAGTTTTATTTTAAAACTATTGTTGAACCTATAGCCCGTGCTTGGAGATACGTTCTAAAACGCAGCCCAGGCCTAGGAATATGCATAAGCAAGGTGTTGCTTAACAGGTATATAAAATATCTTCCTTGTGAACAGTACATATCATTTGCTTGATTTGTATAGTAATACAATTACAATAATATTATTATTATTTGATTTACGTTGGAAACAATAAATGTATAATTCTTTTTTTAAAGCCAGCTGTGTGACTGTAGGCGGGCACGCACACACATATATATGCATGCGTGCGCACAGATAGAGATTCATAGTAACACATTTACAAACAAACGTTAACAGTCGTGAGTTTTTGTTACTATTAGAAATAATGTTCATAGGTTGGCTACACTGTAGCTGATAACAATTCTCTTCTCACATCTCACAGCGACTCCCTCCACATCGCCTTTCCCCTCTGACTGTAAGCGTTTCGCGCATTTCCATCCCCTTAACTTTCAATTTTGCTATACTCCACAAGATTCAAAAATAGGAAGGCTGAGGATGTGAACACTGAATGTCTCGAAACATGTTCCAAATAAGGATTAAACATCTTGCGATAAAGATATTATAAATATTAAATATATTATGTACATCGCGAAATAGACTGTAGCAAAAAGTGTTTTGAATTAATAATACTGTCTGCCCGCGATTCGACGATCGAGCATTGTGTAAGGTGGGAGAAGCATGACCGGGTACTATGGTAGGCTAAGTGGGGGTGTTGTAATCTCTAAGCTGAGAACGTTACCTCGTCTCACTAGTTCCCCCCCCGCCATTTAGCTCGTCTCTTGCTCTCTTAACGCAGTCACGCATTCCTCGCGTGGCTTTCACTAGAGAAATTTGTTTGCGCTCTTCGAGAACACTTTGTTGTTATCGTTATTACATTTATTATTTACTTTGTTGTTACCATTATTAAATTTATTATTAACTTCATTGTTATCTTTAATTACATTTATTATTTACTTCATTGTCAGCGAATTTTAAACAGTGAATTGTTATTTTTGTGCATGGTCAAAACATGGAACAACAAAAACTTACGCCAACACCTACTACTAGCTTCAGAACACCGAAAACAAACCGGAAGGTAATTCGCAGTACGGAGCGCACCGTTGTCAGCAACATAATAGAAACATGTGTACAGGAGGCTAGGTCAAGAACTCTGCTGGTACCTATTACTTGCCCTAACAAGAGAGCAGCCCTTTATACGAGAAAAGGGATAGCAACTATTGGACGAATTAGGAAAGAATGGAAAGATTGCAGTAGTTCACGGGAATTATTAATTAAAATATTATCAGAGAACATTTCCCTAGAGGTGATATCCAGAAGATAAAATCAAACTTTGCCTTGCATATAGTCAACCAGAACCATAATTACTCGAGTTTTCAAAGTAGCTTCAAGCCGTTGCATTTCTGTAAAAAGGGCAGGCTTATGGACGCGCTGGAAGAATTTGAAATTTATAAGGCCTCAAAAACCCAAGGTAATCAGCTCTTGAACGACAAGCTTTCTTTTAAGTCCAACGGACTGTATGACACGGCCGTACGCGTGTTGGAACAACACATAGATAAAGGTAGAGATAGTGCGACGCGTAACGGTTAGTCGCTTGCAAGTTCCGATACAATGCGCATCGTGTAGTTGTGTAATTGTATACACGCGGTATGTGCAAGTGAAACTTTTTATTTATTTCTTATTAAGTTGACGTACTCCATGTGAGTGATTCTTGTTTTTTATCAACCTGATGATGGGACCATGAGTCCCGAAACGCGTAGTTTTTTAAAGAAACATTGAAGTTGCAAAGAGGAGCACCAGTGTACCTGGATACACAAGGTAATATTAAATATAGTTACTTACCTAAAAGTAGAAAACTAAACACAGCTGAACAATTTGAAATATACAGACATCACGCACTACAACCAAACAACATATTAAATGAACAATTACATTATAGATCACATACACTATTCGATACATTTATCCAAACACACAATTTGAACCTCAGCGCCAATTCCCTCCCACCATCAACACCCACCACACACACCAGTCCATAACCGTTATACTGTTAAAATGACATTCAGTATTCATTCCCACTGAGGAAGAGGAACATCACCTCGAAACGTTTGGGAAAGATAAATGAAAGTAAGTTCATATTGTGAAAGTTTATATATATAATAATATGTTTTATTGTTATATGGTAATAGGAATGATTAGTAGCAACAGTAACTAAGTTAAGTATTGAAGAAATAATGTTGATATTGGTATTAAACCTACAAAAAATATAGTTCTGATTCTATTGTAAAGAAAATGAGTATCAGTAAAGCAGGATAAATAGAGTTGAATAGTTAGAATCTGCCATGAATAAGTTGTGTTGAATTTTAGATGATAGAGAGAGAAATAATTATTGTTGCTTTTGAAAAGTTAAAAATTTTGTTTTACGTGTTATGAGTTTAGTAGCCTATAAGAATCTATATTTTTCTCTTGTGATGGAAAGGAGTAAAGTAGTGTTGACTGGAGTCCAGTCTTGGTAAAGATGGTAATGTAAAGGAGAAGGCATCTGTCTTAAATCTTGTTTTTTGTTTTTGTTATTTGAGAACGTAATAGTTAAGAAAACCAATGCCTCAGAACATAAACCAATGCAACTAAGGGGATACATCAGTTGCGGATATGGAAGTATATAAGGCCACTATTTTAAATGTTGTATTCAATGTTTCAGAGTTTAGTGATGCTGTGACGGCGGTCGTGAGCTGGCCTGCGCGTCAGAGCAGGAGCGTTAAGTGCCAAATGGCCTTGCGGTGTTGGGATCTCACATGAGAAGTCCAGCAAGGTCAGGCGGGTACGGTCATCATCACTGGACCAAGGGTGAGTTATTGTACTTTTTTTTATGTAAACACTACAGGGGATTGTGGCGACATATCTGAACTGATCCCTTTGGAAGGTATGAATGAGTCAATGAGAGTTTTTATGCTTCGGCATAAAACCTCTCATTGAGGGGGTTTTGTGATGGTACAAAAGTCCGTCTTCACATTTATTTGCCCTAAAGATATTTTATTGTAATTTTCATATATTAAAGATGGTTAGGTTGGCTTCCTGAGAGATATAAAACACGACGCAATTTCATCTGTACAGTTCGACTCAAGGTCAAGGCCTACGTGCGTATTGGCAGCGGTGTGTGCAAGCAATTTAAAAATCAGACTGAAACGGCCGTAATAATGTCCGAAACGTAATCACAATGAAGCAAAACCATGATGTAAGCCGAATAAAACAATGGAATAATGACGTCATAACACTTCTATTTGCATACATTGTACCAATTGCTCGCCCCCAGTCTTCATACTACAGACAAGGCGTCAACACGCTGTAAAAACTTCGCCGGCAACTATTGCCAGCAAAAGTGATTTAAACTAGTAAAATGTAAATTATAACGCAGCAGTCAATACAGATATGACTTTCAATCAGTGAATACCAGTTTAAAAATGCAAATTTAGAGTCAGTGCTAAAGGAAGAGAAAACTAAAGTAACAAGGAAATGTTGGCCGAACATCTATCAACAAATGTGAAACTCATGACCAGAACTTCAAGTCTACACCTCAGGGAAGTCCAAATTTAAATTAATCCAACTTTTATTAATATGAGCTCAAAATTGAAATAAAATAAAAATGTAACTTTGTAAATGGGTGTGTGTGTGTGAACGCATGGTAGCATGGATGTGCCGGCATATTTAAAGAAATGTGAGGCATTGGTTTATGAGTAGTATCGTCTAAGTAAAATAAGTAAATTCCGAAAACTATAGATTAGCAAAATGTTAATGCTACAAATTAAGTATTAAAAAGAAGGAACGAAAATAACGAATAAATATCATTGGTGGAAGTAGCTGTAGACGCCATTTTGTTTAGGTTTTATATAAGACGCCATTTTGATCTTGTAATTATAAAATTATTCAAATTCAAGTTTATTCAACAGAATATTCATGCCACTAAAACCGTTGTCAGAGTTTTTATTTCACACTAACACTGTTTCTGAAACCTCGCTGAGACAAGAACCTGGACCCTAGGAAAATAAATAATGTTGTTCGTACCATGTGCTCAGGCCGGAAGTGCGGTAAATCGTATGTAAGTATTAATTATCATTATCAATTTATAGATATGTTGAAAAGTGTCAGAGTAAAAGTACATGACGAAGTAAAATAAAGGCCATATTCAAGATCATTTAAAGCTTGTATGGTAAAAAATCAATAACAAAATGAGATCTCAATAAAAAGGGGGGTAAAAAGAGATAGAAAGAGTAAGAGAGCGTGTGAGAGAAAAAGAGGGGTACATAAGTATAAAGAGAGAGAGCATGTAAGAGAAAAAGGGGGGTAAGAGAAACAGAAAAGTACTGATTTGTAGTACAATAAATTTTGCATAATGATTTGCATCAACATAAATTTCGCTTGATAATTTTTGTATTATTTTATAAAAAAGAGAGAAAGATTAATAGTTTTTCTGGATAATATAAAATAAGATTATGTTCTTATAATGTGTTAGTATAATTATTACGCCGAAACCTTAACCTATATTTCTGTACCAAGAGTTCATCTAAACGAACCTGTGAGAGTTTTTGTTTAAGGGAGTTCAATAATAATTAATTATCTAAATTATTTCTTTTGGGAAGAATGTAAACGGTTTCCATATTTAATCCACAACATCGGGTGGCGACCTTGGGACTTTTGGGGATCTTCTGTTTTTTAAGGTAAGTCGTAAAAAAAATCGCAGTAATCGGGGTAAGTAAGTATCTTCGTCTTGTGTTTTTTTGTAAAGTTACAAGGGTCTGTTGTACTTTTCTCTGTCCTGTATTGTGATAGAACTTTTATTAGAGTAATATGCAGTAAACTATTATTAGTTGTGAATAACCCACCCCTTATTCCGTAAAACTTGACATTTTCGGTAACTCGTCACCCTCTCAGTCCACATTAGGTCGAGTTTGCGGGACTCTACTGTATTTAGTTTTAATGTGCTAAATAAATAAATTTATTATTGGATAAATAATAAAAATTTAGTTTCCGTACATAATAAAATTTGCTATTTCTTTAACTTTCAACACAGCTTGTTCTCACATTTCTAATCATGTTACCATACTTTTAATCGTCTTTTTTTTGTTGAATACAAAAATTATTTTTATTTAAGTGGGATACATTTACAGGAGAAGTTATTCATCCACACTTGAAACTACAGCTTTTGTAGAAGTCAGTTTGCTGACTCTGAGTAGAGGGGAACTGTGGTCTTACGATCATAGGCAAACCAAATGGCTAGGACACATATTTCACCCAACCTCGTTTACAAGCGGCCACGTGGTGGGGGAGAGCAGCCTCGATCATCCAGTTGCGGCCAGACAGTACCATACAAGGTAAATAAGCGTACAGTGAAAATAGTGAACAGAACAAAAGCGAGGTTATTAAGAAATTCAAGACAACAGTGTAGTGGAAAAAATAGTGAAGTGAATAACAATAATAAAGAACTCTACAAGATTCAAAATTAGGAAGGCTGATGATGGGTGTTGTCCCAAAACATGTTCCAAATAAGGAAAAAACATCTTGAGGTAAAGATATTATAAATATTAAACATAACACTTTTTGCTACAGTCCATTTCTTGATGTATATAATATATTTAATATTTATAATGAATTTACCTCAAGGCATTTTTTTTCCTTATTAGGAACATGTTTCGGAAACCATTGTGTTTCCATCCTCAGCCTTCGTGATTTTGAGTCTGGTTGGTGAAGTAATTGTGTGTTGGCTGGTTGCTACTGTGGTTTCCTGTTGGCTTCTGGTACTTTAAATATATATATATATATGTATTGGCCTGAATATAAGACGATGATTTTTTTCCTTAAAATGCCCTTCCAAAAGCCATACTCGTCTTATATGCGCAACCTAACATTATATTGCGCAACCCGATCTAGCCACATTATTAACAAACCTGAGCACCCACCAACAAGCGGACCCAAAATTGAGAAATATAAGAACTCGATTGGAAGAAGGGGACGAAACTATCGCTCAATATTATCAGTTGAAAAACGAAATATTATTCATCAAACCATCCTTAAGGCAGGAGAACTGGAAGGTAATTATTCCAACCCATATTGAAAAGGAGATAATAATTAATTACCATATACGATATGGGCATATGGGCGCCTTAAAGGTGATTAAGGCTTTGGAGGAGAGCTGCCACATAAAAAACGTAAACCGGATGTATATCAGATGTTGCCGTATCTGCCAACTCGTCAAATCAAATAATGAGAAGAAGGAAGGCATGATCATTCCTATCACATCCCAGGCAAGATTGGAGAAGGTATTCTTGGACATCTGTGGACCATTTCCCCGTAGTGGCGGTCGTCACCGATATAAGTACCTGATAATAGTCATGGACCATTTCACTAAGTTCGTTAAACTATACCCAGCTAATCGGGCAACTACAAGGAAAGTTCTAAAAATATTAATAGACCAGTATTTCCCAAACATCGGGAAACCAGTTTCGATCATCACGGATCATAGAACCCAGTTTAAGGGAAAAAATGGCGGGATACCCTACTATCTATGGGTGTACGTACATACAAAACCTCGGTCTACCACCCGAGCAGTAGTCCGGCAGAGAGGGTGTTACGAGAAGTGGGGAGGATACTAAGAACCTATTGTCACCATCAACAGAGAAGGTGGCAAGACTATCTAGAAGCCACAGAAGAATTCCTCAACTTGGCATACCACCCAGCCATAGGGACTACCTCATACTCCGCCCTGTACGAGAAACTACCCCCACGAGAGATCGAAGAAATACTAGAGTTCCCAAGAAATAATGCTTATACATTTGATAAGATAAAATTTTACAACAAGGTGGCCGAAGACCAGGAGAAACGGCGAAACAAGTATGAAAGGAATAGTGGTAAAATCATAACATATACAAGTGGAGAAAAAATATTATTGAAGAATCGGGAATTACCCAGGACACTGGAAGGAATAACAAAGAAGTTGTTGCTACTATACACGGGACCCTATATAGTCTCCAAAACCAAAAACAATAATACTTATGAAATAAAGGAGATGGGTTCTGGAAGAATAAAGGGTGTATATAACCAGGCTTCCATGAAAAAATATTATGAGGAATAAAAAATAAAAAGAAAAGGAATTTAGAAAATTAACAAAATTCAAAAAACAAAGTAAGCACAACTTACTACCTATGCTTTATGAAACTCATTTGAAATAAAGAAAGGAAGAGAATTTAGAAAAAATCAACTAAATTATAAAATATATCGTAAGTACAACTTACAAACAATTATTATGAAAAATATTATGGAAATAAAGAAAAAGAATTTTGTGAAAATTAACAAAATTCAAAAACAAAGTAAGCACATCTTACAACCAAGTGGAACTATTAAGGAAACTATTTATGAAAAATAAAAAGAAAAAGAATTTGTGATGTAGAATAAAACAACACAAAAATTCTAAAGGATACGGTCAGAACACCTTACAACCAAAATATTTATGAACTAATGATGAAATTAAAGAAAAGAAATGGAAATTGAATAAAATTCTAACAAATAATACTAAATAACAAGATCACCTTACCACAAACAAGGTATGAAATAATTTTAAAGGAGAAAGAAAAGGAAATAAAAACCACTAATACGATTAAAGGAATAAACTTATATTAAAATAAGGATAATAAAAATTTGACACAATACAAAGAGAAACAATGACCACATAAAAATGATAATTAAGGAATTCATTTGAATTAAAAACCAGAGCGAAGTAATTGGTGAAAAAAAAAATATATTTAGGTAAATAAATCAAAAATGAATATGATCATAAAATAAATGTCGATTGTAATAAAGACAATTAAAAGAAAATGCTAGAACATAGAACTAGTGGAACAATTCATGAGAACTAAGAAACAAACAAAAATATCAGAAAATATATGCTACCAATGACCAGAAACAGATTGCAATAACAACCAAAAAAGAATAGAGAAGTAACACAAAAAATTTTTATACTTAATAAATAATGATAATTATATGAATAAACGAGCTTCCCACCATAATAAGAAATAAGATAACAGTACAGCTAACCAGTCAGAAGAATAACTGAGAAGGAAAATCACTTAGATAGAAATATTAACAAATCTGAGCAATTACGAAGTGAAGTATCCAAAGATATTTTTTAATAGTCATAAAAAAGGACTATTCTTACATAATTTTGATTAATAACTGTCTGTAGATAAGTCCAGCAGTATTATTATGTTTTTGAGCAGAGATGATTTGCCTCTGTACTCAATTAGAAGTGACATATGGCCAGCAGAGTATGTAGCCTACAGTGCCTCTCTGAACTGCCCCAGCTCACGTGTTAGGGAATGTTAGGGAATAAATATCCCAGGGATAAAACACCAAGTTGTGAGAATATGAAAATAAAATAATAAACCTCAGATGACTATTACTATCAAGGAAGATAAATATAAAAATAAAATATATGTAAGCTTGAATATCAAGAAACAAAAATAGAAATGGAAAGGAAGTCCAGAAAAAAAAATATAATAAGTATCATAAGCAATTATTTCAGACAAACAAAGTCTGGTCTGAACTAATCACTTCTGGAGGAGAGCAATCTGTAGCATGACAGATAATCCACTAAATAAAGATCCAGATATGATCATGATGAAATATCAATTACAATAAATATAAAGGAAAATTCAAATGAGAACATGTAAATATCAAAATAAAATACCACCATGAATGGAAAAAATAATAATAAAGAACCAAAATGCAACAAAAGTGTATAAAGATATATAAACCCTAAAAAACTAAAATAAAATAAGAATAATACCCAGGTAGGATAGGAGTAGGTAAGGAAGATACCCAGAATAAATAAACGTACCAAGATAACCATATACCCCGAACAGACCAACGGACATGATAAAATCATATGACCTTGAAGAAACCAAGAAGAAAGAATCTTCAAGAAACAAAATTGTAAGGATGGAAGGACTACGAGATGTACCCAAGGGAAACCTATTACAAAAGAATATAACCAACCCCAAAAAAGAGTAAAAAGTCACAAAGAAAGTATAACACCCCAAAACCTGATAATAAATGTAAAATAGTTATAAACAAAGTGTTTAGTGTTGTGAGTAGAAGTGCACCCACTAAAGTTATTGTGTAATGAAATAAACAAATCTTCATAATCCCTTAGAACTAAGATTTTGGTCTTAAAACATTGTAAAACTCAATGAGAAATAAGACCCAAAATATAAGTGAACCAGTGCAAGTTATTTCAATATATTAAATAAACTTCAAGTATAAGTGTAACTAATACTTCAACTAAGTACTGTATGTGTATACCATAAAACAACTTTAGTGTTTTCTATTATACAGGAATAAAATTTTATAAAATAATATTATGAAAACATTACTAATGTTTCTAAGCAGGTGGTGATTAAATAAAGTGACAGGGGATAAAAATGTAATACCCAAAATAGAAACAGATAAGACTGCAACCATAAGTTTAAGAATGGCTTTAAAATAAATAAAAATAAATGGCTTGTTATGTACATATTTAAGCCCATGAACTCCATAATTCAGTGGTGAATAGAATAAGATTTTATTATTATTAGAAAAATGTTCAATATGTTTAATAAGTGTTAATCCATACTAAAATGTTTAAGTATGAATACCATACTCCTTTTAAAATATTTATAAATGTGTTATTAATAGTAGTTAAAAAACTAAAATGTCTAACTTTAAAGACCATATTATTAATTTTAAATATTGTTTAGATTATTAGTAGGAATACTATACTACATGTTTTATATTTTAAACATTGTATTTGCCTCCAAAAGCGTTTTAAGACTATAAAACAGGTTAATTACCTACCGTCACGCTTTTTGAAATCCGAAAACAGGATTACTCGAGTTTCGACACATTAAGTGTCATCTTCAAAAAAATAATTTTGTTGATGTATGCACATCCCGTCAGATAATAAAAACAACACAAACATAACAACAAAAATACTTAAATAATTTAACACATATTAAAACCGAGACAAAACAGAACGAAAACACGATACACGCGGCCGACGCGAACCTGCGCAGGAACACGTTATGCGATAAAATCAATCGATACCGATTTGACCTTTGATAAATTTTATCGATCTGACACAGCTAGTATCTCGTTCGATATCGTTTACTCTGTTAAATAGAATATTATTTTTATGGATCGATTTTTCATTTAAGATGCGATCGTAATTATCTTTAGTGGCCTTATATATTTCAAACCTTTCAAGAGTGTCCAGTTTAAGAGATTTCCTGCATTTATGTAATATATCCAAATATGTAATATTACCCACATGAGCTCCCTTCAGCCGTGTGGGTAAGGGGTTTTGGGGGGACGTACGCCAGACGACCGGAGCGCGGAGAAGGTGGAGGCACTTAGTTGGGAGAGTACTGTGTGTTGGTTATATTGTGTGAGGTGTAGTGTGTAGCCATACACAAGCGGGAGAGGTAGATGGATGTGGCCGTTATAGTTGTTCTGGGGCATCTTTATTTATTCATGTTGCGTTGTTTTGTTTATTTCTTCATATTTTTCTGCGACGTTCTTACAGGGGGGGGGCAGCCAAGACTGGGACGTGTGACGCTGGTCGCCAAAGCTGTTAGGTGGCGACAGGGAGCCGTCAAGGGAGGCGGAAGGAACAGATTCGGATTATATGCGGGTACGTAAGTGTGGGGAACTAGAGCGTGTGTTTACTGTGGTGAAGTGAAGAGAGTGTGGGGGAGTTTTATCGTGAGTTGATTATTGAGGCTGCTTTAGGAAGACAGGTCGCTACTGCCGGGGAGAGATAAGTCCTTGGCGGGGAAATAGTATGTATTACTGCTTAAGCAGGTCTGTGTCGTTGACGCCGGCGTGGTTGGAGGCGAGGGGGAGGACCATTGGCTATTGCGAGGAGGCGATTTAGTAAGTAGGAAGGTCGGCTTGTATTGCGGGTGTTTCTATTAATTGACGGGACTATCGTTTGTATGGAATTGCGGCGGGAGGCTGTGCGGGAATACTTCCTGTTCATATATTATATATATTAAATATATATTTAAATTAAATTAAATTATATATATTAAATATATAAATTATATATATTAAATATCCAGTAATACGACCATTACTCAAGTGGGAGTAATATATACGAGAAAAACGAAGTATCGCCAATCGATTAGTGAAGTGAGACAATCCTATTAACTCTGAATTTATTTACAGTAAACCACAAGAAGAATTATTGACACAATTAACTTAAACAAACATAAAATTTCAACACTACACCCTTACAAAAATTATTTACTAAATTATTAAACACTAAAACATAAAAAATAAATTTTTTTTTTTAATTTCAAAACAAAATATTTAATTTTCATAAAAAATTAAATAACACAGTTTTCATTTTATTATTTTGCCAAACAATAATAATTTTATTTTATTATTTTATTATTTTGTTTTTATTTTATTATTTTAATATTTCAAAAAGGCCTTATTCGTTGATTTGGAAATGGAATTTTACTGATTTTGGTGGTGTGTGTATATAATAATAATATAACACAGTTTTCATTTGTAACGTGTTTGGTTACAATGTTAATAAATTAGAGAGAAAGTGGAGAGAAAGTATACTTGTAGAAGGGTGCAGGGGTAAATTGTTCCCTTAATGTTGTAGTAGGGGGTGAAGAAAAGGCTTCACATGTGTTTAGGAAGGACGAGAGTTCCTTCAGTGTATATTTGGAAGACGATATGTCTGCAAATAAATTTCCCTGGGTTTTTTGTGCACTTCATAGGTGGTGCAGTAATTATGAGTTAGTGTCCCCTGCATATTTTGAGAGTGAGAGATATATTGAGAGAGAGAGAGAGAGTGAGAGAGAGAGAGAGGTATTGTGAGAGAAAGAGAGAGATAGAGATTTTTAAAGTAAATAAAAACTATGAAGAGTTTGTAGAGAGGTTAGGTGGAGAGAGAAGTAATAATAACAAGTACTTACCTTATAGTGAAACTGAGATAGTAGAGATGATGTATAATTATAATGAATACTTACCTTGGATTAAAGATGCTGTTATTAGAGATGATAATATGACTTACATGATTATGACAAATTATACTAAGGGCGACAGGACCATACCCTACGATGACATGTTACATGATGAAATAATATGGGATAAGCCTATTAATTCAAACGATATTGTGGAAGGATATACAAAATTAGATAAGTATTACATTGATGATGATAATATCATGTATTCAATAATGAATAATGTATGTAGACCTAAGATAAGATTATTATTTGATGATGGTGGATAAATTGTTTTATTGTGTAAGGAACATTTATATATGTGGACAGTGTTTTTTAAAATGGGTTGTTTTATGAACTGATTTATGGTCAATGATAAAATAATAAGTTTGGATTGTATATTTTTTTGTGTGTCAATGCTAAATGTATTTTTATATTACAGTATGTTGTGCATTATATGTATTTTTATGTAAAACATGTATGTAACAGGAAGTCATAGTTTAGTTGATTTAATAATAATTGTAACATTTTTTTGTTTTGACTAGATAAAGGAGGAATATTGTGAGATTTAGATTATTTGTTGAATAGTAAATGAATAAACATAAATATGTTCAGGTATTGAGTTGTATTATTATTGGAAGATAAGTGATGAATTTTCTAGTGTTATATCAAGGTGAAATGTTGTAAAGAAGTTTGGGTGAAAATGATAAATAAGGCATGTGAGTTAATCAGAGTTAATTTTAATGGGAATTAGAGAGAATAAGAATTTTGAAATACCAGTAATACACAATGAGGGTATTAGTTATTTTATTTAAAGAGGAAAATGATATAAGTGGAATTAGTGAAGGGGGTTATTATGGAGAGATTGGTGCCATAATATGTAAATCTGGTTGTTAGTAGTGGTTGTTAGAAGGAAGAAAGGTGAGTAAGGTTAGATATAAGAAATGAGATTATAGTGAATAACGGTGTCACCCAAATTAATTGATGAAAAGGTTAGATAGAGAAAATTCATAGTAGGAATGTAATAATCAATGGAAGGCATGTAACATGAAGGTTATTAATAAATTTGAAAATTTGTCACAACAAATGATAATTAAAAGTTGGCATAAGAGAATTGTTAAGAGTAAATAGAAAGTTCAAGTAGTAAGGTGTATCAATGTTTTATACAAATTTTAAATGTGAATTATTCAGTTAAATGTAACGATGTTAATGTTTTATTTATCTTGTTGATTCATCCTCTTCGTTCACTTTATAAATATTACTATGTATATAAACTTTCACAATATGAACTTACTTTCATTTATCTTTCCCAAACGTTTCGAGGTGATGTTCCTCTTCCTCAGTGGGAATGAATACTGAATGTCATTTTAACAGTATAACGGTTATGGACTGGTGTGTGTGGTGGGGGTTGATGGTGGGAGGGAATTGGCGCTGAGGTTCAAATTGTGTGTTTGGATCAATGTATCGAATAGTGTATGTGATCTATAATGTAATTGTTCATTTAATATGTTGTTTGGTTGTAGTGCATGATGTCTGTATATTTCAAATTGTTCAGCAAATTTTCAGAACATTTAAAAGCCCTCACCACAAACTACATACATTCCACATTTGCCACACATTTACAAAACGAAAACCACAGTTACACAAATATAGAACACAACATGGAAATATTACACTACTTACCTAAAAGTAGAAAACTAAACACAGCTGAACAATTTGAAATATACAGACATCACGCAGTACAACCAAACAACATATTAAATGAACAATTACATTATAGATCACATACATTATTCGATACATTGATCCAAACACACAATTTGAACCTCAGCGCCAATTCCCTACCACCATCAACACCCACCACACACACCAGTCCATAACCGTTATACTGTTAAAATGACATTCAGTATTCATTCCCACTGAGGAAGAGGAACATCACCTCGAAACGTTTGGGAAAGATAAATGAAAGTAAGTTCATATTGTGAAAGTTTATATATATAATAATATGTTTTATTGTTATATGGTAATAGGAATGATTAGTAGCAACGGTAACTAAGTTAAGTATTGAAGAAATAATGTTGATATTGGTAATAAACCTACAAAAAATATAGTTCTGATTCTGTTGTAAAGAAAATGAGTATCAGTAAAGCAGGATAAATAGAGTTGAATAGTTAGAATCTGCCATGAATAAGTTGTGTTGAAATTTAGATGATAGAGAGAGAAATAATTATTGTTGCTTTTGAAAAGTTAAAAATTTTGTTTTACGTGTTATGAGTTTAGTAGCCTATAAGAATCTATATTTTTCTCTTGTGATGGAAAGGAGTAAAGTAGTGTTGACTGGAGTCCAGTCTTGGTAAAGATGGTAATGTAAAGGAGAAGGCATCTGTCTTAAATCTTGTTTTTTGTTTTTGTTATTTGAGAACGTAATAGTTAAGAAAACCAATGCCTCAGAACATAAACCAATGCAACTAAGGGGATACATCAGTTGCGGATATGGAAGTATAAAAGGCCACTATTTTAAATTTTCTATTCAATGTTTCAGAGTTTAGTGATGCTGTGACGGCGGTCCTGAGCTGGCCTGCGCGTCAGAGCAGGAGCGTTAAGTGGCAAATGGCCTTGTGGTGTTGGGATCTCACATGAGAAGTCCAGCAAGGTCAGGCAGGTACGGTCATCATCATTGGACCAAGGGTGAGTTTGTAACGGGGCATTTTGGGCCTATTTCAGGGTAATAAAGAAGTTTGTATTTTTTTTAATAAAACAAATAACATTTTTTTACTATGATAGGGACAAACGTAAACAAAGGTATATTTATTGGTAGCGACGGTAGCGACAGTGGTAGCACTGCTGGTGACAAAATTATTGAAGCGACAGAATCAACAAGCTGGAATTGTGCCAAGGTCAGACAATGACACAAAACAGCGTAAACAAGTTATGTAATTGAACATCAGGCGATGTTACGTCAGCGCCTTACATAACGAGAAATGTGGGTGTAGTGTGGCACTAGTTTCGTCAGACACACAGCAAACAAAGGCAGTTGGCAAATAACAACCACCAGTGTCGGACGCAAATGACTTTCGCGTCCGCCGGCTCGCCGGTTTAGACGAAGTTTACGTCGCCCGCAGTACAGAAAAATGTGACATAAAATCGAAATTATGAGTAAATAATGTAAATGAACAGTTTTCTTGATACAATGACAGTTTCGGAGATGTAAAACAAATTATTCATTAACGTAAAATGTGTGTGTGGAGAAATGCGACGTCGTCTGGACGCAAACTCAGCTAAGTAGTCTACAAGAATGAAAATCAAATTTTCAAATATGATTTAAATATTCAAAATTGTAATATTAACATTTAAAGATTTTCACGATTAATAGAGAGCTCTTAGAATCCTGGGGTAGATATGTATGTGTGTGTGAGTGAAAGCGCTGGTTTCCGTTGTGTTAGTTAAGTTAAGTATTAAGCGAATTATTTTGTATTTATATTTCCTGTTTTATTTTGACTATTGCTGAACAAATTATATTCAACTTAATAATGATCCATTTTATGTCTATATTTTACTTGAATTACTATGGGAACAAAATGTAAAAGAGGGAGAAAAGAATAGTTTGTTTGATAAAATTGAAATACCAATAAATTTTAAATCATAGGAAACAATATAAAGTTTTCTTTATTTTGAACAACCAATTCTGATCTCCTGTTCGCTGAAAAGAACCCGAGAAAAAATGGTAAGTACAAATTTTTTTGTTCTGTTTCTTGTAATTAATAAATACAAGATGGCGCCCGAAGACATTCTAGACAGTAAACAGTGAACAGTAACCTTAAAATCAGTTCAATTAAATTATCAAGAAAATGATATAGTACAATTGGCTTCCGAACTTAGGGACATTTATATAAAACATATTGTTTTTTATATAAATATAGGCCTACTTGGGGGAACAGAATGGTTGTTTAAGGTAACTAAAAAATGTGTAAACATAAGTAGTAAGGTTATAATATGATTGATAGATGTGTATTATAAATAAGTAAGAATTAAATAAAAATGATGAATACTAATGAAAATATTAACAATGAAGTCAGTTTCACTGATAGTCAAACTGAAAGTCAAATAAATAGCAATTTAAGCGAGACTGAATCGAGAATAATGGAAGGCGTAACGAGTCAATCGACGCCGACCTCAGTTTAGAAAGAGAATAATAGTGATATGATGAGTATGATGCAGTTATTGTTGAATAAATTTGATAGCAAATTTGAGGAACAGAATAACAAGTTTAAAGAATTAAATAAACGTTTTGACATGAATGATGCCAAGTTTGATGTATTAACTAATTCACTATGTAGTCTGGAGAGTAAGTTGAACGAAATATGTAGTGAAGCAAAAAGAGGAGCAAATGAGTCAAGAGAGTGTATATGTACAGAGAAAAATAAAACAAATGAAAATTGTAGTGACAAATGTAAAAATACGATACCAGATAAAGAGTTAATAAATAATAATGAGATTGTTGAAAATAATGAGAATAATAATATAATTGAAAATGTAATATCAGAGAGTACTGATGAGTTTGTGGAATGTGATTATGAGATGCTAAGGTGTATTGATGAAGTAGAGAGAGAGTGGAAAAATAATATAGTAGTTGAATGTGGGCAGAGGGTAAATTTTCCCAGTAAGTTTCCTGAACCAAGGTGTTCACAAATGTTGTTTTTGAAGGGCAAGAGACCCGTATTGGTAGATGAATTGAAGTGTATATTGATGGTGTATAATGTTGTACCCTCTGTCTGTAATAATTGTGAGAGTGTGATGTGGTGTTATGAAGAGAGAGAGTTGTGTATTGAGAGAGAGATAGAATTGTATAAGTTAAAAAGAAATTATGATGAATTGAGAAAAAGATTAGAAGGGGTGAAGATGAACCATATAAAATACTTACCTGTTGCAAGAGAGATAGAGAATTATTTTGATGATATCTTTATAAACAATAAACACTTACCTGATGTAATAGTAGGGGAATATAAAAATGATAAAATAACTTACCTGACGTTGACCAATAATACTGATGGAGACTGGACAATAATAACTTATGTTGACAAGGCTTATGAAACATTAATAGGGAATAACCCTATAAATTATAATGGCATAATGAATGAAATAAAGTTAATGGATTATTATAATAATAATAATAACAAATTGTGTGTGGATAACAATGATGCATGTTATAAATATGTTCGTTATATATATGATGATGGAGGTTGAAATTAAAATGAGTGTATGGACATTGTTAAATATTGTAAATTATGGTAATCACCTTGCAGATTTGGACGTATGAAGTGTGAAACAATTGAACAGTTATTGACGAAGGATTTGTAAATAATGTAGTGAATTCAATTGTGTGTATTATGAAATGTTAGGTAAATAATGTGTATATGTAGTAGAAAAATGTTGTGATAATAATAGTAATATTATTAATAGTTTGCAGTCTAAATAAATAATAAAAATAATTATGAAGACAATAATTGATGTTTTGTAAATTTTGATAATAATTGAAATATGTTGTGTTTTAAAAATCAATTGAAGTAAATAATTGGAGATGTTTAAAATATTGTGATTGATTTAAAAGGTTATATAATTGAATTTTCTGATGTATATAAATTCTTTTATGAGATTTCAAGTTGATAACAATGAATAAATAAATGAATATTAAATGGTTTAGTTTGTGGAATAGCATAATGGTTACAAATATAGATTAATAATAGATTTGAAAATTTTGAGGAATCCAATTGCAGCACAAGATAAATAATGAAATGATGATATATAAAAGAGTTAATAAAAAATTTTAAACAAGAATGTTTATAAGTTTTTATATAAATTATTTAAAGGAGAATTGTTTGTTTAATGTATGCTAATAATCGAGGTTAATTTCTCTTTGTTTATTATGTTATGTTAAGATGTGTGGGATAATTTTTGGGGGTAGATTGGTGCTCAAAGAAGTGATAGAACAGTGGAGTGTGGAACTGCAATGGTAGAAAGTTTAGTTTTCAATTTTAATTAATTAGTTATTAAGTTGCTATTGCTGGGGTGGCATGTGCCCCAGTAGATAGCGGAAAGTGTTGGGGGTAACAGAGAGTGTTACCTCCATCGGAGGCCAGCATGGCGAATATGCAAGGCACACCCTTTTGTACAATTTTAAATTGTAACTTGATAAATTGCCGTGCCGTGCAAATTAATGATGATGAGTACATGCCTGAAGGAAGAGATGATTTCCCCGACTTTTCGGACGATTACTGCCTTACCAGCACTAATCGTGGTTTTGGCTAGCGGTCAGCTATGGCCATATCAAGTCCCTTGACCATAGCTGACTTGAAATTGGTTTATATTAGAAATTAATGGGGGGTGAAACTAGGGGAAATCCCAGCACTATGGAACAGCGGCTGCCACTCTGTTCGAGGAGGAACAGCAAAGCCAGGTGGTAGACCCGCATTAAGGGCGCATAACTATAGAACACAGATATGTTGATATCTAAACCTTTCAAATGTAATGCAGAAGCAAGGACACGGAGATGTCAAATTCCTCCAAAACTTCAGTCCTTGTGGATGCAACTGGACGCCACAGTCCAGGGGGGTCATAGTGTGTGTGGCAGGGAGGTTACCCAGGGGGGTAACGAATTAGAAATTTGTTGTATTTTAATAATGATGACTCGCTGCTAAATAACTTTGTTTTGATTTGAAAAATAGATGCACTAGATGCTTCCTATATTGTGTTTATTATGTCTTATTGTGTTAATTGCATGTAGTATGTTAGGAATAAGGATTATAAAATATAATAATATGTTTTCAATGTGTTTATAGATTTTAAAATAAAATGAAATAAAGGTGTGATAGTTAAAATTTTCAATGGGTTGCAAAAGATAGAAGTTGGGTGATAGTAATTGTTTAACTAAAACGTTTGAGTCAGTCCAAGTTGAAAATAGTGGGGTACTAAAGAGAATAAGAGATGAAATACAAGTAAGAGAATTTGAATATAGGTGGAGACACAGTAGTAATGGGGAATATATGTAGAGTTTTGAGCGATATATTGATGTTTATAATTGATGATGTTATTTTGTTGTAGTTGTAGTAAGGTAATGAGATTGAGATTTTTTGGGGATGGCAATTTTGTAGTAGGGGGTAGTGTAATGTGGGAGTCCGCAACATAATAGTAAGTTGGGACGGGATAGGAATGATTTTAGTGGAAAGGGGTTGCCTTAGGTAGAATCCAGGAACCAGATAAGGGAAATGAGCTTTTTGGGGGGGGACACATATCCTATGTACAAAGGGTTAGAGAGTATTTTTTTTTATATATTGAGAGAAGGTGGCGAATTGGGTTAAAGTAGTAAGTAGTTAGAGGTAGAGAAGGGTTAGTAGATTTTTTGGTAGAGAGGGGTGTCATACTAGTTAAAGATTTTGTAAGGGAGCGTTAGAGTAATAAAAGGGGTAAGATTATGAGTAAATGCCAAGTTGATAAAGTGAATTATAATGAATAACATAGAATCACCCCAAATTAATGAAAGGGAATAATAAATGAAATGATGTGTAAAACGAAGATTGAAAAAAAAAAATTTTTGGAAAGAGAATTAATAAAAGTCAATTGAGATTAAAAGGTAATTTTATGATTTTATATGCAAATTTAATGATGTAAAGTGTGTAAATTTTTAAATACAAATTGTTTATTTTAAGATAATAATAACAATGTGAATTATGACTGTACTATGTTTTCTTATGTTATATTGTGTTGTTAGGTATTCTGATCTATGTTAGAAGTAAGTGAAAAAACAAAACCAGTGCTTCTTAGCGCAAACCAGCACCGCTAGGGGGAAACAGATCAGTTGGGGATATGGTGTTGTATAAGGCCACTATTTGATATTTGATTTGTTGTTTCAGTGTTTGGTGATGCTGTGGCGGCGGACCTGAGCTGGCCAGAGCATCAGAGCAGGGGCGTTAAGTATCTGTCTGACTCTACGGTGTTGGGATCTCGATAGAGAAGTCCAGTATTGTCATTCAGGTGCGGTCACAGTCACCAGACCAAGGGTGAGTTGATTATAATTATTTTTTTTTTGTAAACCATACAAGGGGTTGTGGCGACATATCCTGGCTGATCCCTTTAGCAAGTATGAATGTGTCAATGAGATTTTTTATGCTTCGGCATAAAATACCTCATTGAGGGGGTATTGTAACGGGGCATTTTGGGCCTATTTCAGGGTAATAAAGAAGTTTGTATTTTTTTAATAAAACAAATAACATTTTTTTACTATGATAGGGACAAACGTAAACAAAGGTATATTTATTGGTAGCGACAGTGGTAGCACTGCTGGTGACAAAATTATTGAAGCGACAGAATCAACATGCTGGAATTGTGCCAAGGTCAGACAATGACACACAAAACAGCGTAAACAAGTAATGTAATTGAACATCAGGCGATGTTACGTCAGCGCCTTACATAACGAGAAATGTGGGTGTAGTGTGCCACTAGTTTCGTCAGACACACAGCAAACAAAGGCAGTCGGCAAATAACAACCACCAGTGTCGGACGCAAATAACTTTCGCGTCCGCCGGCTCGCCGGTTTAGACGAAGTTTACGTCGCCCGCAGTACAGAAAAATGTGACATAAAATCGAAATTATGAGTAAATAATGGAAATGAACAGTTTTCTTGATACAATGACAGTTTCGGAGATGTAAAACAAATTATTCATTAACGTAAAATGTGTGTGTGGAGAAATGCAACGTCGTCTGGACGCAAACTCAGCTAAGTAGTCTACAAGAATGAAAATCAAATTTTCAAATATGATTTAAATATTCAAAATTGTAATATTACCATTTAAAGATTTTCACGATTAATAGAGAGCTCTTAGAATTCTGGGGTAGATATGTATGTGTGTGTGAGTGAAAGCGCTGGTTTCCGTTGTGTTAGTTAAGTATTAAGCGAATTATTTTGTATTTATATTTCCTGTTTTATTTTGACTATTGCTGAACAAATTATATTCAACTTAATAATGATCCATTTTATGTCTATATTTTACTTGAATTACTATGGGAACAAAATATAAAAGAGGGAGAAAAGAATAGTTTGTTTGATAAAATTGAAATACCAATAAATTTTAAATCATAGGAAACAATATAAAGTTTTCTTTATTTTGAACAACCAATTCTGATCTCCTGTTCGCTGAAAAGAACCCGAGAAAAAATGGTAAGTACAAATTTTTTTGTTCTGTTTCTTGTAATTAATAAATACAAGATGGCGCCCGAAGACATTCTAGACAGTAAACAGTGAACAGTAACCTTAAAATCAGTTCAATTAAATTATCAAGAAAATGATATAGTACAAGTTATTGTACTTTTTTTATGTAAACACTACAGGGGATTGTGGCAACATATCTGAACTGATCCCTTTGGAAGGTATGAATGAGTCAATGAGAGTTTTTATGCTTCGGCATAAAACCTCTCATTGAGGGGGTTTGTGACGGTACAAAAGTCCGTCTTCAGATTTATTTGCCCTAAAGAGATATTTTATTGTAATTTTCATATATTAAAGATGGTTAGGTTGGCTTCCTGAGAGATATAAAACACGACGCAATTTCATCTGTACAGTTCGACTCAAGGTCAAGGCCTACGTGCGTATTGGCAGCGATGTGCGCAAGCAATTTAAAAATCAGACTGAAACGGCCGTAATAATGTCCGAAACGTAATCACAATGACGCAAAACCATGACGTAAGCCAAATAAAACAATGGAATAATGACGTCATAACACTTCTATTTGCATACATTGTACCAATTGCTCGCCCCCAGTCTTCATACTACAGCCAAGGCGTCAACACGCTGTAAAAACTTCGCCGGCAACTAATGCCAGCAAAAGTGATTTAAACCAGTAAAATGTAAATTATAACGCAGCAGTCAATACAGATATGACTTTCAATCAGTGAATACCAGTTTAAAAATGCAAATTTAGAGTCAGTGCTAAAGGAAGAGAAAACTAATGTAACAAGGAAATCTTGGCCGAACATCTATCAACAAATGTGAAACTCACGACCAGAACTTCATGTCTACACCTCAGGGAAGTCCAAATTTAAATTAATCCAACTTTTATTAATATGAGCTCAAAATTGAAATAAAATAAAAATGTAACTTTGTAAATGGGTGTTTGTGTGTGTGTGAACGCATGGTAGCATGGATGTGCCGGCATATTTAAAGAAATGTGAGGCATTGGTTTATGAGTAGTATCGTCTAAGTAAAATAAGTAAATTACGAAAACTATAGATTAGCAAAATGTTAATGCTACAAATTAAGTATTAAAAAGAAGGAACGAAAATAACGAATAAATATCATTGGCGGAAGTAGCTGTAGACGCCATTTTGTTTAGGTTTTATATAAGACGCCATTTTGATCTTGTAATTATAAAATTATGCAAATTCAAGTTTATTAAACAGAATATTCATGCCACTAAAACCGTTGTCAGAGTTTTTATTTCACACTAACACTGTTTCTGAAACCTCGCTGAGACAAGAACCTGGACCCTAGGAAAATAAATAATGTTGTTCGTACCATGTGCTCAGGCCGGAAGTGCGGTAAATCGCATGTAAGTATTAATTATCATTATCAATTTATAGATGTGTTGAAAAGTGTCAGAGTAAAAGTACATGACGAAGTAAAATAAAAGCCATATTCAAGATCATTTAAAGCTTGTATGGTAAAAAATGAATAACAAAATGAGATCTCAATAAAAAGGGGGGTAAAAAGAGATAGAAAGAGTAAGAGAGCGTGTGAGAGAAAAAGAGGGGTACATAAGTATAAAGAGAGAGAGCATGTAAGAGAAAAGGGGGGTAAGAGAAACAGAAAAGTACTGATTTGTAGTACAATAAATTTTGTAAGGAGGCGAATTAGAAGGTTTTTTATTTTATTAATTTTGGGTTTGATTTTATAAAATTGCACAATTCACTTCATATATGTGGCCAGGCTCCAGTTTGAATATAAAGCGCAGTCTAAACAAAGAAACGATACACTGTAACTGGGTGATGTAACAATATAAAGGAATGTCGTGCTGTTGACGATAATACGATTCCTAGAACTTTGCGTCTGTGTGACGTCCACTCACAAATGCACAAATACCAGCATCTGCGAAGTGCCTAATCCACGAAAAAGGCTGTGAAATATCGTCGTCACACAGCACACGAAAAAATCCTGTGCGCCAGGTATGCAGCTACCAAAACTTAGATAACGAAGTCTGTGAACGGCGACGAAATTTGTTCACCTGAGTCAGTAATGCCCGGCCGCATGGAAGGCAGTCGGAAAGTAACATCCTAACCTGCCGGATGCGAATAGTAGTGCGTCCGCCGACTGGACTAAAATTTCACCTAAATTACAGAGCAAAAAGCAGCAGTGGTGTTGTGGTGAGGCGGCGGCGGCCATTTGAACAAAATTCTCAGCCCGGCCGGGTGCGTGAAAAACCGTGTGCACACAACAGTTCAGTTTCATCATGTAAAGAGTGGTAACCAAGATATAAAATTACAAAACAGAGTTAGTGAAGTGAGCGGGCCAAAATCAAGTGAACAATACACTTTTGGGCAATTATTAATAAAGATTAATAAACATACGAGTCACGTGGCAACGAAACCAGTGAGCCGTCGGGTAACCAGTAACCGTATTTTCAACAAATTTTTATAAAGGGTTTTTTTTGTGCAAACATGTTAATTAAATAATAGTAGTTGGTTTTGTAAAGGTGTGAATGTGAGAGTAAATAGCAGATTTGGGCTGTCTAATTAAGGTAAGGTGTTTATTATAATTCTGTAAGTATAAGTGTAATACCATCATGTAACTATCAGTAAGGGTTTTATGCATTTTCCATGATTTGACCCAAGAGGCCAAATAAATAACCAATTTAATACTTGAAGGATATTTTAAAGTAAAAAATAAACTTTTAATTAATTTCTTTATAAAAATGCGTTGCGTAAGTTTTTACGATAACCTATAATCATATTTGCATTTTAATGTTCGTGGTGCGGACCCTGGCGGAAGGCGAAACAGGTAGGTGGAAAATAAAATAAAATTTGTATATTTGTATGTGAATAGAACATCACATTTGGCGCTACGAACGGGACTTGAATTTGAATAATTAAAATTCCACACCTACGATAAATGCAAGTTCGATTTGAGGGTTGAGTAACAATACGTAAAAAATTACGCAGCACATACAAACTAGTACATCAATGTTTAGAGTTTAAGAGTTAAGTGGTAGATGGTTTTATGTAAGTAAATCTAGATTAAAAAATTTAGAAAAATGGCAGGAAAGAATGAGAGCAATATACATGAAACGACTAGTGTCGAAAATTATAATGAATCAAATAGCATGAGCGATTTTGAAATCCACTCGACTCCAAACGTGAGTCAAGAAAATAAAACAAAAAATAATGCAAATGAAACAAAGAGTACAGACGATTCGGGGATACAAATAACCCCAAAATCGAGTAGGGAAAGTGAAATGAATAATGAAGTCGGCTTCACTGACAAAAATGTAGCAGCACAATTTACTCCAACGACAACACGAGTCAAAGAGTTGTCGATGGACGATATATTTACTTTAATGAAAACAATGTCTGAGAGTTTGAGTAGTGATATCAATAAAATGAATAGCAGTATCAATGTAAAATTCGATGTTCAAAAGAATAGTTTTGATAGCAAATTTGATGAACAGAAAAACGAGATGCAAGATTTTAAAAGTAGTGTCAATGAGAAATTAGATATACAGAGCAATTTTAATAAAAAAGTCGAAGAACAGAATATTCAGTTTCAACAGAGTATTAGTGTAAAATTTGATGAACTTAAAACTGATATTAATAAAGTACAAATCAACTGTGAGAGTAACTTTTGAGAGTAACTTTAACAAATTGAAATATGAATTAAATGAAACGTTGAGTCACTCATTAAGTAGTATGAATAATAGAATTGACGAAGTAGAAAGTAATATGATAGAAAAAACCAATAACCAAATACAGAAGGTAACCGAAAATTTGGAACGTAAAATAGATGAATGTAATGTTAGTAGTGAGTACAAGTTGAGTTGTGTAGTTGATAAGATTGAAACATATGAAATTAGCACTAATGTCAAAATCAATGAAATAGAAAGTAATTGCAAAACAGAGATACAAGCTATACAAAATACAGTGAATACTATAGATAAGCGTCACGTACAAATTGAGGGTTTAAATAACAATATATTTGCATCAATTGAGCAGAGTATAGTTAATGTTAAAGATGAATTAAATATAGCTATAAACGAAAAACTTAAAGAGTGTTACTGAACAAATAGTCATTACTAAAGATACGAATAGCAATATTGATTTGGAGTTGTTTAATTGTGAAAACAGGGGGGTACACCCTATGCAGTTTTTAAATAGAGTCAAAGAATTTAATCAGTTTTGTAGAAGTGGCTGGGAAGTACAATTGTTAAAAATAATGAAGTGTTTTAGAGGGAATTCCGCGGTATGGGCGGAGGTACATAAAGTAGACTGGGTAAATTATCAGTGTTTCGAGACGGCTTTTAGAGAGAAATATTGGTCGGAGGAGGAACAAGAAATATTGCGGAGTAAAATTATGGGACCAGGTAATTTTGGGACCCAAGGGGGCAACGTAACTATGTATGTAATGCGATTATACAATGAGGCCAAATATTTAGAGCCACCGTTACCGTTTCGATCATTCGTCCGTCATATAAGTAAGCATTTGCCCAGAGAAATACAGATTACGCTAATGACGCGTGAAATTCTAGAGATTACGGAACTAGAAAAAATATTGGATATTTTTCAGAATATACGGGAACGTGATATGAGTAGGCGAATAAACGCACCAATAACACATATGAATGGTAATCATAATCAATTCCGGGGAATACCCAACTTTCACCGAGGGGGATGTGGGGGAAATAATGATAATCGAGGCGAGGGTTGGCGATGTGCCGATTGTAATGTTGAAAACTATGCTATAAGAACAACCTGTTTTAGATGTCACAAACCGAGAGAATGTCAACGCAGTGAGAGAATGTACCAGCAACAGAGTCAACCGCAGAGAGGAGCCGAGAACACAAGAGGAGCACCAAGGGGAAATGGAAGTGGAAACAGAGGCAGAGGTGGATACAGCCAGGCAGTAGCAGGTCCATCCACGGGAAACTAGAGGAGACAATGGAGAACCGGGCCCATCCATTGTCGGAGGAGAACCTGGGGGTCCAAGAGGAGCATAACTACCGCAGTAACATAATTATCAGAGACATGGCGGAGGAGTTACTGGAGGAGGACGCTGCACAAATGACGGAAACCAAAACCGGACTGACGGAGGTAGTCATAACCATAGAAGGTAAGGATTACAAAACATTGATTGATACGGGTAGCGAGATATCAGTAGTTTCAGAGAATGTGCTGGGTGAATTACAAAGGGTAAATAAGAATATTCCATCGTTACCAGTAGCGGGGGTAACAGTAGTGGGGGTGACGGGAGTACGAAGTAAACGAGTCACTAAACAAGTTCAATTAAACATATATATTAATGGAATAGAATTTGAGAATACTTTTCTAGTAGTTAAGGGTTTGAATTTAGACATAATTCTGGGAAATGATTTTTTGAAGAGAAATAAAGCAGTAATTGATTTTAATCAGAGAATAGTGGAATTTAATAAGGGGCATGAACCAATCAGGGTAGATTTTCAGAGGGTGCTAGATACGGCTAGAGTTATGGGTGTAAAGATGATACCAGACCGAGTAGGCGAGGGAATTATAGAAACAAGAGTGAATGTGTGTCAAGAGAGTGAGAGCATGGAGAATGATGAGAGAGTATGGGAAAATAGGGCAGAGATATTTTTTAATGAGGGTGGAGTTGTAGGGAGCCCCCAATGACAGGAGTTGTGGGAGGTTATTGAACGGTTTAGAGATGTATTTGCTGAGTTGCCTGGGAAAGCCAGGGACTATGTATGCGAGCTGAAGATTCGAGAGCACTCACCCTACATGCAGAGAAGTTATCCAGTGCCATTTTCAAAGAGGAGAGCCGTTCAAGAAGAGTTGGACCATATGATGGAAGGGGACATCATCGAGAGATCCATATCGCCTTACTCTAATCCATTGGTAGTGGTCATCAAAAAGGACGGAAAGGTAAGATTGTGTTTAGACGCTAGAAAAATTAATCAGATTATAATACCTGACCGGGAATCACCGGAAGCCATGAACGAAATTTTTCAAAAGTTTAGTGGAGTCAGATATATGACGTCCTTAGATTTAACAGCGGGCTACTGGCAAGTTCCATTAGCGCCAGAAAGCCGTAAGTTTACTGCATTCCTTTTCAATGGAAAAAACTATCAATTTAAACGCCTGCCATTTGGGCTTAACACTAGTGTAGCGAGCTTTATTAAGTGTTTAGACATGATATTACAACCAAAAGATTTAGATTTTTTGACTGTATATGTTGACGACATACTAATAGCATCAAGAACATTCTCTGAACATGTAGAACACATAGAGTACGTTTTAAATAAATTACGACAAGGGGGATTAACTGTTAATTGGGATAAGTCGAAATTTTTACAAACCAAAATACATTTTTTGGGTTTCATTATAACTCCTGAGGGAATTTTAGCAAACCCAGACAAAGTAGAAGCTATCATACGTTTTCCAGAACCGAAAAATATCAAACAGTTGCAGAGTTTTCTAGGATTATGTAATTTTTATAGAAAATTTCAGAGAAATTATGCACACATTACCTCTAAATTAAGTGTTGTTTTACAAAAGAATAAACAATGGAAATGGGGAGAGGAGGAGAGAACTATTTTCAATGAAATCAAAGAGAAATTTATAGACACAATAATGATGAATCACCCCAATTTTCAGAGAAAGTTTTATTTACAGACAGATGCCAGCAACATAGCCCTCGGCGCAGAGCTTTACCAGGAGGGAGAGGATCAGGAGCACAGGACCATCGCTTTCGCCAGCAGAACCTTATTGGCAGCAGAAAAAAATTACACTACTACCGAAAAGGAATTGCTGAGCATCGTTTTTGCTGTGAAGAAATTCCGCACTTACCTGCTAGGAAACGAAACCGTCATCAGGACTGATCATAAGGCCTTATCATTCCTAAATACATGTAAGCTGACGCATAGCAGATTAACCAGGTGGGTACTAGCTTTACAAGAGTACAATTTTTCTTGGGAGTATATTAAGGGGTCAGATAATAAAGTACCGGACATTTTGTCCAGGGTAGACACTATAGATAATAAGACAGGTAGAGATCTTAAAGAAATAGAAATTTTTCGATTAACTAGGGAAGATAGAATTTTTGGGGAGGAATTAAGGGAAATTAAAGATAGACAAAGATCAGAAAATAAATTGGGTAAGATAATAGCTAGTTTAGAAGCAGATATTAATGGTTCAGAGTATAATACACATTTTCAGATACATAAGGGAATCCTGTTTAAGAAAGTAGAAGGGGGTGAACGGGATTGGAGGTTAATGATACCCGATGAATTAGTAGATAGAATTATTTGGGATTGCCACATAAGATATGGTCATTTCGGGGCGAAAAAATGTGCAAATGTACTAAAAGAATCTTGTGTTTTTAAAAATATGGAGAAGAGAGTTCGAAGAATATTAAGAGTTTGCGATTTGTGTCAAAAGTCTAAAGTAGTAAATTACAGGGTTGAAGGTGAAATGAAGTGTATTAAAGTAGAAAGACCTTTTGATTTAGTTGCAGTAGACTTGTATGGGCCATTGCCTAAAGGTAGAGGAGGAGTGGTATATATTTTTGTTGTTTTGGATACTTTTACCAAGTTTGTTAGGTTATACAGTGTAAAGAGAGCCACTAGCAAAGTTCTCAGCGAGAAGGTCACCAAGGACTACATGATCAACGTAGGGAAGCCGAAGGTAATTTTATCTGATCGTGGACCGCAGTTCATCAGCGGCAGGTGGAGACAGACTCTTGGCTGGGAAGGCGTCATACCCAAACACACGGCAGTTTACCATCCACAGTCGAACCAGGCAGAGCGGGTGATGCGAGAAATCGGCAGAATATTCAGGGCGTATTGTCACTCCAAACATACAGAGTGGCCGTTGTATGTGAAGAAGGTGGAGGATTGGTTAAACAGCACAACCCACGATTCTACAGGATTTACACCGTACGAACTAATCAAGGGAAGCCGTCCACCCAGAATATTGGAACAACTTTTTGAATATCCACCGGAAGAAAGAGTCTTGGACAAAGATGTAAAAATACGACTTGCCAACGAGAGTCTGCTCACCAAGGGAGAGAAGAGAAAACAAAAGCATGATGGCAAAGGTAAGTGGGTCAAATATGAGATAGGGCAGTTAGTATTAGTGAGAAGACACGATTTATCAAGTGCACAAGATAAAGAGATCAAAAAATTCTTTTTGTTGTATGAAGGACCGTATGAAGTTGTTGACATTAAAATGGATAATGCTTATGTTTTACGAAACCAAACGACGGGGGAAATAGTGGGTACCCATAATGCCACCAAGTTAAAAAAGTATTGGTCAAAATGAAATAATAATAAACAAAATAATACATTCAATCTTGTAATTAAATATAACCTAAACTATGAAATTAGGAATTTAATATTAAACAGTAAGTGGTAGCGGATAGATGCTCCCCACTTGCCCCCGTGGGGTTCGTCTATTTCAGGGACGCGCCCCTGCCCACGCAAGCCTTGGTTTTCTCCATTTATTATTATTCCCGGAGGAAGCTTTGTCCTTACCTTTAGTCCTAGTTCTAGACCTTTTAAGAATCCTTACCCTTGTATCTTCCCGATTTCCTTAACCCTCCCCTTAGAGTAAACACATAAACAATTAGTCACATAAATTGGCTCACTTTTTTGGAACCATTTGATTGCCTTAATTCTAAATAATACATCAGGGTAATCCTCAAAATTAAATAAACTGGCGTCATTTATGATTTGTAAACTCATCCCTTAATTAAACAGTTGGTAGAGAAGTTTTGTGGCTGAGTGGACAAGCTAAATAATAAATTTTGTATAGTTTAACCGAATTGTTGTATATCGAGATGGGGTTGTAGATTAGTGGTTGTGGTTTGTTTTGTAATTTGAAAAAAAAAGAGGGTAGTTCATTATATGCACTGTAGGGGTTCTGTTCGTCTTCCATCGCATCTCTATATACAATAATTCGGTACGTGTAACATATAACCTATTTACAGGTAATTAAGAAAAAATAATTTTGGAAAATATTCTAAAGTAAACTTATGTAACCAAAAGGTTTAATTATTATTGTGTGGCACCTGCTATGTTAGGTTATGAGTAGGGGATAATGGTATATAGAATGTGATTGTGGAGGAATTTAAAGAGAGACTTGAAACAAATGATGGAAGGTTTGTAAAATTTATTGAAGTATTAAGAAAAAATGAAATACTAGACTAATTAGAATCTTTTGATAAAGTTAATTAAAGTATGCACGAAGAGATGAAATTGAATTGTATCTGCCCCTGGAGTAACTTAATGTAAATGTTAGTGCTGTGTTTAAATTCATTTTGATTCAAATTGAAATCGCAATTTTATATATTTTATACATTAACTTCATACAGCTGTAATTAAAGTCAAACTGTTTTGGGTGGAGATTGTTAAAGAACTTTCAAGTTAAATAAATAATTTAAAATGGCTAATTACATTAATGAAGCAAAAGTAACTTTGATCTGAATTGGTACCAGCTGATAGATATGTTAACAAAAAGATTTATAGAAAGGAAAATTTTGCAGGAAGTGTATATGTCATTATATGATGTAACCAGAATGTTTAGACTATGTGAGTATTGAGACAGAGTGTTTATAGCAAGTCTGTTCACACAAGTGTTTATGTAAACAGGTGTGTTATGTTGAGACTAATGTATACAGTCATGCTGAATTGACAATAACAAAAATGTTGTAGTCTGCTGAATCAGTATCTTGAGCAAAACCTTATTGTGACATAAAAGAATTGAAGTCAATTTTTTTTACAAATAAAATAATAATGAGGTAATTCCTGTGACGTAGAGTTTGAGAAATTAAATAAAATTAAATCCACTCGGCAATTAAATCAATTGAAAATTTTAATAATAAATTTAAATTTATTCTGATTCGAACTTCAAATGTAATTGTAAAATAAAGTAAATGCCAATTGATGTAAATAATGGTTAAAATATTCATTTAAATGGGAAACTGAAGGAAATTTTGTGTAAATGCTGTCAAAAATGTCTGTGAAACTTAGAGAGGTATATTTCTGTCTAAGTAACCTGTATCAATGCCAATCTATATTTTATGTTTTAACTGTAGATTCCCCACCTAAGTGCGGTCATGGCCTCACCGGACCATGACCGTGAAAGTAGTTAATTGTGGCAAATCATAAATTTTACTTGATATAACCGGCTTGTGGTTTGTTTTATTTTGTTAACCCGGTGGTTTGTTAGATTTAGTAGGGGGGTTATTTTTTGGGGAATCTACCTAATTTTGGAACAGGTCTATTTTCACCCAGATAGGGGTGGTAGCCCATTAGGGGTGTATAAATAAAAACTAGTAGGTATAATACCAAATTTTATTGTAACGCCGAAGCAAGGATGGGGGTGGAATAAAAGAAAAAAAGTCCACCCCTTCCGCATCAGTCCTTGTGAAAGCAACTAGACGCCACAGTTTAGGGGGGGTAATAGTGAGTGTGGATGGGCGGTGACTTAGTTACAGGTCACGAGGGAGATGTGGTTTACGGCGAGGATGAGGCTGAAAAAGGCCAAGAAGCCTCGCGCAGAACACATCAATATGTAACGGGTATCGGGGGTTAAGGGATTAAAAGGGGGGTAGTAGAGAGAAAAAAATATATATATATTTCAATCACTTTCTGCTACAGTCCGTTTCTTGATGTATATAATACTATAATACTTATAACTAATTTACCTCAAGATATATTTTTCCTTTAGGAACATGTTTCGGGAGATCCTGTTCTCCCATCTTCAGCCTTCGCCATCTTGCTTCTGGTGCAGTATTTGTGTGTTGGCTTCTGGATGTTATTAAGGTGGTTTGTTGGTCTTTGGTCTTTCAATGTTGCATTATTGTGTGTTGTTGTGGTATCTGTTTTTGTATTTTGTGTATTTTCGATGTTGAGTGCTTTGAATATTGTGTCATGTTTTGTATTGATTTGTATTTGTTCTGGTATTAATTTGTTTTGTGTTTTATGTTTGTAAATCTGTAAATTTTCCCAAATGTTCATTATGGTGCCTTTGTGTGGTATATGTTTTATTAGTGTTACATTGGTTATGTCTGGGAATTCATGTCCTGTGTTTATTGCATGTGTGGCTAAATTGGATTTATATATATTTGGTTTTTTGTATGCATTTAGGTGTTCAAAATAACGTTTTTTCAGCTGTTTTTTTGTTTGTCCTATATAACATTTATTGCAATCTTGGCATTCAATTTTGTATATACCGTTGGTTGTTGTATTATCTTTGTTGTGTGAGCTATTTAGATTTTGTAATTTATTTTTATTAGTTTTGTATGCTATTTTTATATCTGTGTTTTTAAATAGTTTTGTTAGTTTTGTCATTTTATTATTTATATATGTGAATGTGGCCCATTTTTTGTTGTTGTTATTATTTATGTGTTGTTCAGTTTGATTAATTCTTAATTGTTCAGTTTTTATTTTGTATTTGATTTTATTTTCTATTTTGATCATAGTATTTTTATTGTATCCATTTGCATAACCAATTTGGTATATTATATTTCTTTCTTTGTCAGTTTCTTGTTTGTTTAGGGGTATTTTGTACATTCTGTTAAATAACGAATAAAATGCTGCCATTTTATGTTGTGGTGGGTGGTCAGAATGGTTAGGTATAATGATGTTAGTGGAAGTTGGTTTTCTATATATTGCATATTGTATGTGTTTGTTGTATCTTGTGATGGTTATGTCTGAATAGTTGATTTTGTTATGTTTTTCTTTTTCTTCTGTGAATTGTATTTTGGGATGTATGTTATTGATTTGTTTCAGTATGTTCTCTGCATTTGTGTTTTTGTTATTTGATACATATAGTCCATCATCTACATATCTTATCCATATGCCATCTGGGTCATGTGTTTTTATGATATTTTGTATTTTGGTGTCTATATGTTGTAGGAATATTTCTGCTATTATGCTTGATAATGGTGATCCCATTGCTAAACCTTCTTTCTGTTGATAAATTTTGCTATTAAATTCAAAGTAATTTTGTTTTAGTATTAGTTGGAGACTATTTTTTATTTCGGTTATATATTGTTTGTTTTCATTTTGTTCTATAAGTTTGTTTATTATTATGTCAATTGTTTCTTCTACTGGGATATTAGTGTACATGTTTGTTATGTCATATGATGTGAAAAATGTATTTTCATTTATATTTATTATTTTTAGTTTGTCTATTAATTCGTATGTATTTTTTATGTTATGATGGTTATTTGTTAGATGGTTATTTTTTAGTTTTTGTGCTATTATTCTTGCTATTTTGTATGTAGGAGCTTTTTTGAAATTGATTAATGGACGTATTAAAAATAATACACTAATAAAAATACACAAATTAAACAACCCAATACGTCCATTAATCAATTTCAAAAAAGCTCCTACATACAAAATAGCACGAATAATAGCACAAAAACTAAAAAATAACCATCTAACAAATAACCATCATAACATAAAAAATACATACGAATTAATAGACAAACTAAAAATAATAAATATAAATGAAAATACATTTTTCACATCATATGACATAACAAACATGTACACTAATATCCCAGTAGAAGAAACAATTGACATAATAATAAACAAACTTATAGAACAAAATGAAAACAAACAATATATAACCGAAATAAAAAATAGTCTCCAACTAATACTAAAACAAAATTACTTTGAATTTAATAGCAAAATTTATCAACAGAAAGAAGGTTTAGCAATGGGATCACCATTATCAAGCATAATAGCAGAAATATTCCTACAACATATAGACACCAAAATACAAAATATCATAAAAACACATGACCCAGATGGCATATGGATAAGATATGTAGATGATGGACTATATGTATCAAATAACAAAAACACAAATGCAGAGAACATACTGAAACAAATCAATAACATACATCCCAAAATACAATTCACAGAAGAAAAAGAAAAACATAACAAAATCAACTATTTAGACATAACCATCACAAGATACAACAAACACATACAATATGCAATATATAGAAAACCAACTTCCACTAACATCATTATACCTAACCATTCTGACCACCCACCACAACATAAAATGGCAGCATTTTATTCGTTATTTAACAGAATGTACAAAATACCCCTAAACAAACAAGAAACTGACAAAGAAAGAAATATAATATACCAAATTGGTTATGAAAATGGATACAATAAAAATACTATGATCAAAATAGAAAATAAAATCAAATACAAAATAAAAACTGAACAATTAAGAATTAATCAAACTGAACAACACATAAATAATAACAACAACAAAAAATGGGCCACATTCACATATATAAATAATAAAATGACAAAACTAACAAAACTATTTAAAAACACAGATATAAAAATAGCATACAAAACTAATAAAAATAAATTACAAAATCTAAATAGCTCACACAACAAAGATAATACAACAACCAACGGTATATACAAAATTGAATGCCAAGATTGCAATAAATGTTATATAGGACAAACAAAAAAACAGCTGAAAAAACGTTATTTTGAACACCTAAATGCATACAAAAAACCAAATATATATAAATCCAATTTAGCCACACATGCAATAAACACAGGACATGAATTCCCAGACATAACCAATGTAACACTAATAAAACATATACCACACAAAGGCACCATAATGAACATTTGGGAAAATTTACAGATTTACAAACATAAAACACAAAACAAATTAATACCAGAACAAATACAAATCAATACAAAACATGACACAATATTCAAAGCACTCAACATCGAAAATACACAAAATACAAAAACAGATACCACAACAACACACAATAATGCAACATTGAAGGACCAAAGACCAACAAACCACCTTAATAACATCCAGAAGCCAACACACAAATACTGCACCAGAAGCAAGATGGCGAAGGCTGAAGATGGGAGAACAGGATCTCCCGAAACATGTTCCTAAAGGAAAAATATATCTTGAGGTAAATTAGTTATAAGTATTATAGTAATATATATATATATATATATATATATATATTTGTATATACTTTTTGTGCCTGCCATTAAATTGATGTTTTGCATTTTTGGTTGTATTATTGTTTATATGTATCAATAGTATTATTGAATTATATGGTATAGGATATATGTATAATCAAATGTTAGGATAAGGCAGTCCATGTTTTAATTAAATATTCAATTTATTTGTTTTCTTTTTTATCAGCAATAATAACGAAGAGAATTAATCTATCCAGATAAGAGACTTTTTTTTTGTTTTGATACAATCTGATTTTGAACTTATTTTAGATGAGGAGTTTGTTAAAAAATTATTATAGGTGTGTGTGTGCGCCCAGTATCTGCTAAAGGCAGCCCAGTTTGCATATAAGGGGGAACATATCGGTTGAGGCTCTGACATGATCTAAGCCAGGGATTTGGAGTTTGGGGAGGCATGTTAGAAGGCTAGGTGCACAGTGGTGCGTGTCTGTTCGATTTTTCGGTGTTGGGATCTCGCACAGAGAAGTCCAGTGATCTCGTTCAGATGCGTCCATAGTCGCCGAGCCAGGGGGGTTGTTTACCCATGAGGTATAAGATAAATGGGGGGTTGTTGGCATCATATCCTCACCGGTCCTCTTAGGGGTTTTAGCAATGAGAATTCTTCTGTTTCGACAGAAGATCTCTCATTGGGGGGGGTATTGTAAGGGGGCGAATTAGAAGGTTTTTTTATTTTATTAATTTTGGGTTTGATTTTATAAAATTGCACAATTCACTTCATATATGTGGCCAGGCTCCAGTTTGAATATAAAGCGCAGTCTAAACAAAGAAACGATACACTGTAACTGGGTGATGTAACAATATAAAGGAATGTCGTGCTGTTGACGATAATACGATTCCTAGAACTTTGCGTCTGTGTGACGTCCACTCACAAATGCACAAATACCAGCATCTGCGAAGTGCCTAATCCACGAAAAAGGCTGTGAAATATCGTCGTCACACAGCACACGAAAAAATCCTGTGCGCCAGGTATGCAGCTACCAAAACTTAAATAACGAAGTCTGTGAACGGCGACGAAATTTGTTCACCTGAGTCAGTAATGCCCGGCCACATGGAAGGCAGTCGGAAAGTAACATCCTAACCTGCCGGACGCGAGTAGTAGTGCGTCCGCTGACTGGACTAAAATTTCACCTAAATTACAGAGCAAAAAGCAGCAGTGGTGTTGTGGTGAGGCGGCGGCGGCCATTTGAACAAAATTCTCAGCCCGGCCGGGTGCGTGAAAAACCGTGTGCACACAACAGTTCAGTTTCATCATGTAAAGAGTGGTAACCAAGATATAAAATTACAAAACAGAGTTAGTGAAGTGAGCGGGCCAAAATCAAGTGAACAATACACTTTCGGGCAATTATTAATAAAGATTAATAAACATACGAGTCACGTGGCAACGAAAGCAGTGAGCCATCGGGTAACCAGTAACCGTATTTTCAACAAATTTTTATAAAGGGTTTTTTGTGGAAACATGTTAATTAAATAATAGTAGTTGGTTTTGTAAAGGTGTGAATGTGAGAGTAAATAGCAGATTTGGGCTGTCTAATTAAGGTAAGGTGTTTATTATAATTCTGTAAGTATAAGTGTAATACCATCATGTAACTATCAGTAAGGATTTTATGCATTTTCCATGATTTGACCCAAGAGGCCAAATAAATAACCAATTTAATACTTGAAGGATATTTTAAAGTAAAAAATAAACTTTTAATTAATTTCTTTATAAAAATGCGTTGCGTAAGTTTTCACGATAACCTATAATCATATTTGCATTTTAATGTTCGTGGTGCGGACCCTGGTGGAAGGCGAAACAGGTAGGTGGAAAATAAAATAAAATTTGTATATTTGTATGTGAATAGAACATCACAATTTTGCATAATGATTTGCATCAACATAAATTTCGCTTGATAATTTTTGTATTATTTTATAAAAAAGAGAGAAAGATTAATAGTTTTTCTGGATAAAATAAAATAAGATTATGTTCTTATAATGTGTTAGTATAATTATTACGCCGAAACCTTAACCTATATTTCTGTACCAAGAGTTCACCTAAACGAACCTGTGAGAGTTTTTATTTAAGGGAGTTCAATAATAATTAATTATCTAAATTATTTCTTTTGGGAAGAATGTAAACGGTTTCCATATTTAAGCCACAACATCGGGTGGCGACCTTGGGACTTTTGGGGATCTTCTGTTTTTTAAGGTAAGTCGTAAAAAAAATCGCAGTAATCGGGGTAAGTAAGTATCTTCGTCTTGTGTTTTTTTGTAAAGTTACAAGGGTCTGTTGTACTTTTCTCTGTCCTGTATTGTGATAGAACTTTTATTAGAGTAATATGCAGTAAACTATTATTAGTTGTGAATAACCCACCCCTTATTCCGTAAAACTTGACATTTTCGGTAACTCGTCACCCTCTCAGTCCACATTAGGTCGAGTTTGCGGGACTCTACTGTATTTAGTTTTAATGTGCTAAATAAATAAATTTATTATTGGATAAATAATAAAAATTTAGTTTCCGTACATAATAAAATTTGCTATTTCTTTAACTTTCAACACAGCTTGTTCTCACATTTCTAATCATGTTACCATACTTTTAATCGTCTTTTTTTTGTTGAATACAAAAATTATTTTTATTTAAGTGGGATACATTTACAGGGGAAGTTATTCATCCACACTTGAAACTACAGCTTTTGTAGAAGTCAGTTTGCTGACTCTGAGTAGAGGGGAACTGTGGTCTTACGATCGTAGGCAAACCAAATGGCTAGGACACATATTTCACCCAACCTCGTTTACAAGCGGCCACGTGGTGGGGGAGAGCAGCCTCGATCATCCAGTTGCGGCCAGACAGTACCATACAAGGTAAATAAGCGTACAGTGAAAATAGTGAACAGAACAAAAGCGAGGTTATTAAGCAATTCAAGACAACAGTGTAGTGGAAAAAATAGTGAAGTGAATAACAATAATAAAGAACTCTACAAGATTCAAAATTAGGAAGGCTGATGATGGGTGTTGTCCCAAAACATGTTCCAAATAAGGAAAAAACATCTTGAGGTAAAGATATTATAAATATTAAACATAACACTTTTTGCTACAGTCCATTTCTTGATGTATATAATATATTTAATATTTATAATGAATTTACCTCAAGACATTTTTTTTCCTTATTAGGAACATGTTTCGGAAACCAATGTGTTTCCATCCTCAGCCTTTGTGATTTTGAGTCTGGTGAAGTAATTGTGTGTTGGCTGGTTGCTACTGTGGTTTCCTGTTGGCTTCTGGTACTTTAAATATATATATATGTATTGGCCTGAATATAAGACGATGATTTTTTTCCTTAAAATGCCCTTCCAAAGGCCATACTCGTCTTATATGCGCAACCTAACATTTAAAAATTTCGTGTTAAGTACCTAGTGTATTTTGTAACGCTCGCCAGCTACACAGGCTTGCCCTGTGCGTTGCGTGAATCAACACGTGCGTTTTATAATGAGCTCAAGGTGAAAATCCCAAGTACACTTACACCACTGTGCTGAAGTACCATATTGTGTCACAGACGTTAAAAGTTGCTCACTTTTAACAAATCAGAATTTGTAGTCATGCGAATTCGTGAGAACTCGCAAGTAACGATTCGTAGGAAATCGTAAGAATAGTGTGGAAACACTTTCTTTCCTAAATCATACGAGTGTTGTAAATCGCTGGCGACCGACAATGGTTTCTTGCTATGAGATGATCTACAACTTCCAGAGACGGCAAATTTCATACGAAAACTGATGAAAAACAAATTATTTTGGTCGCATACAAGTAGACGTACGAATTCGTGAGTATTTGTACGCAGAGGTCGGAAGCAAACTAACCGCATCTATGAACAACAATGGGTTTGTTCACTGCTGACGAATTCTCACGATTTTCAACCACATTGTTTTACGAATTCTAATGCAATGTAACCGCCACCTAAGGCCCATTTTATGGATCTGATTCAAAATGTACGATAAAATATCATACGATAAGTTTTGGATCCGAGTTGACTCCGATTTTTATCAGGCATAAAAAATATCGTAAGTGGGCATGAACAAACTCTTTCAGTGTTGCCACCATCAGTACGGAAAATGAATCCGTGCGTGTTGTATGCCGCAGATCTGTTCATTTTTATAAGCTTCGGAAGCCGGATCCCATAGTTCTCTCCTGTTCTGAATTTCATCAGTGAGCCTTTCTATAGTAATGTCTTCCATATTTACAAAACAAATTAATAAAATCACACCACGACGTGAATACCACTGATTACTTGGCATAACTGGCCTCGCCGACGCTAAGCAGGAAGGTTGGCAGCACTGATGTCTGAAAGTCAAACGATAAAAAACTCGCACGCGAGTGCATAAACGAAATTACGGCCCATCTAAATCTAAACAACTCGTCCAATATTTTATCGGATGCGTTTCCTAGGACACCGCGATATGTTTTTGAATACGGAACGATAAATTTATTAAACGACGGTGCATAAAACACCCCATTTGTTTAGCAAACTTGGGCTGGTGTAAATGCATGATGCGGAGTTCGGGTCTGTGTTTACGACGTCGTAACACCTACCTGCAGATCATACTGACAAATTGATCGCTTATCAGCAATATATTATAAAACTGAGCCCACAGTTACCTGCTTAGTCAAATGGCAAATGCTGACCAGACACCAGTGTTTTTCGATATGCCATCAAATGTTACTTGGACATAAATGGTGCAAAATCAGTTATAATTAAATCTACAGGCAACGAAAAGTCATGCATTACTGTGATGCTAGGAGTAACTACCAATAGAAGAAAACTTCTGCCGCATGTTATTTTGAAGAGAAAAATGCTTCCGCAGGAACAGTTACCAGCTGGGATTGTTTTAGAGCACAGGAAAAGGGGTGGGTGACTGAAGAACTTATGGCAGATTGGCTTAAGGTGGTTTGGGGATGTTGGCCAGGCACTTTACTAGGGCAGAGAGGTAGTTCCTTCATGGTCACACAAGCGAGAAAATAAAGAAGCTGGTTGCAGAAAAGAACACTGATCTTGTTATAATCCCTGGGGGAATGACTTCTCAGCTTCAAGTTTTAGATGAGGTTGTTAATAAACCATTTAAGGACTACTTACAGAAGAACTATAGTGACTGGATAATTAATGGAAACCATGCATTGACTTCGACAGGGAAGTTGAAGAACTGTTACTGGCCCAGTGAATAATCACAGTCTGGGGAAAAATCAAAAGAGAATCCATTGTAAAGGGGTTTAAAAAATGTAGTGTTTCTAATAACATGGATAAGAGTGAGGATGACATTTTATGGAAAGGCTACTCCAGTTATGAATCTCATTGAAGACTATATAAGACAGGAGGTACTGACTGACGAATTACAAAGTGAATTTGTTACAAATTTAGAATCCGATGACAGTAGTGAAGAAGACGAAATGTGCGGTGAGAGTTAAAGGCTCACATGCCAAATGGATCCTGATGTTTTTAACGTAATTAATATCTAACCGTGTGGAAGCAATCTTTTTTAAATTAAAATAATTTATAGTTTTATGTGAATTTAATGTGTGCATTGGTGTTCGTCATGTGTAGTGTGTCGAAGCAGTTTTATTTTAAAACTAATATTGAACCTATAGCCTGTGCTTGGAGATACGTTCTAAAATGCAGGCTAGGCCTAGGAATATACATAAGCAAGGTCCTGTTTAAAAGGTATGTAAAATATCTCCTTGTGAACAGTAAATATCATTTGCTTGATTTTTATAGTAATACAATTACAATATTATTATTATTGTTATTATTATTTGATTACCGTCGGAAACAATAAACGTATAATTCTGTTTTTAAAGCCAGCTGTGTGACTGTAGATATACACAAACACACGTGCGCACACACAGATAGAGATTCGTAGTGACACATTTACAAACAAACCTTAACAGTCGCGAGTTTTTGTTACTATTAGAAATAATGTTCATAGGTTGACTGCACTGTTGCTGATAACAATTCTCTTGTGACATCTCACAGCGACTCCCTCCTCATCGCCTTTCCCCTCTGACCATAAACGTTTCACGCATTTACATGCCCTTAACTTCTAATTTTGCTATACACTAGTTCACAAGATTCAAAAATAGGAAGGCTGAAGGTGGGAACACTATGTGTTCCGAAACATGTTCCAAATAAGAAAAAACATCTTGAAGCAAAGTTATTATAAATATTAAATATAATATAAAAGGATATTATTTATTGGCCATGTTAATTATGGTTTCAAATCGATATCAAGTTTCGGTCTAATAAAAATGCAGTTTTATGCGACGTTTTGAGATTTATTTTATTTCATATTCATGCCTACAACATAAAATATAAAGTATTATTATTGTAACGAGAATTCTAATTATAATACGTAAGTTGTATGATAGTAACAGTGGCGTTGTGTTGTCTAGAATAGCTAATAGTACTTACATATATTGTTGAGTCACAGATACACACATTACATAAAACTATATATTACACTACGATACGAAAACATTATGATACATATTGTTACGTGACATTTTTACCATGCCCTAGTAACATAAATATACCATGATTATATTATTAAAAAGTACCAGGAGACATAATATTTTAAGAAAGACTTAATTGAATATGTTTAATTTTAATTGTTTATTGTATGTTATGTTTATTATAATTAAAGTAAGAACTTACCGTACTTATGAAATTTGTTTTTTGTGTGCAGACTGTAAAGTTATAAACACAGTCAGTTAAGGGGAATTATAACATATTACTAATAGTTATTAGTAATAAGTTTTTGTCACATTTATTAATATTATGTATACTAGTGTTAATAACACTAATGTTAGTCTTAACAAGAAAGTACCAAAATTATAGTCAGTCAAATTATATGAATAAGATTTCTATTAAAATAATAAGGAAACAATGTCAGTTTATGTTAAAAGATTACCAAATGTATAAAATAAATTTAAGAAAGTGAAAGATACAAAAAAGAAATAATAAGTAAGTTTGGAACAAAAATAATAAAAAAAAAAATTAAATCATTAACTCAGGAAATATAGATCAGAAAATAGTCAAGAGTGATGTCAAAATGATCAGTTTTTTATCAGAAGAACAAAGAAACAAATAAAAAGAAGATAAGAGCTTTTATAAAAAAGGTATATCCTTTTAAAAGAAAATGACATATAAAATAGTAAAAGGTTTGTTTATATTATTCTTATGATGTCACCAGGGTGATATAAAAATGTTACTTGGAAACCAAGGAGATATCTAAGAGAGGCCTTAGCAACATATATGTTGAAGAAGAAAATAGATTACTCTAAAAAAACTGAATGCAAAAAGGTTGATTTAAATACTTATAGTGAAAAATAAATTATAATATGTGTAATATCAGTGCATCTCCAGATAAACAATTGAATAATTAAATATATCAAGATTAAAATAGAAGAAAGAATTACTACAAGACTCTACAGAATTAAACCAGGACATCTCTGAAGAATTGGACCAATTGACACAGGGAGAGAAGTATTTTTTGATCTAAAATTAATCTGAAATATTCCCTGTTAAACCTGATCTAAAGGTTTCAAAAAATTTTGAATACGCTTTTATAAAAACCATAATTAACTTTCACTGAGAACAATAATGATTAATAATATGGACATAAGCATAAGTCACCATTGATGTATAGTGCTACCATAATTTAAAGCTAATTAAGTCTAAAAAACATTTTTATAACTTAACCTATACACTGAACTGTTTTACACTCTTAATATAATCCTTTTAAGATACGTTGTGACTATTTCTCATCATATGTATTTTGGTACTTTCCCTGTCAATACTGTTGTTATATCGTAGTCTTAAGGACCTACTGAACATTATAATTGTATTTTATTTATTAAAAATAAATTATAAAATGTTTTAAAAAGCCTGAGATCTAAGAGTTACTGCTGCCACTCTGAGCTTATTAAAATACAGCTGGCCAAACTTTGTTAAAAATTATGTTTTACATTTAGAACAAATTAAAGAATAAATAAAGGATTTGAGTTTACAAAATACAGAAAAAGGTTTATTTGTTTCTTATTTCATGAAAACAAAAAGGGTATGATATTCTGAACAAAATATCTGATACTGTGAGTTGACCTCAGTAATTAGATTAAGTTGGCAACACACATCAATTGAAAATCTTAGCAATTTCTTTTAAAAATGTGGTGATGAGCACAAGTTATCATATCCATTGCTGAAAGAAAAGAATAAAAGAGAGTTCATTACAGAATAAAGAGACCATATACTATTTACATAAATTTGAACAAAAATTTATTATTGATATTTCACCAATAAAATTTTATTTGCAAACGGTGATTGCAAATTGGCGCTCAACAAACATCCCCCTGAACAGATACTCATCCTTAATTTAATATTAACAAAAATATATACAAATAATAACAGAGTTAAACAAGACACAAATTCAGATAAATAACCATAGATTCGAGTCTAGATGTAACAAATTGGTTATCCCAATAGTGAGGCTAAATAAAATATAATTTAGAAAGAACGATTATCAGATTTGTACACAAAATAATTCGAGGGTAACAACGATTACACGTTGTAGAATTGGAGCCCAACGAGTGAGGCAAGAAATAGAATAACTTTGTATTCTTATTGTGAGTTTACAGTGATTTCTACTCTAGTGGCGGCTGCGATTAACAACAGAGATGTCAAGGAGAAGAGCGACGTCACGGAAACGAAAGGGAGAAGAAGAGATAGAGTTAAATATAGAAGACCATGAAACAACAACAGTTGAAGAAGTGGAAGTAACAGTAAAGGATACTCCAGTAGCGGCGACTGAAGAAATGGAAACGGTGGTAAGGGATACACCAGGGGATCAACCAGATAAACCCATACAAAAAGAAGACATGAGCATGCAGGAGATGTTGAGAATTCTAATGGAAGGGAATAACAAAATTAATGAAACATTAAAACAAAATAGTGAAGAATTGAATAAAAAAATCGAAAGCAATAATGAAACATTGAAACAAATGAGGGAAGATAATGAAACCTTATTAAAACAAACTAATGAGGAATTAAAGAAACAAATGAGGGAAGATAAGGAGGAATTAAATAAAAAATAAGAAAGCAATAATGAAACATTACAACAACAGTTGAAAGAGGATATTAAACAAAGTAATGAAGAATTAAAAGGACTGTTGAAGGAAGAGAGTGAGAGAAATAAAGAGGAATTAAGACAGCAGTTAGAAGAGTATAAAGAGGAAATAAGGAATACAATTACTGAAACCAAACAGAAGGTTGAGAAAACCGAGGAAAATTTAAGTCAATTGCGCGAAGAGTTGATAAACAAAATAATTGAAGTGGAAGATAACAGTAAAACTAGTTTTGTTATACTACACAAAGATACTCAGGAGCAATTAGAGACACTACAAAATAATGTAGGGGAACAATACAATCAGGCAGAAACTAAGATAATACAGGTACAAAATCAAGTTACCAACAACAGGGAGGAGATAGAGGAAATTCAACAGAAGGACATAATAAATCTTAAGGAAGAAATAGAGGTACTAAAACATAGACCGATAAACTATGTACCTACACTAATCGGAGAAAGTAAAGAAGTGATAAACTTTAGAGAATATCGTCAGAACCCTCTAGAATTTTTGGAGAGGTTAGAAGAAGGTCTGAATAGAATCAAAGAAAATCGGTGGCCAAAAATAAAGAATCTCCTCGATGATAGTTTTAAAAATAGTAATGATAACTGGTGGAAGGCAGTAAGAAATTAAATCACCAATTATAACGAATTTAAACAAATTTTTAAAATAAAGTATTGGTCTGAGTCTATCCAAAATATAGTCCGAGACAATTTGAGCACTGGCAGATATGATGCTAGAAGAGGACAGACAATGACTGCTTACTTTTTGGGCGAAGTCTGGGTAGCTCGACATTTACAACCAAAAATCCCTGAGGAGTGTCTCATAGCCAAATTGTCATATCATTTTGGAGAAGACATTGTACGGGCTCGTCGGTGTGGACAGATAAAAACTATTGGAGAGATGGAGGCTCTCTTAGAAGGTTCTGAGAGAGAAAATTATTATTACAGGAGTCGAAGAAGAACTGAGGATTGGAATGATAGGAACAATGAACAACCACACGACAGTCGACAGCCAATAAACCACGTACAGACGGAGGGATATAATAGAAATCCGAATAACAGACGATTTCAAGGAAGACGTCAGAATTTTAATAATGACAGAAATTATGACAGACGATATGGAAGAGACGACGACAACAGGAGACAGTGGAATGATCACAATGATTATATGAGGTCAAGAAGTGGGGACAGAAATAGGGATATACCTCCGGAAGATCCACCAAGTAACAATCAGGGAACCAATCAAGCCCAAGTAAATTATATTGTTACGACGGTCTACTCGATCGTCGTAGGTACAGTGGAAACAAAATAAGTACAAGACACCAATTAAGTCACTAATCACACCTTTAATTGTTATAGTAAAACAGTTCGTAATTAACAACACAGTGTCTACAACAAATCAAATGAAAATTGTTCATACGCAATAAAATGTCCACTAATATTAAAACTCAACTGTATTACAATTATACCGTCCGAATATAAAACGCAACACTTCACTAATAACTACTTGAACGTACACCGTAATAACTCGAAACGCTCTGGAAATATATCACACTAATACTCTCGAACCGCACTAACCAATATCTCGCATTGAACTGAAAACTAAGGCCGCGACGCGATGTATTTATAGTTACGCTCACACACCAGAAGCTTCCAAACTGCGTCTTATCTCTCGCGAACTACGTAATTGCTACGGCCTTGACACAGTCCGAGCGCCCGAGCGAAGCCTGGCACAGTCGAGAAAATTCTCGCAAAATGCGTCTAGTAGCACGTACACCACACGCTTACATCGAGATCTTTCTGGCACATTCGATAAACGCGTAGATTGTTCTGTGCTGTCGTAGCACTGCCCCCTCCTTAAGCCTGTTCGTCCCGAACTGGCAAAGCGTCTCTAAATTTGTATTTAGCCAGGCGATCTAGGTGGACGACCTTGAACTTTCGCTGTCCTTCCTGTTGAATCCGATAAACAACATCGTTAATCCTTTTTTTTACAGTGTAGGGTCCTTCCCAGTTAGACTGAAGCTTAGGTGAGCGACCACGACGGCGCTTTGGATTGAACAACCAGACCTGATCTCCTTCTTGGAAACCCACACTATTGCTGCGAATGTCATACCGAGTTTTCATTTTATCACTGGCAATCTTGAGCCGTCCTCTTACCAAGCGATTCATTTCTCGCAGTTGTTTTCTAATTGCGAGGAATAGTTCTTTGGCTCTTGGGACTGAGTCTCAGGTGATCCAAACATCAAGTCCCCAGGAAGACGAATCTCCCGCCCAAACACCAATTTTGCTGGAGTCATGCCGGTTGTGTCATGTACTGATGATCTATATGCCATAAGGAATAGTGGTATACATTGGTCCCAGTCTGTTTGGTTCTCGTCAACAACTTTCGAAAGATGCTGCTCAAGTGTCCTGTTGAATCTCTCAACCATCCCGTCCGACTGAGGATGCAGAGGCGTTGTCTTGGTCTTTCGAATTCCGAGTAGACGGCATAATTCTTTAAATACTCCGGATTCGAAATTTCTCCCTTGATCCGTATGGATTTCCATAGGGGCTCCATAACGACAACAGAAGTTGTGAACTAACTGCTTTGCCACAGTGGTAACCTCCTGATTTGGAATCGCGTAGGCTTCCACCAACTTAGTAAAGTAGTCACCTACAACCATGATGTACCGGTTTCCATCGTCAGTAACTGGGAATGGTCCAGCAATGTCTATGGCAATTCTCTCGAAAGGTTGTCCAACGTTATACTGTCTCATTTTTCCCCTGCTTCTGGTTTGTGGGCCCTTGCTTGCAGCACATATTTCACACGTCCGAACCCATTCCTCTACGTCGTGGCGAAGATGAAGCCAATAGAATCGCTTCCGTATTTTGTCAAGGGTTTTGTTAACGCCAAGATGGCCTCCAGATGTTCCATCATGCATCTCCTTCAAAACAGACTGCACTTTACTTCGGGGAACTATCAACTGCATGACCACGTCTCGTCCATCTGCACTTTCCCAAGCCCTTTTCAGCAATCCGTTTTCTAAGGTGAGAGATTCCCATTGTGCCCACTAGCCCTTCAGCACTTCGGAACCATGGCAGATATCTTGCCAATCCGGGCGGCGACCTTCCTCTTTTGCTGTCAAGATCGGTCCAATGTCTTCATCAGTCATCTGTTCTTGTCGACAGTCTTGTGTTGTCCAGCCGTCAGCCAGGAAATCTACAGTGATGGCTTCAACATGTTCGCTTGAGTTTTGTTCTTCCTTTCTGTGGCAATGTCGGCAGTCTTCCGGGCACGGTCTTCGTGATAAGCCATCTGCATTACCGTGCACGCACCCCCGCCGATGTTGTACCTTGAAGTTGTACTCTTGCAGACGTTCGAGCCACCTTGCCAACTGTCCTTCCGGATTTTTAAATCTCAAGAGCCATGCAAGTGCAGCATGGTCAGTACGTAGTGAAAACTCTCTCCCATAGAGGTATTTATGGAAGTGCTCCAAAGCTCTGACAATTGCCAACAACTCTCTTTTTGTAACACAATAATTTCTCTCTGATTTAGAAAGCGTCTTGCTGTAATACGCTATTACTCGTTCTTCACCGTTCTGCACTTGAGACAAAACTGCTCCTAGACCAGTATTGCTTGCGTCTGTGTCTACGATGTACTTCCCTTCGGAAGCTGGAAAAGCGAGAATTGGCTGCGAACATAATGCAATCTTCAACGTTCAAAATGCTTGTTCACACTCTCTCGACCATTGGAAGTTTCGTTTATTTTCCGTTAGCTCATGTAGTGGTTTAGCAATAGTAGCGAAGCCTTTCACAAAACGTCGGTAATATGAGCATAACCCCAGGAAACTCCGAACTTCGTGTTTATTCTTCGGAACTGGCCAGTCTCTTACGGTGTCTACTTTATTAGGATCCATGCTAACGCCCGCTGCCGAAACCAGATGGCCCAAATACTGTACTTCCTTCTGGAATAGAGAACACTTCTTCGGGCTCAGCTTCAGTTGTGCACCGTGAATTCTAGCTAGAACTTCCTTAAGGTTTTCCAAATGATCTTCGAAAGTCTTCCCGATCACTATGACATCGTCTAAGTAAACAAGGCAAGTTTTCCACGTCAGGCCTCGGAGTATCAGGTCCATCAATCTCTCAAATGTTGCCGGTGCATTACAGAGTCCAAATGGCATGACGTTAAATTGGAATAAGCCACTTGGGGTCGAGAAAGCGGTCTTTTCCTTGTCTTCTTGATGAAGACCCACTTGCCAACATCCACTCTTCAGGTCCAATGTGGAAAACCACTGTGCTCCGGACAACGTGTCGAGTGTATCGTCAACGTGAGGTAACGGATAGCAGTCTTTCTTTGTAACGTCATTTAACCTCCGGTAGTCTACGCAGAAACGCAATCCACCATCCTTCTTCGCTACCAGCACTACAGGGGAAGACCAAGCACTTGACGAAGGTTCGATTACTCCCTCTGTCAACATGTCCTGTACTAACCGAGACATCTCCTCTTGTTTAGATAATGGAGGCCTTCGAGGAGGTTGGCGTATCGGTGTTGTGTCCCCGGTATTGATGCGATGTTGCACAAGAGAGGTTCTTCCCAGTGACTGTCCCCGAACTGCAAAACAATCTTTGAATTCGTGTAAAAACTGTCCGAGTTCATTTACCTCACCACTTGAGAGGTCGTTAGAAGATCTGTTCAATAATTCTTGCAGTTCCTCTGGTAATTTAGAAGTATCCGAAGAACTGGGTCTTCGTTGCGTTATTCCGGCTACCCAGGCCACAGGAGTCAATTTGCCTAGGAGCGTATTGCTTTGTAAAGTGATAGCTTGATCCAAAATATTCGCCACTCTAATAGGTACATTTCCGGTTTCGTCAGGTTTTACTAAACTTCTGGCAATTAGTATGCCCGGTGTGCTGACTACCTGGGGTTCGAATATAGACCACTGATTGCCCCTAGTATCTACCGCAGTTCTAACCATGATGATCTTTTCGGAGTTTGGCGGAACAGTTACGGCCACTTGGTTTATGACGCCCATCGATTTTTCTGCTGTCGTCATTGTTGATAGCATTACCTCTTCGCCTCCGATTCTCAAGACATTGTTTTTGAAGTCGACTATAAATCCGTATGCGTTCATAACGTCCACACCAAGAATTGCTTCATCCACAATGTCTGCAACAAGTACTTGATGATTAAACTCAAGTCGACCGAGGCGTAGGTGTATCTCCACTTTTCCATACACTTTTACAGGCCGTCCAGTAGCTGTTCGCAAGCTGCAAGAACACCAGATTGGCTTGAGATCTTTCACCACGTCGGGGCGCACAATAGAAACTGTTGCGCCTGTGTCACCTGTAATCGAGGTTGGCCTTTCTTGAACAAATCCGGTAACTACCAAGCTCCCACTGTTTTTCTGAAGCGTAGAAATTGCGTATTCTCTAGGGGCTTCGTTCCTCCAGTTAGTCAGCACACGCTCCGTTGCACCGACTATTGCTCGTTTCCCTGCTGCTGAATTCTAACCCGACAATCTCGTTGTAGATGTCCAGGTTTCCCACATCGATAACACTTTGGTCTTCCATCCTTTCTTATTTTATTCTGTGGCGCCGACCGTCGAGTCTCTGTTCCTTGTTCTTCTTCCTCATCGTCTGTGCCGTTGCGATCTTTTAGCGCGCGCACTTTATGACTTGTCCAACCAGACGCTGATTTTGCGGCCTCAAATTGCAAAGCATGTACCAGGGCGTCCGCACTGTTCTGGTGTCTTGCCATTCGTAACACTTGCTGTAGTTCGTTATCTCGGACACCGGCAGTAAATGTCTGCATCGCAAAACGCATTTGAAAATCTTCTGGCGCTTCAGGATAGGCCAGTCTAATTAGTCTGTCGATACTTGCTTCAAACTCTTGAAGACTTTCCCCGGAATGCTGTCGCCTTGCTCTCAACTGTGTGCAGTACACATCTCGCAAATGTTTATCACCATACCGTAATTCTAGAGCTTTTATCAACTCGGCATAGATGTTCTGGCTGTCAGGTGGCACTTCTGTAGTAATTCTGCCGCAGGTCCTTTTAATGCAAGAACGAGTGAAACAGCCTTGTCTTTCTCTGTCCAATTTTTGCGCATGCAGCAGCTTCAAATTGGCGGAGGTACGTTGCCCAGTGACTGCTTCCGTCAAAGGTTGGAGCTTTGACATGAACTGTCCCTACTGCAGGCAAAGTGACTTTCTCTGTTAACTTATTTTCCGTGTCTTTTTCTGTCTTTATCACTGGTACAATCTGTTCAGAAATTTGTTTTGGTTGAATCTTCATGCACTGTTCAACTTCAATTTTAATTTGCTCTCTTATATTTGCCATTGAGTTTTCTACTGCAGATATTTTTGTTGACATAACTTCTTCCACAGTCAAGACAGATTTTTCTACTTTAGCTATTTTATTTGACATGGATTCTTCTACGTCAGATATTCTGGTAATCTGATTATTGAGCTCACCTTGTAATTCAACTACGTCACCACGTAGGAGACCCAGTTCTGCGGTAGTATGTTCTTGTAACTGTTTCTGCATAGTTTCAAAGAGAGCTTCCGTTTCCTGTCGTCGCCGTTCCTCTGTCTCTTCTCTTTCCTGCCTGCGTTTTTCATCCTGTCGTTTTTCTGCTTCTTCCGCCTCCTGTCTGTGTCTTTCCTCTGCGCTTTCTCTGCATCCTGTCGTCGTCGTTCTTCTGTCTGCAACAACAGCGCCTGGAAATTTTCCATCATCTGACTGGCATCCATTGTTTTTCGATTAATTACGAATTACACTCGTCTTGTACAAAGTATCCACTGTTTCCACTGTTAACCGTTCTATCCCAGTTCTGACACCACTGTTACGACGGTCTACTCGATCGTCGTAGGCACAGTGGAAACAAAATAAGTACAAGACACCAATTAAGTCACTAATCACACCTTTAATTGTTATAGTAAAACAGTTCGTAATTAACAACACAGTGTCTACAACAAATCAAATGAAAATTGTTCATACGCAATAAAATGTCCACTAATATTAAAACTCAACTGTATTACAATTATACCGTCCGAATATAAAATGCAACACTTCACTAATAACTACTTGAACGTACACCGTAATAACTCGAACCGCTCTGGAAATATATCGCACTAATACTCTCAAACCGCACTAACCAATATCTCGCATTGAACTGAAAACTAAGGCCGCGACGCGATGTATTTATAGTTACGCTCACACACCAGAAGCTTCCAAACTGCATCTTATCTCTCGCGAACTACGTAATTGCTACGGCCTTGACACAGTCCGAGCGCCCGAGCGAAGCCTGGCACAGTCGAGAAAATTCTCGCAAAATGCGTCTAGTAGCACGTACACCACACGCTTACATCGAGATCTTTCTGGCACATTCGATAAACGCGTAGATTGTTCTGGGCTGTCATAGCAATATAATGGCTGAGGAGAGGGACTCGAGGAGACATGATGAACAGCGACCAAGAAAGGTGGACAAACGAGGTAACTGTCGTGAAAAGAAAGAACCTGAGCCTGGTCCCAGTAATGAAGACGAACGAATATACTCATACGACAACATTGAAATGTACGGGAGTGATCCAAAATGGGGCAATCCCATAGCAAAGTTTGTTGATGCATTTTACCGACAGAATCCACCACGGGGAAAAAATAATAGTGGAGTAATCCGGTTTAAACCAGAAGATGAAAAAGAAGAAACGGCTGACAGATGGAACACATAACAATCATAAAAAGGTAAATAAGTAATTAAAACAAATGAACTTGAAGAAGAAAGGGAGAATTGAGAAGAAAATATGATGATAAAAGTAATGACCAATGAAGATTTCAAAAAACATGAACAGAAAACATCAAAATTCTAAATGAAGTAAGAACAGCTTACCATGTGTTTCGGAAGAAATTATTTTGAATTTATTAGGAAGAAATTATTTTGAATTTATTAGGAAGAAATTATTTTGAATTTATTAAGAAGAAATTATTTGGAATTTATTAAGAAGAAACCCCCAAGAAATAAATTAAGTAAGAACAGCTTACCATGTGTTTCGGAAGAAATTATTTTGAATTTATTAAGAAGAGTTAGAATGATTTAGATGAAAATAGAATCTAAAATATTATTGATTGACAGCGCCAAGATGGAAATAATACAACATGTAGGTTGAGTAAGGCTAACCAATTACATGTGAAAGATAGAAAATTATTTTGAACTGATAAAGCACTAGAAGTGAAATAGTCATAGAATAAAAATGTGAACAGACCTCAAAGAAATAATGCAACAATCCCTAGAATCTAAGTTTGTAGCGAAAGAGCTACCTTGTAGGTAATTATTATATGTATTGTGTTGTGATAGTACAACTTTATTTTTTCCTGGACAGAGATGAAGTTCCTCTGATTTCAGATGATATATTTAGGGAAAACGGCGGAGTAATGGAAGCCAATAGTGCCCCTCCGAATCCGAACACATATGTAGTATTTAATGTTAGGGAATTATGATATTTTAGGGAAGATACAAACGATGAGGTAAAGAAATAAAAAATAAATATGACTCGAGGTATGAAAAGTATGAAGAATCAATATCCAGTTTTAGGTGCTGCAATAAAAAAGTATTATGGAAATTGAGAAAAGTAATGGTGAAGTCCATCAGCTTATTTAAGCAATCTAATGATTACTAAAATAACCTGTTTTCTGGGGGGGGGGGCATTATGTTACGTGACATTTTTACCATGCCCTAGTAACATAAATATACCATGATTATATTATTAAAAAGTACTAGGAGACATAATATTTTAAGAAAGACTTAATTGAATATGTTTAATTTTAATTGTTTATTGTATGTTATGTTTATTATAATTAAAGTAAGAACTTACCGTACTTATGAAATTTGTTTTTTGTGTGCAGATTGTAAAGTTATAAACACAGTCAGTTAAGGGGAATTATAACATATTACTAATAGTTATTAGTAATAAGTTTTTGCCACATTTATTAATATTATGTATACTAGTGTTAATAACACTAATGTTAGTCTTAACAAGAAAGTACCAAAATCATAGTCAGTCAAATTATATGAATAAGATTTCTATTAAAATAATAAGGAAACAATGTCAGTTTATGTTAAAAGATTACCAAATGTATAAAATAAATTTAAGAAAGTGAAAGATACAAAAAAGAAATAATAAATAAGTTTGGAACAAAAATAATAAAAAAAAAAAAATTAAATCATTAACTCAGGAAATATAGATCAGAAAATAGTCAAGAGTGATGTCAAAATGATCAGTTTTTTATCAGAAGAACAAAGAAACAAATAAAAAGAAGAGCTTTTATAAAAAAGGTATATCCTTTTAAAAGAAAATGACATATAAAATAGTAAAAGGTTTGTTTATATTATTCTTATGATGTCACCAGGGTGATATAAAAATTGTAACAGGGAAGAAAAGGGGGCTTTCTATTTTATTAAATTTGGGTGTTATTTTATTAAAGATTTTAAATTCATTTTTCATCTGTGGGGACAACCACGTGTTTGAGTAGAAGTGTAGTTTCGAACAAAGGAACTGTGGTGAAACAATTGTAAAGGAATGTGCGGGTTGACAATTCGTGGAACTTTGCGGCTGTGTGATACACACGCACAAACGCGCAAACACCAACATCAGCAGGAGCGCAGACCGACGCCAAGTTAGTAAAGCAACATGGCTTGGAGACAATATTTTTTCGCCACGTGGTCTGAGACGGCGGGTGTACGTTTAAGCCCAGCCCATATTTGTGACGTCGACCAGTGAGCACACAATATCGTCAATGTCTAAGACACGAAAAACACACGTGTTACTTGAACAGCTACCAAGACTTCGACAGCGAAGGCTGTGAACGACGAAGAAATTTGATTGCAGCCAAGGCAGTAATGTCTGCCTTATGTATGGGCAGTCCAGGACAAACCATAAAACCTAACGGACGCAAATAGCGCCGCGTGGACCCGGTCGGCCTGAACTTTATAAAACATGAAGAACGCAGTCTAATACAGCTATTATACCGGCCGGGATCCAAGAAAATAACGGGCGCACTAAGTTAAAACGGGTGATGTGCAGTTATAGAACAAAGTGAAGCGAAAAGGTGAGCTAAACTTGCTAACTAAGAAGCACGTGGCCAAGGCAGGATAATATCGGTTGGGTAATCCATTTGTAAAATCAATCAGTGAATGTAAATATGGGGTTGAATAAGAAGTGGTAAAGATTTTAAATTAATATAGTATGAATGTGAGTGCGGGCAGACTGGGCTGTTTTATGTAAGTATAAGATGAATATTTAAATGTGTTAATATAAGATGTTTCACTAATATTTAAGGAACTTTTAATTTGTTTTGAATTTTGGGTAAGAATATGTCATGATTAGAGAACAATACAAAAATGAAATAATTATATATTAAAAAATATTTTAATCTCTTCACAAAATGCGAGTTGCGTCAGTTATTGATATAACCCTACAATCATGCTTGCATCCCAATGTTCGTGTGACGTAACTCTGGGCCGAAAAAAGATTTTTAAGGTAAGTGAAAGATAAATAATTTATGTATTTGTATTTGTAATTAATTAGAATATCACAATTGGCGCGTCCGAAAGGGACAGTTTTTATGAATTGAAAATTTAATATAAAAACCACACCTACAAGTAGAATGCAAGCGTGATTCGAGGTTGAGTAACGGTACGCAAAAAATGCGTAGAAGTATGTAATTTACGCATGACGTACATAAGATTGAAAGTGTGTTATAATAAATTAAACTAATTAAAGTAAAGTAATAAATATAAATTATAAAGAATAAGAGATGGCCACTAACGAAAATGAAGTTGATGTAATTGTAGGCGATAAAGCCGAATATAAAGTAATGAACGAAAGTAATGAAAATATGTCAACTGGATCGGCTGATAAAAGCGATTCAGGTATCCAGACAGAGTCACTGTCAATTAGTGACACTAACGTAGACGGATCTATATTAATTAGTGCGGCGGGAGCAAATTCTACTCCTATTACCACTAAAGCAAATATAAAAGAAAAAGAAATGTCAAAGAATGACCTGTTTAACCTGCTCAGTAGTCGTTTTGACAATAATGATATCAAATTTAATGAATTTAAAAGTGAATTTAACAGTAAATTTGACACTAAATTCGAGGAACAGAATAGACAGTTTAACGAACTTAAGGCTGATATTAATGAAGTCAAAATTAAGTGTGAAAGTAGTTGTAACGAATTGAAACGAGATATTGAGAAAATAGTAGAGTCAGTAGGGAAACAGATTAAAAGTAATGATAATAAAAATGTAACAAGTGATAAAAACGATGTTGAAAATGATAATATAATTAAGAATGTAATATCAGAGAGTGAGACGTGGAAAATAGATAGTGAGATAGTGAGTGAGAGAGAGAAAGTAATAGGTTGTAACGGAGTAGTAATTAGTGTTGATGAATTAGAGAAAGAGTGGCAAGAGAGTTTAGATGAGTACGTAGGGCAGAGGGTAAATTGTCCCCATATTTATGATGAACCAAGGTGTTCACAAGTGTTATTGTTGAAGGGCAAGAGACCCTTATTAGTGGAAGATTTGAGTTGTTTCCCCTTTTTGTATAAGTTAGTACCCTCTGTGTGGAATGGTGTTGAAAGTGTCAGATGGTGTTATGATGAGAGAGATTCAGATGGAGAGTTGTGTGTTGATAGAGAGATAGAATTATATAAATTAAAGAGAGATTATAATGAGTTGAAAGAAATGTTAGAAGTGATAGAGATAAATGATATGAAATACTTACCTGTTAAAATAGAGAGTGAGAATTGTTTTGATGATACCTGTTTAAATAATAATAATAATTTACCTTATGATGAGAAAATAACTGACCGTATATTGAATGTAACTACTGATGGAGACTGGACAGAAATAAATAGCGTTGACTTGGTTTATGATAAAATAATTATAATGGGAAGCAACTCTAGGTATGATTATCGTGGTAAAATGAATAAACTAAAATGTTATGGTTATTACACACTGGATAGCCATATGAGGTATGTAAATAAAATTGAAAACTGTTATGTGAAACCCAGACTAATTTTTGATGATGGAGGCTGAACATAAACTAAATAAATGGACAATTTAAATATTTTGATTTATGGTTCTGACCTTGCAGACTTGGACAATGAAGTGTGATAAAACTGAATAATTAATGGTGAAGAATTGTAAATAATTGATAGTGAAATTAATTGTTTGTATTGTAAAATGTTAGGTAAACAAGGTGTATATGTAGAAGAAATTGTTGTGATAATAATAATAATATTTTGCAGTCTAAATTAATAACAAAAATAATTTTGAAGAGGATAACAAAGGAATTGTAATTATTGTAATTGGTGAAAGTAATTAAATATGTTGTATTTCCATAATTGATTTAATTAAATAATTTGAAATGTTTAAATATTTTTGATTGATTTAAATGTTGTATAATTGAGTTTTCTAATGGATTTTAATTATTTTACGAGATGTGAATTTGATAGTAATAAATTAATAAATGTTAAATTGTTTGGTATGAAATAACACTGATGTTAAATGTTTCAGAGGTTACATGGAGGTATTGGTGTGTGTGGTGTGTATATTTTGTGTTTATGTCAGTAGGTGAATAATGTACTGTAAGTATAAAATTTATGATACCAATTAGATAGAGTAAAATGTTTACAGGTGTGAAAAGATTTTGATTCAATAATGAAAATAATTTGAAATAATTGCATTAAATAGAAACTATAGTTAAAATGTAATAATAACTGAAATATGATGTAAAATAAATGTTAATAATAAATATGGAATTTTTTGAGGAATATAATTGTAGTGAGTGGGAAATAATGAAATGATGTTATGTAGAAAGATTTAGTTTAGTTATTAGTTTAGTTATATCGCTGTGGTGGCATGTGCCACAGTAGATAGCGGAAAGTGTTGGGGGTAACAGGACTGTTACCTCCATCGGAGGCCAAAATGGCGTAAAATGCACGGCACACCCTTTTTTACAATTTTATATTGTATCTTGATAAATTGCCGTGCCGTGCAGATAAATGATGATGATAACATGCCTGAAAGTAGAGTTGATTTCCCCGACTTTTCCAGCACTAATCGTGGTTTTGGCTAGCGGTCAGCTGTGGCCATAAATTAAGAACCTTGACCATAGCTGGCTTAAAATTGGTTTATATTAGAAATTGATGGGGGGTGAAACTAAGGGAAACCCCGGAAACTATGGAACAGCGGCTGCCACTCTGTTCGAGTAGGAACAGCAAGGCCAGGTGGTAGACCCGCATTAAGGGTGTGTAATTATGTACCAAAGATATAATGATATCTAATAATTTCCAATGTAATGCTGAAGCAAGGACACGGAGATGTAAAATTCCTCCACCAATGCCGTCCTTGTGGAAGCACATGGGCGCCACAGTCCAACAGAAAACAACAATAGTGTGTGTGGCTGGGTGGTTGCTCAGGGGAGCAATGAATTAAAATTTTGTAACCTAAAGATGATAACTCGCTCTTGCACTAATTAAATAATTGTATTATGATTTGATAAATAGGTGTTCGTATGTTTATTATACGGTGTTTATTCTGTCTCATAAAGGTATGTTATTGTGTTAGAGATAAGGATTGATGAAATGTGTGTTATATAATTTTGAAATGTGGTCATAACAAAGTAAATACCTAGACCGACCGGCAGGTGGTTTACCTAATTATACCAGAGTCAGAAAAGGGGGAAACAATGAAGCGATGTAGATGTGGACTAATTATGTATAGTATGTTAGATATAAGGATTGTAAAAATATGTATTTCATATAATTACAGAATGCATCTGTAGTAAGGCTATTCACTTTGCTAAGAAAATCAGCTGATCCGCTGTAGAATGTCACATAAATTGTTTGCTAATTTCCAATGTAACTAATGTTTGAATATAATGTTTTTAATGTGTTAAAAGAGTTTGATTTAAATGATGAAAATAAATGGATATAGTTGAGAATTTTAAATGATTTGTGAAAGATAGTAAAAGGTAGATGTTGGGTGATTAATATTGAGCTAGAACATTTAAATCAGTCCAAGTTGAGTTTAAAGTGGTAACAGAGATGAATAAATCTTGTTGTGAAATAATGTAATGTAGAATTTGAGATGTAATAGTGACACAGAAGTTATGGTGATAATATGTAGAATATTGGTTGATATATTGATGTAATAAATAAGTGGAGATATTTTGTTGTAGTTGAAGTGATGCAGGGTGAATGGTAATTAGTTGATGGGAGTTTTGTAAGAGGGGGTGGTGTGGTAGGAGTCCGCAACAAAAGGGTTGGGACGGGAAGGGACCGTTTAGCGCCGGAAAGGGTTGCCTTAGGTAGAATCCAGGGACCAAATATGGGAATGAGCTTTTGGGAGGGAACACACATCCTGAGTACAAAGGGTTAGAAGGTATTTTTTTATATACGGGTAGAATGATGCGAATTGAGTTGAGTAGTAAGTTGGGTTTAGATTGTTTGATAGAAATTTTTGATAGAGATGGGTGTCATGTTAGTTAAAGCTGTCAGTGATGTTAGAGTCAGAGGGTGTAGCGGGGTATTTTGGGGCCTATTTTGGGGCAATAACACAATTTATAATTTTTTTTATGATAATAAATAACATGTTGAGTGATAGGGACAGAAATTATAAACTTGGGTAAATTTCCTGTTTGGAGCGATCGCAAACGTGGCTACACTGCTGTTGACTTTATGAATGCAGAATTATTTAATGATATTGTGTGGACAGTTTTAATAACAGACAAACTGTGCAAAAGTCAGTTCAAGGACAAACACAACAGTAAACAAATTACATAACCGTGTCAGGCGAGCGTTACGTCAGAGCCTATCCTTGATGAGTAATTCAGTTACGTAACGGTGACATGCAGCTGGCGGAGTGATACGAACTCTAAAACAATAGAATCAAGCACACAACAACAGCTGCTTCACAAAAATAGCGCTGTTTTCTCTCCCCAGTAACATCTCATCACCACTCGCGAGTGGTAGCTATCAAAAGTTTCGGCAGTAAGTGCGGGCCCGCAACATATAAAAATATGAAGGAATTTTCTTTTAAAAAGTGAATAACAGTCTTTAACGAAATAACAGTTTCGGCGTTATCTAGTGAAAGAAGAAGAAGGGTGCGGAATGACGAGAAATACGGGACAGTTTTTCTGGACTCAAATACCAGCTAAGTAGCCATGTTGCCAGTTCAAAAGTTTTAACAAAGTCCTCTTGTCAAAATTAACTACATAATGGGGGAAAAAATAAATTTTAACGAAACATAAATGAGAGCTCTCAGATCATAAATAAGTGTGTGTGTGTGTGCGTGAGTATGTGAGGAAATATATTTAAATGAAGAAGTCTGGTGTGTGTTTGTACAAAAAATTATTTAGTTCTATTTCTATTTAATATCTTGATTTTTTCTGTTAATTAAAATTTTATATGAGGTTTCAATTTTATTCATGTGAGTTTCTATTTGTTGAGAATTATGTAACAGCTGAAGGAGGTAGTTTGATGATGCTTTTAAAATGATGTGAATATCTAATCATTAATAAACCTCAGTAATTCTTGGGAAACAAGTAAAGTTTTCTTTATTTAAACAACCATAATCTGTTTCTTCAATGTTCGCCGAAAAGAACCCGGGTGTGTAATAATTTTACGTGTATAGGTGACAACAAGATGGCGCCTAACAAAATCGAACCGTAAAAGTAAGTATGCTCACTCATGTCTACTTATTTTATTAATGTCAATAGAACAAAACGTATCAATGGCTTCCGAACGTAGGGACGATTTATATAAATGAATTTATATAAATATAGGCCACATGGAGAGCAGGATGGTTGTTTGAAATAACAGAAAACATTTTTTTTTGAGGTACGTAAAATAAACGTAGATAGGGGTTATGTTATGATAAGTGTGAAATGTCGATGTTGATATTTTGTAGCGAGTATTGTGAAGCAATATGCATAATAATTAATATGTATGATAATTATTAAGTAATATAAAGGGTATTATATAAGTAAATTTTGGAATGATTGAAGTATAAATAAAGTGCATAGAAAGTTACGTAAAGTAGCGCAAAGCGTTATAAGTAGAATACATTGTTATGTGAAAGTAGATGTGATATATTAGTATTTTTATTTAATGTAATAAGTTTACTATTACAAAATGAAGAATCGAGAATTAAATTTAGAAAACACTCTTACGGAGTCGATGGTAATTGACAATGTATCGGCTCAATCTACCCCGTCGACAACACGAGTTGCAGAGTTGTCGATGGCAGATATATTCAATGTAATGAAGACAATGTCTGAGAACTTGAGTAGTTTTAACGTGAAGTTTGACGTTCAGAACAATAAATTAGATGAACAGAAAAACGAGATGCAAGAATTTAAAAGTAGTATAAATAAGAAATTAGATATACAGAATGAGAAATTTGACGAGTTGAAAAGTGAGATACAAGAAATTAATAAACATTGTGAAAATACCAAAGTAGAATTTACTAATAAAATCAGCCAAGTAGAAACTAAGTTAGATGATTCAATACAAAAGATAGATATTAAATTTAATGCAATAGATAGCCAGATAGACAGAGTTGAGAAGCAAATCAATGAAAACAATGAAATATTAATAAATTCAATGAATGAGTATAACAATGACATAGAATCTAAAATTATTAAATGTAATATTGAAACTGAATGTAAGTTGAGTAGCGTAGTAATGACAGTTGAAAAATTTAGTCAGAATATTGATGAACACCAAAATAAGATAGACTCTAAAATATATGAAATTGAAAGTAATTATAAGACAGAAATACAAGCAGTAAATGAATCTATTGAAGTAATAGCAAAAAATAATGTACAGTCTGAATATAGTAATGACAAAAAATTATATTCACTTGAACAAAATATTAGTAGTATGCGAGATGAATTAAGTTTAGTGAAAAATCAAAATGTAAACAATGTTACTGAGCGCATATTTATGACACGAGATACAAATAATGAAATAGAATTAGAAACTTTCAATTGTGACAATTGTAGAGTACACCCAATGCAATTTTTAAATAGGGTTAGGGAGTTTAATCGGTTTAATAGTAGTAGCTGGGAGGTTAAATTACTGAAGACTATCAAATGTTTTAAAGGTAGTGCCGAGATATGGTCGGAAGTACACCATACCGAATGGGATAGTTTCGAGGATTTTGAGATAGCTTTTCGAAACAAATATTGGTCAGAAGAAGACCAAGAAATATTAAGAAGTAAAATAATGGGTAATGGGAATTTTGGTAGGATTAATAACCACCTAACCATATATGTGATGACCATTTATAACGAAGCTAAGTATCTAGAACCACCGTTACCATTCCGGTCATTTGTAAGACACATTAGCAAACACCTGCCCAGAGAGGTGCAAATCACGTTAATGACTAGAGAGATTACAAATATAAGCGAGTTAGAAAACATGTTAGATGTATTACAGAATATAGGGGAACGCGACACAGGGCGACGTCCAAACACACCAGTAGTACCACACCATAATAATAATAATAATAATTTCCATCATAACAGGGGTACACCGAGTTTTCATAGAGGAGCGCGGGGAGGAAGTTTCGATAATAGGGGCGAGAGTTGGAGGTGTAGAACATGTGAAACCGACAATTATGCTAATAGAACCAATTGTTTCAGATGTCATCGAAACAGGGAGTGCGCCAGGAACGAGCAAGCAAACCCACCACCAAATCAACAGTCGAGAGGAGGAGGATTTCATAGAGGAGCGCCGAGAGGAGGAGGACACTATACCAGAGGGAGAGGGGGAAATCATCCAGCTGTGGCCGGTCCCTCCACAGAAACTAGGGAGGACAATGGAGAAGCGGGCCGAACCATTGTCTACGGAAAACAGGAGGGTCCAAATAATCAACAGATACCATAATAACGTTATCAAGATGGACATGGCGAAGGAACTGTTAGAAGAAGAGGAGAACAAGGTGATGGAACGCAGAGCAGGATTAACTGAGGTGACGATTAACCTTGAAGGTAAGAATTATAAAACTTTAATTGATACCGGTAGCGAGATCTCAGTAATTTCTGAAAATGTCATGGGTGAATTAAAAGAGTTAAACAAGAATATACCGTCATTACCAGTTGCAGGGGTTACAGTAGTGGGGGTAACTGGGGTGAGAAGTAAAAGAATAACCCGACAAGTACAATTAAATATTTTAATAAATGAAGTTGAATTTGAAAACACTTTCCTAGTAGTTAAAGGGTTAAGTCTAGATGTAATATTGGGAAATGATTTTCTGGAAAGAAATGGAGCAGTAATAGATTTCAATAAACAAATAGTAAAATTTGAGAAGGGGAATAAACCAGTCAGAATAGAGTTTAAGAAAGTAGTAAATGAAAATAAAGTCACGGGAATAAAAATGTTACATAAACAGATAAGTGATAGAGAGATAGAAACTAAAATAAATATATGTCTAGAGAGTGATGGTCTAGAAAATGAGGAGAGAGAGATGCATGAGCGTAATGAGAGTGTGTGGGCAAATAGAGCCGACAAATTTTTCAATGAAAATACAGTTGTAGGAAATACTCAGCGAGAGGAGCTATGGGCAGCTGTGGAGCGGTTCAGAGAGGTGTTTGATGAATCACCAGGGAAAGCGAAGGAATACATCTGTGAGTTGAAAGTTCGGGACCACGCACCCTATATGCAGAGGGGCTACCCGGTGCCGTTTTCGAAGCGAAGGGCTGTCCAGGAGGAATTAGACCGGATGATGCAAGGAGGCATAATTGAACGCTCAGTATCACCTTATTCAAACCCTTTGGTGGTAGTGATAAAAAAGGATGGCAAGGTAAGGTTATGTTTAGATGCTAGGAAAATTAATCAAATTATTATACCTGACAGAGAATCTCCGGAACCCATAAATGAGATTTCACAAAAGTTTAGCGGAGTCAAATACATGACGTCTTTAGATCTGACCGCTGGATACTGGCAGGTGCCATTAGCAATAGAGAGCAGGAAGTACACAGCTTTTCTTTTTAACGGTAAGAATTACCAGTTTAAACGCTTACCTTTTGGATTAAACACCAGTGTTGCCAGTTTTATCAAATGTTTAGATAATATTTTACAACCTAACGATTTAGACTTTTTAACTGTATATGTCGATGATATCTTGATAGCCTCTAGAACATTCACTGAACATTTAGAACACATAGAATATGTATTAGATAAGCTACAAAGAGGGGGTTTAACAGTGAATTAGGACAAGTCTAAGTTTCTGCAGACAGAAATACACTTTTTAGGATTTATTATTACACAGGAGGGGATATTAGCCAACCCTGACAAAGTCGAAGCCATAATGCGATTCCCTGAACCTAAAAACATTAAGCAATTACAGAGTTTTTTAGGCCTATGCAATTTTTACAGGAAATTTCAGGAGAACTACGCACACACAACATCCAAACTGAGTGCTGTCCTGCAGAAGAATAAACAGTGGAGATGGGGCGATACGGAACGAACTGCGTTTAATGAAATTAAGAGAAAGTTTAGTCACATGATCATGATGAATCATCCCGATTTTAATAAGACTTTTTATTTGCAGACCGACGCCAGCAATGTAGCGCTAGGGGCAGAGTTATACCAGGAGAGCTGCGACAAGGAACACCTAACGATCGCCTTCGCCAGTAGATCGCTGTTATCGGCGGAAAAGAATTACACGACAACTGAAAAGGAACTTCTAAGTATTGTGTTCACCGTGGGTAAATTCCGCACCTACATCCTAGGGAATACTACGATAATCCGGACGGACCACAAGGCACTGTCGTTTCTGAATTCATGTAAGCTAACACACAGCCGATTAACCAGGTGGGTATTAGCCTTACAAGAATATAACTTTTCATGGGAGTACATAAAGGGGTCAGACAATAAGGTACCAGATACACTTTCTAGAATAGATGTTATAGACAATAAAACTGGTAGGGACCTTAAAGAAATAGAAATTTTTAGACTAACTAGGGAAGATAGAATTTTTGGTGAGGAATTAAGTGACATTAAAAACTTGCAAAGATCTGATAGCAAACTGGGTAAAATAATTGTTAGTTTAGAAACAGATGTAGAGGGATCTGAATATAATGAGCGATTTCAAGTATATCAAGGTATTTTGTTCAAAAAGGTAGATGGTGGGGAGCGTGATTGGAGGTTAGTTATACCCGAGGGGTTAATAGATACAATTGTTTGGGATTGTCATATAAGGTATGGTCATTTTGGTGCGAGAAAGTGTGCTAATGTTTTGAAAGAGTCATGTATATTTAAGAATATGGAGAGGAGAGTGAGGAAAGTGTTGAGAGTGTGTGATTTATGTCAAAAATCGAAAGTAGTGAATTACAGAGTAGAAGGAGAGATGAATTACATAAAAGTAGATAAACCTTTCGATCTAGTTGCGGTTGATTTATATGGACCATTACCCAGAGGTAGAGGAGGTGTGTTATATGTATTTGTAGTTTTAGACACTTTTTCAAAATTTGTAAAGTTATATAGCATTAAGAGAGCGACGAGTAAAGTACTTAGCGAGAGAATAGTAAAAGATTATATGCTCAATGTGGGAAAACCGAAAGTTATATTATCTGACCACGGTCCACAGTTTATAAGCGGCAAGTGGCGGCAGACGCTTGGATGGGAAGGCATCATACCCAAGCATACGGCAGTGTACCATCCTCAGTCGAATCAAGCAGAACGGGTGATGAGAGAGATTGGCAGGATATTTCGGGCGTACTGTCACGCCAAACACACAGAATGGCCATCCTACGTGAAAAAAGTAGAGGAGTGGCTGAATTGTACCACCCATGAGTCCACGGGATTTACGCTGCATGAGTTGATCAGGGGAACAAGGCCGCCCAGGATATTGGAACAACTTTTCACATACCCACCTGAAGGTCAGATTTTGGACAGGAACATGAAAATTAGATTGGCGAACGAGAATTTACTTACGAGAGGAGAGCGACGAAAACAGAAACATGATGCTAAGGGTAAATGGACCAAGTATGAGGTAGGTCAGTTAGTGTTAGTAAAAAGACATGATTTGTCCAGTGCTCAAGATAGGGAAATAAAAAAGTTTTTCTTGTTATATGAAGGACCTTATGAAATCATAGAAATAAAAATGCAGAATGCGTATGTGCTGAGGAACCCAGCGACGCAGGAAATAGTAGGTACTCAAAATGCGACGAATTTAAAATTATATAGGTCACTTTAATTGTTATGTTTATAAATAAGTTTTTCAAATATTATTGTTTGTTTACAGAAGGGATCCTCCCCCATTTTCGGGCGGTCACGATCTTACCAGTCCTGGCCGTGGAATTCGGAACTCGGAGGCGGGCCATGGTTGGCAGATCTTCCTTCGGGTGAAACAACGATGGTCCGGCTCCACCAAAATTGGTATAAAGTAGAAAACTTAGCTACACATTTGAATGGGGAGGGGGACCCCAACAGGTACGTGACATAAAAATTTTTTATACACTCCAGGCGCAGCGGTTTCGGTGTACCTGTCACGTGCCTGCACTGCCTTAGAGTGTTTGTAAATAATGGAGGCTGCATTTAAGTAAAAGGCAGTGCATACAAAATTAAATATTTTAGTGTCAAGGGCAAAATTAAAATGGAGCCCTTGACAATATTTTCTGTTTAGCCCGAAACGACGAGTTTTGGGGCAAGACGTTTTGGCGCACGGTAGAAAGCGGGGTAGAAGAAATGGTAGGAGAGGGGAAGTAGTGTGTTTCAGAGGGGGGACGTGAATTCACGTAGTATATCTACCGGGTGCCGATGCGTTTTGCAGCAGGACCCGGCATTTCAGGCGGCTGCGACCTTCCTAGACGTAGTGTAAGTCACAATAGAGTCAGCCTTCAATGTAAATAGCATTAAAAAAAAAAAAAAAAAAAAAAAAAACTTTGGATGTTTATAATTTGAAATTTAAATAAATTTTAGAAATAAGTGACCAAATATAATTATCAAATTTTAGTATCAGTGAGTATAAGAACGTTTTGAAGAAATGTGTAGCAAAAATAAAAAAACTTGTTATCAATACAAGATGTGGGGATAATTTTGGGGGGTAGATTGGTGCTCAATGAAGTGATAGAACAGTGGAGTGTGGAACTGCAACGGTTGAAAGTTTATGTAATTAATTAGTTAGTAAGTTGCTGTCGCTGGGGTGGCATGTGCCCCAGTAGATAGCGGAAAGTGTTGGGGGTAACCGAGAGTGTTACCTCCATCGGAGGCCAACATGGCGAATATGCACGGCACACCCTTTTGTATAATTTTATATTGTACTTGATAAATTGCCGTGTCGTGCATAATAATAATGATGTATACATGCCTGAAGGAAGAGATGATTTCCCCGACTTTTCGGGCGATTACTGCCTTACCAGCACTAATCGTGGTTTTGGCGAGCGGTTAGCTATGGTCATACCAAGTCCCTTGACCATAGCTGGCTTGAAATTGGTATAGATTTGAAATTTAATGGGGGGAGAACTTAGGGGAAATCCCGGGAACTATGGAACAGCGGCTGCCACTCTGTTCGAGGAGGAACAGCAGAGCCAGGTGGTAGATCCGTCTTAAGGGTGTAATTATTTAACAAGAACATGATGATGTTCACTAATTTTAAAACTTAATAGCGGAAGCAGAGACACGGAGAGGTAACACCTGCTCCAAAATATACAGTCTCTGTGGAAGCGGAAAGGCGCCACAGTCTTACATAATTTGAAATAGTGTGTGTGGCTGGGAGGTTATCCAAGGGGATAACGTATTAAAAATTTGCTACTCAATAATTTTGTTTGAATTTGAAAAATAGATGCACTAAATACTTCTTATATTGTGTTATTATGTCTTATTATGTTAACTGCATTAGTATGTTAGGTATAAGGATTATAAAAATATGATAATATGTTTTAATGTGTTTATAGATTTTAAAAGAAAATGAAAAATAGTTGTGATAGGTAAAATTTTCAATGGGTTGCAAAAGATAGAAGTGGGTGATAGTAATTGTTTGAATAAAATGTTTGAATCAGTTCAAGTTGAATTTTGTGGGACATACAGATCTGTCCAAATTGAAGTCAGAGTTAAAGAAATAGTAGAGATGAAAATAATGCAATGTTGTTTTGAGTTAATGTATGTTATAGAATTTTGAGAAGTATAAGTGGAGACACAGTAGTTGTGGAGATTTTATGTAGAATTTTGAGCGATATATTGTTTATTTTGTTGATGTTAATTTGTTGTAATTGTAGTGAGGTAATGAGATTGAGATTTTTTGGGGATGGCAATTTTGTAATAGGGGTAGTGTAGTGTGGGAGTCCGCAACATAAGGGTTGGGACGGGATTTGGTATAGTTTTAGTGGGAAGGGGTTGCCTTAGGTAGAATCCGGGAACCAGTGACCGGGAATTGAGCTTTTTGGGGGGGGGGAAACACTTATCCTATGTACAAAGGGTTAGAGAGTATTTTTTTTATATCTGGACTGCCCATACATAAGGCAGGACATTACTGCCTTGGCTGCAATCAAATTTCTTCGTCGTTCACAGCCTTCGCTGTCGAAGTCTTGGTAGCTGTTCAGGTAACACGTGTGTTTTTCGTGTCTTAGACGTTGACGATATTGGAGAAACCATAAAACCTAACGGACGCAAATAGCGCCGCGTGGACCCGGTCGGCCTGAACTTTATAAAACATGAAGAACGCAGTCTAATACAGCTATTATACTGGCCGGGATCCAAGAAAATAATGGGCGCACTAAGTTAAAACGGGTGATGTGCAGTTATAGAACAAAGTGAAGCGAAAAGGTGAGCTAAACTTGCTAACTAAGAAGCACGTGGCCAAGGCAGGATAACATCAGTTGGGTAATCCATTTGTAAAATCAATCAGTGAATGTAAATATGGGGTTGAATAAGAAGTGGTAAAGATTTTAAATTAATATAGTATGAATGTGAGTGCGGGCAGACTGGGCTGTTTTATGTAAGTATAAGATGAATATTTAAATGTGTTAATATAAGATGTTTCACTAATATTTAAGGAACTTTTAATTTGCTTTGAATTTTGGGTAAGAATATGTCATGATTAGAGAACAATACAAAAATGAAATAATTATATATTAAAAAATGTTTTAATCTCTTCACAAAATGCGAGTTGCGTCAGTTATTGATATAACCCTACAATCATGCTTGCATCCCAATGTTCGTGTGACGTAACTCTGGGCCGAAAAAAGATTTTTAAGGTAAGTGGAAGATAAATAATTTATGTATTTGTATTTGTAATTAATTAGATTATCACAATATGTTACTTGGAAACCAAGGAGATATCTAAGAGAGGCCTTAGCAACATATATGTTGAGGAAGAAAATAGATTACTCTAACAAAAATGAATGCAAAAAGGTTGATTTAAATACTTATAGTGAAAAATAAATTATAATATGTGTAATATCAGTGCATCTCCAGATAAACAATTGAATAATTAAATATATCAAGATTAAAATAGAAGAAAGAATTACTACAAGACTCTACAGAATTAAACCAGGACATCTCTGAAGAAATTGGACCAATTGACACAGGGAGAGAAGTATTTTTTGATCTAAAATTAATCTGAAATATTCCCTGTTAAACCTGATCTAAAGGTTTCAAAAAACTTTGAATACGCTTTTATAAAAACCATAATTAACTTTCACTGAGAACAATAATGATTAATAACATGGACATAAGCATAAGTCACCATTGATGTATAGTGCTACCATAATTTAAAGCTAATTAAGTCTAAAAAACATTTTTATAACTTAACCTATACACTGAACTGTTTTACACTCTTAATATAATCCTTTTAAGATACATTGTGACTATTTCTCATCATATGTATTGTAACGGTCCAAATTTGTGGGTATTTGTATTTTATTTTATCTCATTTTCGGGGTTTCATAAAAAATATTGTGCAAGTTTTAATTCCATTGTGACAGAACACGTGGCAAATAGAACAGTTTATAACCAAGGCAGCAACGCAATATTACGTTGCGAAATCAGTTGAGGTATGTAGCCACCTCAAATTTCCAAGAACTTTGTTGTATGTGGTCATGCGCCTGTACGCATGAGACGGGTATACGCGCGGACCCACGCGGTCAGGAAACGCCAAGATGGTGAAAAAATATATTTGCTGTTTCGTCTCCTTGACTGAGCTGAAGGAAGTGTAGCTAAGTCACCGCCCCTTTAGGTGACATCAAGCCAGAAGTGCCTAAACATCGTCGGCACACACTACAGAAAAGACCACTATATATCATGCACATGGTCGCTCAACTGCAACAACTCAACTATGAGCGACGACAAAATCCGTTGGCTGTGGACCTCAACTTCCGCCCGCTTGCAAAAGACGCTTGGGCAGTTCGTCGCTGATCGTGTCTGGCCAGACACCGCCCTAAAAGGGCTCCTCAGATTTTTTCACGTTTTCAGTCTCAAAAAACTCTATTTTGTGAACTATTATGCGGCAGTGAAACCAATAGTGATCAATTAGCAACAACCGTGAAATCCGGAACTCATCACGAAGTCAATAATGAAGAAAACAAACAGTGCGAACTAAACCCGTGTGCCGGCTGGGGAGGGGTATTTTTTATATTGTTAGATTCAATGTGTTAAATTAATAAATCAGGGTAATGGGGGTTTTTTAAGAATGTGAGAGTGAGTGAAAGGCAGGCTGGGCTACCTACAATAGACGTAAGTAAGATAATTTAAGTGTACCATTATAAGATGTATGCACCATAGTAACAAAATTTTGAAAACCATGTCAGAAATTTATTGGAAAAATAGCTTTTAACGTTGCAACAATTGACAATTAAAAAACCATAAGTTCTCTTCAAAAAAATGTGTCGAGTTAGTTATTTCGATAACCTTTAACACAGGTTTGCATCTGACGTACATGTGATCGAATTCTGGACCCGGATATATGACACTTTGCAGGTAGGTGAAAATAAACTGTAATTTTGTATTTTACATATTTTAAAAGTGTATTTAACTTAACAGTATTTTGGTACTTTCCCTGTCAATACTGTTGTTATATCGTAGTCTAAAGGACCTACTGAACATTATAATTGTATTTTATTTATTAAAAATAAATTATAAAATGTTTTAAAAAGCCTGAGATCTAAGAGTTACTGCTGCCACTCTGAGGTTATTAAAATACAGCTGGCCAAATTTTGTTAAAAATTATGTTTTACATTTAGAACAAATTAAAGAATAAATAAAGGACTTGAGTTTACAAAATACAGAAAAAGGTTTATTAGTTTCTTATTTCATGAAAACAAAAAGGGTATGATATTCTGAACAAAATATCTGATACTGTGAGTTGACCTCAGTAATTAGATTAAGTTGGCAACACACATCAATTGAAAATCTTAGATTTCTTTTAAAAATGTGGTGATGAGCACAAGTTATCATATCCATTGCTGAAAGAAAAGAATAAAAGAGAGTTCATTACAGAATAAAGAGACCATATACTATTTACATAAATTTGAACAAAAATTTATTATTGATATTTCACCAATAAAATTTTATTTGCAAACGGTGATTGCAAATTGGCGCTCAACAAACATCCCCCTGAACAGATACTCATCCTTAATTTAATATTAACAAAAATATATACAAATAATAACAGAGTTAAACAAGACACAAATTCAGATAAATAACCATAGATTCGAGTCTAGATTGTCACTACACTTCTTCCTACACACATTTATTTATATTTATATATGTATAATTACTACCATAATATGGTACATATGTGTACTTACCGATTTTAATTACTGGAGAGCTCGTGCTTTTCTTTTTACTATACTTTCTACCTAAGGGGCCAGGATTCATTAACAGCGAGATTTTTGATTCAAAGAAGGTGACACAAATGACAACACTGTTTTTTGATTGAATATGATTATTAGTTTTAATTTCATGAACAAATTCAGCATATAAAACCATGTGCCCAAAATGGCGTCACACAATGTTACAAAAAACAAAATGGCGGCTATTTTAATCAACCCTATTCATTCTTAATATTCTCATTTTTTGTCTCTAATCAAGAGCATTATAAACTTTTATCTTTTTTTTGCTGCAGCTCTAATTACTTACTAAATTGTAATTTCGTTTACACACAAACCAATGCCCTCAGCATAGATATTCATGGCCATGTGCTCCCTCACACACTCTCACACACGTTCGTCCTATTACAAGTACATTTGATCAATTGGTTTAATTTCGGTTAATGAGCTCATTAAAATAATAAAGAAAATGACAAAGGTTTAACTTCTCTCAATGGTGATATGCGCTGCTTGTAACGGTACAGAATTGTGCGCTACCCCAGTTTAATTTTATTTTAGCAATTCAGTTTTAATCAGTATTTAATTCAGTAATTCAGTAATTAATAAATTGTTAACTTTCACCTGTGAGGAGCCCCAGTACAACATACACTGTTAGTCTAAACAACAGTCTAGACGCATTGCGTAACTGCCCCAGCAGCAGGCTTTTTGTGAATTACAGTATGCAGTCTATCACCAGAGTTATCATCAGACAGCAGTGGAGAGCAGTGCATGTATAAATAAAACTTTATACAGTGGCCTCGGAAATTTCGGTAGGCCAAAGCGAATACAGTAGCCTAGGCCTACCGAATCTTATAAAAAGTGTGCAAAAGAGTAAAATGAAGAAAGAGATCGAGACAATTAACGAATACGTTAATTTGTGCAGTTAGAACAGTTCTGTGTGGTGTGGCTAATGTGACAGTGAAATACTAGTGATCGGGTAACAACTGGAACACATGTCAGTTAAGTAACAAATATATATAAAAGTGACTCCGTAACAATCTGATATCAGTAAAAAACTATACAAATTTAGATTTATAAAAGAATTAATGAGAATACCATAAAGGGGGTAAAAGCTATATATTCAATGGGGAGAAATCATGATTAAAAGTACTGGTTCCTATAAAATAATTACTGTAGTTGAGAAAATTGGTGTTTGAACAAATTCATGTTTTTCAGCTGTAGGCTACTTAATAAAATAAAATCAAGTTTGTTTAGGGATATAAAAATGTGTTAAATTAAGTTATTACGCCATAACCATTTCCTATTCTGTGCTGAAAACCTCGCCTAACGTTCTTTGGGATTTTTCTGATATTTAAGGGTAGTTAGATAGCGGGATTTTTATAAGGGCAAGAGTGCAAAGGTTTCGATATTGAACCATAAAATATCGTGGCGACCTGGGTAATTTAATAAGGTAAGTTTAATGGGGACGATGACGGTAAGTAAAATTCTGGCAGCGGTGAGTATTATGATGAGTGTATTATTTAGTTAAAAAGGTAAGAAGTCGGTACCTTTACATTGGCGAGTTGCTGCCAGGATGTTCGTATAAATATTATATGAACTAGACCTGTTTTGAGGCACAGAAAATAGGAATTGGTAACGGCGTATTTGTAGAAATAATCGTATATATATTTACGTTATAAAAGGTTATGTTTTGATAGGGTTATTGCGTTTACTTGTCCTGTTGACAATGATTGTGTTAGGTGTTTTGATTTTATAGGATAATAGTGGTTTTTTATATATAAAGGGTATATTAGAAATAACATTTTGAACATGGCCGAGGCACGTGAAAATAAAGTAAGTGGATCAGGGGAGTTGTGGAATAATACGGAATGCATGCACGAGTTTGAAAGGGTTTTGAAAGGAATGACTGAGGATGATTGGAGTAAATTTAATAATGAACTAAGACAAATGAAAGAACAAAAACCGGGATTATATGCTTTTTTGAACGAAAATAGTGATAATACTAGTAAACAAAGTAACAAGGCAGCATTAGATAATAAAATATTGAATAATGATGATTAAGAGATTAAAGTGGGGGTAAATGGTAAAGAGACAGACCAATTAAACGAAAAAGACAATCAAGTAACAGAGAATGAGGTAAGTAAAAATAGTGTAAATGGAAATAATAAAATAACAGACGAAAATGGTGTTAATACAGATGAGAGTGTAGGGGTGACAGAAAACTGTAATTATGGTGGTAAGTTATACGCCGATGAGAATATAAATAATGAAGGAATAGTAGATAAGGTAAGTGGTGGTAGTAATATAAGTAATTATATTGGTGAAATAACATTAAATAAGACTGATGATTATATAGCTGAAAATGGGGTATCTAAGAATGATACGGTAAGTAACAGTAGTGAAATTAAAAACGTGATGTTAGAGTGTAAGGTTGTGAGCAGAGAAAGTGTTGATGAGGTTATAAGTGTGTGTGTAGAGAGGTTAAATGGGCAAAGGGCAGATATTCCCCAAGTTTATGGTGAAACAGAGTTTTCACAGGTGTTTAATGAGGACAGAGTTTCCTCCTGTATTTGTATGGAAGACGAGGTGTCTTCAGATGGTCCCTGTATTTTTTGTGATTTAACTGGTAAAGCCAGTAGAGGTAATAAATATTTAAAGGTGCCCTTTCATGGAATGGGAGAGTTCAGTATGGTTATGAGAGGTGTTGTAATGAAAGAGAGAGAGAAATAAAAATTTTTGAGATCAATAGAGGTTATGAAAGGTTGGTGCAGGTGTTAGATATAGAGAGAGATGAATATTTGGATAATATTGTGATAGATGAAAAAATAATTTACCTGGGTGTAATAACAAATACTACTGATGGAGACTGGACAAAAATAATTAATATTGACAAGGTTTATGAAATAATAATAGGAGGGAATAATCCTATAAGTTATCAGGGTATAATGAATGATATAGAGGTAATGGTTTATAATAATAATAATAAATTGGATGTAAATAAAAATGATTTATGCTATAAATATGTTAGGTATATACACGATGATGGAGGTTGAATTAAAAAAGCAGTGTATGGACATTTTAAATACTTTAGTATATGGTAATGACCTGGCTGTTTTAGATTTTGAAGTACGGCAAATAATAATTGGATATGGCGAAAATTTGTAAATAAATAAATGTGTTAATGTTGAATGTATTGTGTTAATAGTATTCGGTTGCAATGTATATTATAGCTTATGTGTAACATATGTTTGTAATGAAAGGGAAAGATATAATAAATAATAATATTGTATTCCACTAAATAATGAACAAAAGGTATTCATGAAGCCTATTTTGTATTGTGTATTTATATTCAAAGTGTTTTAAATAATATAACTAAAGTTGAAATGTTTTTAGGAAAATGTTATTAAAAGTAATTGTGGTGAATTAAAATTATATCTGATCTGAATTGGAATAAAAAAATTTAAGAGATAAATATGTTAACTAAAAGATTTATAAAAAATTGAAAAGTGCAGTACAGCTGTTAGAGGTGAGGTAAGCAGAATGTTTAGACTGAAGGAGTGTTTATAACAGCGTTTATAACACCAGTCTGGCAGACGACTGTTTATGTAAACAGGTGTGTTGTATGTTTTGACCAATGTTTACAGCCAGAGGTGTTGAAGCTGAGTTGACAATAACAAAAATGTTGTAGTCTGCTGAATCATTGCAAGTAGCAAAATTCTATTATGAAATAAAAAGAAATGCCAGGTGTGAAGAAATGAAGGTCAATTTTTTGAATGATGTAAGGAAATGACTTAATGTTTTGATTGTGAGACAGTTAATATTTGTGTGATAGGATGTTGTTAATGTAAAATCATTTTGATCAAATGTAATTAATTTTGAAACTGTTAATTAAATATAAGTCAATTAATTTGGTAATTAAATTAATTGAAAAGATGATTTTTAATAATGAACTTAACTTTATTTTCATTCAAATTCAAACTGGAATTATAAATTAAATGCTAATTGATGTAAATAATGATTAAAATATTCATTAAAAAAAAAAAAAAAACCCAAAGGAAATGTTCAGGTGGAGATAGTGTTTGGGAAAATAAGATGTACATATAATCGTTTATATAATAGAAATTAAGGATAACTTGTATAATTAAAGTGTTATTTTGGATGGGTAATATTATAGGGGGAATATTATTTAATTTATATGATTGAACTGTAGGTAGACTGTAAGTTTATATTATTATTTTTAAACCAAACCAGTACTTTGTATAAACAGAACCAGTACTTTGCAAAGAATGAACCAGTACGGCTAAGAGGAAACAAATCAGTTGTGGGATAGGGAGTGATGGAAGGCCGTTTATTAAATTTTAATTGAATGTTATAAAGTCAGGTGATACTGTGGCGGGTATCTGTCCGAGCTTATGGTGTTGGGATCTCGAACAGAGAAGTCCAGTAAGATCGGATGGGTGCTGTCACAGTCGCCAGACTAGGGGGGTAAGAACCCATGATTTTAGTAGAGTTCAGGGGGGTTGCGGCGCCATATCCTCACTGATCCTCTTAGGTTTTAGGCAATAAGAGTTTGAACGCTTTGGCCTTCAACCTCTTATTGGGGGGGTATTGTAACGGTACAGAATTGTGCGCTACCCCAGTTTAATTTTATTTTAGCAATTCAGTTTTAATCAGTATTTAATTCAGTAATTAATAAATTGTTAACTTTCACCTGTGAGGAGCCCCAGTACAACATACACTGTTAGTCTAAACAACAGTCTAGACGCATTGCGTAACTGCCCCAGCAGCAGGCTTTTTGTGAATTACAGTATGCAGTCTATCACCAGAGTTATCATCAGACAGCAGTGGAGAGCAGTGCATGTATAAGTAAAACTTTATACAGTGGCCTCGGAAATTTCGGTAGGCCAAAGCGAATACAGTAGCCTAGGCCTACCGAATCTTATAAAAAGTGTGCAAAAGAGTAAAATGAAGAAAGAGATCGAGACAATTAACGAATACATTAATTTGTGCAGTTAGAACAGTTCTGTGTGATGTGGCTAATGTGACAGTGAAATACTAGTGATCGGGTAACAACTGGAACACACGTCAGTTAAGTAACAAATATTGTCACGACACAAATAGCCAACCCAGTACCAGGGATAAAAAATATAATTATAAATGTGAAAATACTTCTTATCAAATAAACTGATTGATTTTAATTAAAATATAAGGAATATGACACGACAATACGACGACTTTGACCTAACCCAAGTGATTGACCCAACAACAGGAAACAAATGAAGAAGGGAACCACACAAATAAACAACGAGAATAAGAAAGTAATAAACCCAAACCAAAAGGAAACAAGTTCATGGGTTTAAACGACCCCAAAATATCTAAAGAAACGGATGAAAAAACCCAATATATTAATCAAATAAGGAAAATGAAAAGGAGGGAGACAAGCAGAAATGAAAACCAATAATGGTTCACAAAACAAGTAATAAAGCACTCAACAAGAATATTGAAACCAAAACAATGGTTATCCGGAGAAAGGAGAGATAACGGTTACTACCCATTAAAAAGGCAACCTAACCCACAGATAAAAATTGTTATTAGTTAGTAAGTATTAATTATTAAGTATTAATTGTCATTAGTATTAAGGAGATGAAAGAGAAATAAGTATAGGGATCACCCACTATAAAACAAATAATATAAACAGTGATACAGTGCAATAGTGTAGGTGTAAAAACCCCAAAGTGAAGTGTGACACTAGTGAAGTTATAATTAACAATAAATAATTTACAAGTGAAGGTAAGATAAAGGTTGGAAATTAACAGTGAATAAATAGCTGATGAAAAATAGTATTAAGTGTGAATTATAGAATAAGGTATAGTAAACACTAGAAGTGATGATGACTTTTTTATTTAAGGAAGATGTTCAATAGAGTTAAGTTTAATTATAGCTGGTAGTAAGTAAAAAGGGAGGATTCCAGAATAGAATAAATTGAAGGTGTTACCATGGAGGGAATATAAAAATTGTTTAGAGATTAAGAAATCAAAAACTAACAAAGACACCTAAGTTACAAGGGATTGTTATTAATTTAAGAGAAAGTGATGTTGTTTATCACAACAAAAATAATGTGTTATAAACAAAAAAATTAGCAAATAAGGATAAGTTAGAAGGGAGTGATGATATTTCTTAATCAAAATAATAACTCTAATAACTTATAAAAAACTGTTCATGTTAATGTTATGAATAGGATATGGCTGAATGAAATGTGCAGTCCATAAGCCTAATGTTATGTTTCAAAGATTGAAATAGGGAAAGCAATATTGAACAATAAACAACACACCTACAGGCTCAAAACACAACACAACCAATAAAAATAACAAAGTAAAGCCCAATAGGCTGAAACAAAATGTGATTTGAACGAAATAAGTAAATTATTATAATGGCTACTCAGGCCTAGAAGAAAAAACATAACTGTCAGAACCAAACAACCAAAAATTATAACAAATTGAATAAGAATTTAGAAAATCTGAGGTGAAGGAATCACCAAGAATAAATTGTAAATCATTTATAACGCAAAATATTGTAATAGGCATTATCATACAAAAAGAAATGTAATTAACAAGCATTAACATAATTGTAAAAACTTAAAATCTGAAATTACCCAAGCTTGTGGGGTATCAAAATAATCTATGAACGAGAATAAATACTATAGTGACAATATTTAATAACCAGGAAGGAAGATGGAGGAATAACAGTAATCAGAAGATATACGAAGAATTCAAATTTTGATAACAATACATCTCAAAATCAACCAATCAGAATAATACCGTTACTATGGAAACGGCGGTTGAAGACGAAAATACCGCTGGAAATTAACAAGAAGTGAAGCGTCATTAAGCCAATGCAGATGCAAAATGTTTGGAAGAGCGTTTTTTCAGTGTAAATCATGCAAATAGTTATTCAAAGTTCCTGAACTTGATCATTGAAGAAGCAGATGACCACTGTAGCAGATATTTCAAGACCCAAGACCAATTAAATAGAAATTATCCTTGAAAAGAATGTCAAAACCCATGACGAAAAAGACGCCACTTTTAGTGAAGCCCAAAATCCATGAAAACTGAATTTATGCAGCCAAATCCTACCTTGAATAAACTACGAAGGCACCTAGACACGTTGAGGTGTTAAGTACTATCTAATTATTTATTTTCCACCAACCCTAATCACTTTAATTAATTTTGAAAGGTACAATTACCACACTATAGAAACAATATTTCTCTTTCATAGAATATTTGAGAAAATTAAAACTTAATAGAAACTTTGTTAACATTGAATAACCTAAGAATTAAACACGAACTTACAGAACACTTTTACGACACAACACAACAGATTGTAACAGCACACTTTACTCTTTATGTACACTTAGATTAAGGTAATTTATATTTTTATTGTAACCATTGTAGTTCTTTAACTCATAGCCAAAAGGATCCACGATTTGTGAAACCAATCATAACTGTAATACGCTTAATGTAAACAACGACGCAAGGTTAAATGGTTTCTAAATCACTTCGCCGACCCTGAAGGCAAGATCTCATGTAATCAGTCGGTGCGAATTGATAATTATTCTATTGTAAATGTAAATGTTTTCAGTTATCACCCATTAAAAAATATTTATTACAGGGAGTAACCAGCGTTATCATTTCATAGGGAGTGCTATATAATAATTACTTGTGTTTAAGAATAAATCATAGCAGTAAACAGGTTGTCATTCACACCGCAGAGGCGACGATTGGGACGGCTGTGCGAGCGGGAACTATTTGAATGCACCAACCCGCAACGCTGATAACTTGTTTAAACATAATTTTAGTTGTTTTGTAAAACGACTTGGCGCCACCCGGGATTATCACACCCCCTATGAATAACAGGTAAGGTTACTGTCGTAGTATACAGGTGATCATATCTACGCTACGAACATCGCTAGCCACAACATTACTGTAACGACCCAGTGCGAGGCGAATGCACTAATTATACATAACATATACAAATTGTACACATTTTGCAGGTACGCTTCAATTACTACGTTACAATATATATAAAAGTGACTCCGTAACAATCTGATATCAGTAAAAAACTATACAAATTTAGATTTATAAAAGAATTAATGAGAATACTATAAAGGGGGTAAAAGCTATATATTCAATGGGGAGAAATCATGATTAAAAGTACTGGTTCCTATAAAATAATTAGTCGATAAAATTGGTGTTTGAACAAATTCATGTTTTTCAGCTGTAGGCTACTTAATAAAATAAAATCAAGTTTGTTTAGGGATATAAAAATGTGTTAAATTAAGTTATTACGCCATAAGCATTTCCTATTCTGTGCTGAAAACCTCGCCTAACGTTCTTTGGGATTTTTCTGATATTTAAGGATAGTTAGATAGCGGGATTTTTATAAGGGCAAGAGTGCAAAGGTTTCGATATTGAACCATAAAATATCGTGGCGACCTGGGTAATTTAATAAGGTAAGTTTAACGGGGACGATGGCGGTAAGTAAAATTCTGGCAGCGGTGAGTATTATGATGAGTGTATTATTTAGTTAAAAAGGTAAGAAGTCGGTACCTTTACATGCTCCCTCGCTGTTGTTGGTTGGGTTTCAGGTGCATGGGCGGTGTTTGCCTCATCTTTCGTTGTTTTAATTAAGATATATAGCACTGATTTTACATTTTCTGTTTTTGACTGTTAATAAAACTTGAGCCTCTATCGCTCCACTATCACAATTTTATTTTAGAAGCTAGTTGTGTTAAGCCTTTATGGTAAAACTGATCAGACAGCGATACATCGCTGCTGACCCTTTGAAGAACTACGTTGACTTGAGACAGAGGCATATGCAAATTTGTGCTTGTGTGTGTGCATTTTACGTCATCAAGCTTTGTCAGACGGGACAACGCCTGGTTACATGCGTTGTAGTCAGTGCGTCATTGTCTTTTGTTATGACGGAACAGCGTTATGAACCAATCACAATGAATATTTATAGTCAGTCGTCACAAACACCGCCATGTCCTTGAACGGCTCTCGCACGTCCAACGGTGACCTTGGCATGGTACTCTTATTGAATCTGCGTTGTTCCTTCGTATATAGGGACAATGGACCTAACCATTCTGTATTTGATAATTATACAATAAAACATTGAAAAAATACCTTCAGATCCCATAATTACAGTATTGGGTCTTTATGTACTGTTACAAACCCCCTCAATGAAAGATTTTGTGTCGAGACACAAAAACTTTCATTGACTCATTCACACTTTTCTAAAAGGATCAGCCTAGATATGTCACCACAACCCCCTGTAATGTTACTATATAAAATTTGTCATCACTTACCCTTGGTCCAATGATGCTGATCGCACCCTCTGACCTTACTGGACTTCTCCGGAGAGATCCCTACACCATAAGGCCATGAGGCACTCTACGCTCCTGTTCTGACGCTCCAGCCAGCCCAGGACCGCGGTCACAACACCACAAAACTCTGAAACATTGAATACAAAAATTTACAATAGTGGTCTAATACACTTCCATATCTACAACTGATATGTTTCCTTTTAGATGCATTGGTTTGTGTTTGGGGCATTGGTTTGTTCTAATTTAAAAGTTTCAACATAACATCAACAAGACTTCAAAATATATTGATTTTTTACCACCACCAAACTCAATCTCTTCCTTGTAAGAAAAAAAAACCATATATATATATATATATATATATATATATAACTACAAATAACACAATACATAAACAATTCTTTAATATTCCCCAAAACACCTTCACCTAATTATTTCTACAAATTCCACTTACAACTAATATGGCAGACAAGTTTATTATTCAAATTTTTATTACTCAATCTTATAATCATTTATCTCTTTTGTAACTGGTATCATACTATATTTTGCTCAACTTCATTTGTACCTTTAGACTTTCAACCTTTAAAAGCTACTATTCTTTAACATTTGTTACCGTCGTTACCAATAACAATAAAACATCATAAAACATTAGACATTACACATTAACAGTGTTACATTTATCTTACATTAAACAATTTACATTTACGTAACTTGTACCAAAACTATATCACCTCATTACTATCAACAATTCTCTATTAGCTTTTAATTATTTAACATTTGTTTATATCAGATTCTATACAACAATTTCAACTTTATCATTTACCTTTCATTTACAATTACCTTCCTGCTATGAATTTTCCTTTCTAACCTTTTTTATCCTTACTAGTTTGGGTGACTCTCTATTATTCATTATTTCTATATCTTATTTTGGCATTTGTCAATCTAACCTTACTAACCCCTTTTTAACTACTAACAATTGCTTCTAATCATTAACACATTATGACACCAATATCTCTATAATAACCCCCTTCACAAATCCCATTTAAAACCTCTGGCACCGCTCATTTTTTGTACTAGTATGTGTGTTCCCTATCTATGCTCATTCCTTTATCGGTTCCTGACCCTTTCAGATAACCCTTTCCGGCACACAACGGTCCCTTCCTGTCCCAACACCTTTCGTTGCAGACTCCCTATACCAATACCCTTATTACAAAATATCACCATCAACAACAAATATAATTACCATTCACATTACTCACCTCTACATACAATCACTAACTACTGTGTCCCTAAAATATCTAACACCTCTTTATATATTATCAGCATCTCAACACTTTATTTTCACTAACTCCCATTAACTCTATTTAACTAACTCCAATGCCCTTATTTATAATTATTACCCAAACTCTTTTACAACATTTCACCTTAATATACCACTAGAAAATTCATCACTTACCTACTAACAACAATACCTCTCGATATCCAAATATATTACCTGCGTAATCATTTACTAACCATTAGAATCTAAATCTCCTAATATCATTTAAATTCCTTATCAATTATTTAAAATTTCACAGTACATAGTTTACACAAAAAAATACATAAAATACACCAATACATAGACATTAATATACAAAAAAATATACAATCCCCGTAATCATTATATCGTTTACCATAAATCAGTCGTATACAGTCCATCCTGAAAAACACTGTTCACATAATTAAATGTTCATAAACACAATTCGAATAATTAGCCTCCATCGTCAAATAATAGTCTTCTCTTACGTATACATAACTCATTTTTAATTAAGTACATTATATCATCTTTTGTAATATAATAACTATTTAAATTTATTTTGTCCATTATACCATAGTAATACTCTGCAGGATTACTCCACATTACTATATCATAAAACTTGTCAATATTCGGTACGGTCCAGTCACCCTTAGTGTAATTAGTCATAATCAGGTAAGTTATATTATCATTCTTATCAACATCACCTCCTACTACCTCAGTTTCAATACAAGGTAAGTTTTTATTATATTTATCACTTCTCTCTCCACCTAACCTTTCTATAAACTCTTCATAATTTCTACATATCTTAAAAATTTCTACTTCTCTTTTTCTCTCACAATACCTCTCACTTTTAAAATATCTCTCATAATAACTCTCCCAACAACACTTCTCTCTCTCAATATATTGTAACGGTACGAGATTGTAGGGCCAAGATAACATTTCAAAATTACATTCTCCATGCAGTCGTTGTTCACCCTTGTAGAACCCCGAGTTAGTTGACCAAATCGGCTGTGTTTATTACAAAACCAAACGCCTATGTTTTGTTTCCGCACTCAAGCAACGTAGACCGATTGTGAAATAACACCTAACTTCGCATCAGCCGTGAATCACGAAAGAAAGTAATATAACTGCATATTGCGCCAGGCGGCAAAATATTGCTAAACCCTGTGCCTAAGTTATAGCGCTCTTTTAACAACACCAATGGGAGAGCAGACTCAAGATCACGTGACCAGCTCTGTATGCTCAGCTTTTGCGAACTAACGCCAGTTCCATTGCAACTCACGGCTGAGCGGCCAGACAATCAGCAGAGTTACCAGAACAAAAACGGTAGCCTCGGATGAGTTCTTGGTAGGCCGAAAAATACAAAAGTAGGCCTACCAAGTAATATAAAATGTACAAACAGTAAAGTGACGAGTAAATGGCGTAAGGTAATAATAAACTGTGTTTGGAGTGGAGAGTGATTAGTGACAACAGTTCCGGACAATATCGTGTGCAACGTTTGGATATTACGCAAATAGGTAACAAGTGTAGAGACAGTTTCATTTGGCCAAAACATTATAATTAATAAAGAGCTCATTAACTAAATAGGAAGTTTTAAAAAGAAATGTAAATTGAGTGAGTGTGTGTATGGGTTATCAAAAGTACTGGCTCAACTAGAAAGATGTAGTAGTAGCCTATACAAAATTATTGGACTAAAATTAGTAAACATTTTAAATATAAAGAAAACGTAATAATCAATGATAGAGTATTTAATTAAAATAATAAAAAGTAATTAAAAGGTTCATTCTTCTATAAACATGTGTTAGTGTAGTTATTTCACCGTAAACCATTTCCTAGTTTTCTGTGTTGACAACTCGTCTAACGAAATTTGGGATTTTCTGAGTTTTAAGGGTGGTCAGATAGCGGGATTATGTTACGATTTTTATAAGGGCAAGAGTGTCCAAGTTTACATGTAAAACTAAAAAACATGTTGGCGACCTGGGTAATTTAATAAGGTAAGTTTTACGGGGACCATGACGGTAAGTAAAATTCTGGCAGCGGTAAGTATTGTTTTATGATGAGTGTATTTTTAGTTAAAAGGGTAGAAGGCGAGGACCTACACAGCGACGCCCCTGCCAGGATGTTCGTATATAAAGATTATAGGAGCTAGACCTGTTTTAAAGCACAGAAAGTAGGATCTGGTAACGGCGTATTTGTAAAATTAATCGTATATAATTACGTTGTGGAAATTAGGTTATGTTTTGGTAGCGTAAATGTGGGGTTTATAAATAAATTTTGAAGTACGAGTATAAATATGGGTGAGTAGGTGAAATGACCGACGAGGGGTGGGGTAAGATAACAAATGATAAAGGTAAGATAGTTGAAGTAATAGGGGTAGAAAATAAGGCAGTGAATAGGCCTAGTGATAAGGATGAGAGTGTGGTGGTGGTAAATACAGATAGAGAGACAGACCAAGTTAACAAGAATAAAGTCGAGCAGGTGGAAGATAATGAGGTAAGTAATAAATTGAGTGAATCTGATTATAAAATGATAATGGATATGTTGCGAACGATTGATAAAAAAATGGATAAACTTATTGATAATATGGATAAACGAGACGAGAAGTGGAAACGAGAGGCAGAGAAATTAAAGGAGAGTACAGGAGTTGAATTAAAACAGGTAAGTGAGAATAATGTTGTTAATGATAGTGAGGGAATAATTGACCAGGTGAGTGATAACGATAATCCCAATAATGAATTAATAAATAACAGTGACAAAATAGTGGGAGAGGTAGTGTTGACTAGGGAAGATAATGACGGTAATTACAATTCTGAGGTAAGTGGTAGTACTACCAGTAATTATAATTTTGGAAAAAGTAAAATTTTATGGCCATTACATAGAGAATAGCCATATGATGAATGCAAATAAAATTGACAAATGTTATACAAAAATAAGACTTTTAATGAAGAAATTTGTGTTAGTGGTTGAAATCACAATCAGAATGATCACAGTTGCACACCACTATGTAAAAATTATCCCAATTAGCGCTTTCAAGCTTCACAGCCCATCGTCAGATTGGAATAGACACAAAATAAGTGGAAACAACCCCTTCACCCCTCTCCCCCACCATGCTCACACACAACAAGCTATAATATGAATGACCCTTCCCCACCCCCTAAACCCTGTCACACCATCTGTAGAGTTACATATTTTTTCTAGCAAATTCCTTGTGTTTCAGTGTTGTGTGTGTGTGTGTGTGTGTGCATCCTTTTAAACTACCCACTTCCTCTCCACACACGTGGGTCAGTCAACACCCTTATTTTAAAACATCCAAATAGTACTATGCAAAATAATTCTTAATATTATCTATCTGTCCTCTATCATTTACTTCTTAATCATGTTATAAAATATTTCTTCATTATCAAATTTAATTTTAATATTAATTAAATTGTCTAACCCTTTTTCTCTCTCTTTCAATATTTCTAACTCCTCTCTAAGCTTCCTTTCAACTGTGTTATTCACTACTTTTACAATTTCGTATTCTTCCAAAGGATTAACAAACTTATGGTTGTCTTCTATGAAATGTCTTGCATATAACGAATTGGTTGTTCTATTACCTTCTCCACGTTTGTGGTCAGACAACCTGCATACGAATTTCCGTCCTGTCTCTCCTAGGTACACCTTGTTGCAGTCTTTACATTTTAATTTATAAATTCCGCTTTTCTGTAATACTGGAATTTTTTCTATATTCTTATTCCTTATCTTATCAAATACCGTTTCACATTTTTTAATAGCTATATCTACTCCATATTTATTAAAACATTTTATAATTTTTCTAGTATGTGAACCTATGTATGTCAATGACCCTGCATAATTCTTTTGTTCTGGTTCTATTTTATCTTTTTGTATGTTAACCCTTTTCATAACTTTATCCACTATGTTGGTGTTATAATTATTATTCCTTACAATTCCCTTTATCGTTCTTAACTCCCTATCTTTTGACTCGGTCTCTTTTAAACACTTCTGAGCTCTGTAACAAAATGAATTGATTGCCGCCATTTTATATCTATATGGGTGGTAAGACTCTCTTGGTATAATTATATCAGAATACGACTCTTTCCTAAATATCCCAAACTGTAGTTTCTCATTATCTTTAATTTCTATGTTTAAATCTAAGTAATTTATTTTCTTACCTCCTATCTCTTCTTTAAATTGTAAGTTTTTATCCTTACTATTTACCTCATTTATAAACTCATGCACTTCTTCTATGCTTCCTTCCCAAATTACTAATACATCATCAACGTATCTAGACCATAATTTTATATTGTTTTTATACTTAGTGGAAGTTATTAATTGCTTTTCAAAATCATTCATGTATATTTCAGCAAGAATAGGGGATAATGAAGACCCCATAGGTAAACCTTTTTTCTGTATATAAAACTTGTTATTAAACCTAAAATAGTTCTGATTTACACATTCTTTAATTACTTTCATCAACTGCTTTTTATACCTGTATTCTCCCATATTATTATCGTTTATTAACTTAATAACTTTATTTACTGTGATATTGGTAAACATGTCCTTAACATCCAGTGATATCAATTTTGTATTTACATTAATCCTAATATTTTCTAATTTTTCTATCAATTTTACATTATTCTCTATGTTGTATTTTGTCCCAAATTCATATTTCTCTTTCAGTACTCTGCTAACTTCCTTTGATAATTTATAAATAGGTGCATTAATAAAAGAAACAATCGGTCTAATTGGTTTTCCTTCTTTATGTATCTTAACCTGACTTTTAAAAGTTGGTGCTGTTGGATTACTTTCCAATAAATACTTTTTCTTATTTTCTTCTATAAATGTTATCTGTTTCATCATTTGTTTTATCCTTGACTGGTACTTACTTGTATAATCATACTTTATTTCCTCGTATGGTCCTTCCCTTATAAATTCTTCCGTTTTCTTTATGTATTCATCCTTTCTCAGTAGTACCATTGTATTTCCTTTGTCCGCCTTCGTTACTATAATATCATTCTTCTTTATTTTATTCTTTAGTTTAGTTACAGTTGATTTGATTTTTTGTTCATTTTTTGAATTATACAACCTTCTCTTAAATATTTTATCTACTACATTCCCTACTTCCCACCTTATTCTTTTTTTTATCATTTTCATTTCCTAGTTTTTGTACTATGCTTTCGCATTCAATAATCGTTTTTTCTTGATTTAATTCTGGTGGCGGTGCGTATTTTAAGCCTTTTGCTAACATTTCTTTTTCTTCTGTATTGAAATTTACCTCTGTAAGGTTTATTACTCTTTTTTCATAGTTATTCTTAGAGAGGTGTTCCTTTTTTACTTCGTTCTTTTTTATTAACTTATTTAACTTATCTACCATTTTTTTATTTTTCTTTTCCAATTTCTTTTCTACGCACCCCAAACCAAAATTATATAATATTTCTTCTAACTCTACATACGAGTATATTCTTAACAATTCTATGTGTCTGTCATATAATTCCCTATTATATCTATTGATTAAGCCGTAGAGTGACCTTATTTCCAGTTTTATCCACAACTTCTCGCTTTGTTCTTTTACTTTTTTGGCTACACTGTTCTTATTTTTAATTTTAACTTGAGCGTACTTTGGGATGACATTATTATCCAGACATTGTTTATTAAACCATATTTTACTTAAAACCCTCTTCAATTTAACTTTTAACTTAAGATATTTAAATACTTTACTTACCTTATTGTTGTCGTTTATTACCTCATTGTTGTTGTCCATTACCTGTAGTCGATTGCACATCTTAACAGACTTACAAGATAAAAACTTACAATTTAAAGAAGAGATAGGAGGTAAGAAAATAAATTACTTAGATTTAAACATAGAAATTAAAGATAATGAGAAACTACAGTTTGGGATATTTAGGAAAGAGTCGTATTCTGATATAATTATACCAAGAGAGTCTTACCACCCATATAGATATAAAATGGCGGCAATCAATTCATTTTGTTACAGAGCTCAGAAGTGTTTAAAAGAGACCGAGTCAAAAGATAGGGAGTTAAGAACGATAAAGGGAATTGTAAGGAATAATAATTATAACACCAACATAGTGGATAAAGTTATGAAAAGGGTTAACATACAAAAAGATAAAATAGAACCAGAACAAAAGAATTATGCAGGGTCATTGACATACATAGGTTCACATACTAGAAAAATTATAAAATGTTTTAATAAATATGGAGTAGATATAGCTATTAAAAAATGTGAAACGGTATTTGATAAGATAAGGAATAAGAATATAGAAAAAATTCCAGTATTACAGAAAAGCGGAATTTATAAATTAAAATGTAAAGACTGCAACAAGGTGTACCTAGGAGAGACAGGACGGAAATTCGTATGCAGGTTGTCTGACCACAAACGTGGAGAAGGTAATAGAACAACCAATTCGTTATATGCAAGACATTTCATAGAAGACAACCATAAGTTTGTTAATCCTTTGGAAGAATACGAAATTGTAAAAGTAGTGAATAACACAGTTGAAAGGAAGCTTAGAGAGGAGTTAGAAATATTGAAAGAGAGAGAAAAAGGGTTAGACAATTTAATTAATATTAAAATTAAATTTGATAATGAAGAAATATTTTATAACATGATTAAGAAGTAAATGATAGAGGACAGATAGATAATATTAAGAATTATTTTGCATAGTACTATTTGGATGTTTTAAAATAAGGGTGTTGACTGACCCACGTGTGTGGAGAGGAAGTGGGTAGTTTAAAAGGATGCACACACACACACACACACACACACACACACACACACACACACACACACACACACACACACACACACACACACACACACACACACACACACACACACACACAACACTGAAACACAAGGAATTTGCTAGAAAAAATATGTAACTCTACAGATGGTGTGACAGGGTTTAGGGGGTGGGGAAGGGTCATTCATATTATAGCTTGTTGTGTGTGAGCATGGTGGGGGAGAGGGGTGAAGGGGTTGTTTCCACATATTTTGTGTCTATTCCAATCTGACGATGGGGTGTGAAGCTTGAAAGCGCTAATTGGGATAATTTTTACATAGTGGTGTGCAACTGTGATCATTCTGATTGAAAAATAAGATTATTATATGATGATGGAGGTTGAAAGCAGTGTATAGACATCTTAAATACTTTAATATATGGTAATGACCTGGCTGAATTAGATATTGAAGCACGGCATATAATAATTGGATATGACGAAATTTGTAAATAAATAAATGTGTTAATGTTAAATGTATTGTGTTAATAGAATTCTGTTGCAATGTATATTATAGCTTATGTGTAACCTTTGTTTGCAATGAGAGGGGAAGGTATAATAATAAATAATAATACTTTATTCCACTAAAATAATAATTGGTATTCATGAAGCCTATTTTGTGTTGTGTATTTATATTCAAAGTGTTTTAAATAATATAACTACAGTTAAAATGTCTTTAATAAAATGTTATTAAAGTAATTGTTTTGAATCAAAAGTATATCTGATCTGAATTGGAATAAAAAATTTAAGAGATAAATATGTGAACTATAAGATTTATAAAAACTGAAAAGTGCAGTACAGCTGTTAGAGGTGAGGTAAGCAGAATGTTGAGTGTTTATAACTGTGTTTATGAAAACAAGTCTGGCACACAAGTGTTTATGTAAACAGGTATGCTGTATGTTGTGACCAATGTCTACAGACATACTTGGTGACAATAACAAAAATGTTGTAGTCTGCTGAATCATTGCCAGTAGAAAATCCTATTATGTAATAAAAGAAATTAAGATGTGTTGGAATGAAGCTAATTTTTATAAGGTAAGGAAATGATTTAATGTTTTAATTGTGAGACAGTTAATATTTGTGTGATAGGATGTTGTTAATGTAAAATCATTTTGATCAAATGTAGTTAATTTTGAAACTTTTAATTAAACAAAAAGTAACTTTTTGGTATTAAACTGGTAATTAAATAAATTGAAAGATAATTTTTAATATGACTCTAAATCTAGTTTGATCTGAATTTTGATTGTAATGGTAAAATAAATAATTGATAAAAAACATAATGATTAAAATATTCATTTAAATTTGAAAACTGAGGGAAATTTTGTGTAAATGCAATTCTGTATAATTAATGTGTCATTTTGACTGGAACTTATATGTACTCCTGTATTGTATATATCCTATATTGTTTTGTTAATACTATTTTCTAGGGTTAAGAGATATTTTATAATAAAAAATGAGCCAGTGCTTTGTCAATGAACCAGTATGGCTAAGAGGAAACAAATCAGTTGTGGGATATGGAGTGATGGAAGGCCGTTTGTTGATTTTTTAATTGAATGTGCCACAGTCGCCAGACTAGGGGGGTAAAGAACCCATGATTTTAGTAGTGTTCAGGGGGTTGCTGCGCCATATCCTCACTGATCCTCTTAGGTATTAGGCAATAAGAGCTTGAACGCTTCGGCTTTCAATCTCTTATTGGGGGGGGGGGGGTATTGTAACGGTACGAGATTGTAGGGCCAAGATAACATTTCAAAATTACATTCTCCATGCAGTCGTTGTTCACCCTTGTAGAACCCTGAGTTAGTTGACCAAATCGGCTGTGTTTATTATAAAACCAAACGCCTATGTTTTGTCTCCGCACTCAAGCAACATAGACCGATTGTGAAATAACACCTAACTTCGCATCAGCCGTGAATCACGAAAGAAAGTAATATAACTGCATATTGCGCCAGGCGGCAAAATATTGCTAAACCCTGTGCCTAAGTTATAGCGCTCTTTTAACAACACCAATGGGAGAGCAGACTCAATATCTCTATAATAACCCCCTTCACAAATCCCATTTAAAACCTCTGGCACCGCTCATTTTTTGTACTAGTATGTGTGTTCCCTATCTATGCTCATTCCTTTATCGGTTCCTGACCCTTTCAGATAACCCTTTCCGGCACATAACGGTCCCTTCCTGTCCCAACACCTTTCGTTGCAGACTCCCTATACCAATACCCTTATTACAAAATATCACCATCAACAACAAATATAATTACCATTCACATTACTCACCTCTACATACAATCACTAACTACTGTGTCCCTAAAATATCTAACACCTCTTTATATATTATCAGCATCTCAACACTTTATTTTCACTAACTCCCATTAACTCTATTTAACTAACTCCAATGCCCTTATTTATAATTATTACCCAAACTCTTTTACAACATTTCACCTTAATATACCACTAGAAAATTCATCACTTACCTACTAACAACAATACCTCTCGATATCCAAATATATTACCTGCGTAATCATTTACTAACCATTAGAATCTAAATCTCCTAATATCATTTAAATTCCTTATCAATTATTTAAAATTTCACAGTACATAGTTTACACAAAAAAATACATAAAATACACCAGCAAAAATACACAAATACATAGACATTAATATACACAAAAATATACAATCCCCGTAATCATTATATCGTTTACCATAAATCAGTCGTATACAGTCCATCCTGAAAAACACTGTTCACATAATTAAATGTTCATAAACACAATTCGAATAATTAGCCTCCATCGTCAAATAATAGTCTTCTCTTACGTATACATAACTCATTTTTAATTAAGTACATTATATCATCTTTTGTAATATAATAACTATTTAAATTTATTTTGTCCATTATACCATAGTAATACTCTGCAGGATTACTCCACATTACTATATCATAAAACTTGTCAATATTCGGTACGGTCCAGTCACCCTTAGTGTAATTAGTCATAATCAGGTAAGTTATATTATCATTCTTATCAACATCACCTCCTACTACCTCAGTTTCAATACAAGGTAAGTTTTTATTATATTTATCACTTCTCTCTCCACCTAACCTTTCTATAAACTCTTCATAATTTCTACATATCTTAAAAATTTCTACTTCTCTTTTTCTCTCACAATACCTCTCACTTTTAAAATATCTCTCATAATAACTCTCCCAACAACACTTCTCTCTCTCAATATATTGTAACGGTACGAGATTGTAGGGCCAAGATAACATTTCAAAATTACATTCTCCATGCAGTCGTTGTTCACCCTTGTAGAACCCCGAGTTAGTTGACCAAATCGGCTGTGTTTATTACAAAACCAAACGCCTGTTTTGTCTCCGCACTCAAGCAACGTAGACCGATTGTGAAATAACACCTAACTTCACATCAGCCGTGAATCACGAAAGAAAGTAATATAACTGCATATTGCGCCAGGCGGCAAAATATTGCTAAACCCTGTGCCTAAGTTATAGCGCTCTTTTAACAACACCAATGGGAGAGCAGACTCAAGATCACGTGACCAGCTCTGTATGCTCAGCTTTTGTGAACTAACGCCAGTTCCATTGCAACTCACGGCTGAGCGGCCAGACAATCAGCAGACAGTTACCAGAACAAAAACGGTAGCCTCAGATGAGTTCTTGGTAGGCCGAAAAATACAAAAGTAGGCCTACCAAGTAATATAAAATGTACAAACAGTAAAGTGACGAGTAAATGGCGTAAGGTAATAATAAACTGTGTTTGGAGTGGAGAGTGATTAGTGACAACAGTTCCAGACAATATCGTGTGCAACGTTTGGATATTACGCAAATAGGTAACAAGTGTAGAGACAGTTTCATTTGGCCAAAACATTATAATTAATAAAGAGCTCATTAACTAAATAGGAAGTTTTAAAAATAAATGTAAATTGAGTGAGTGTGTGTATGGGTTATCAAAAGTACTGGCTCAACTAGAAAGATGTAGTAGTAGCCTATACAAAATTATTGGACTAAAATTAGTAAACATTTTAAATATAAAGAAAACGTAATAATCAATGATAGAGTATTTAATTAAAATAATAAAACGTAATTAAAAGGTTCATTCTTCTATAAACATGTGTTAGTGTAGTTATTTCGCCGTAAACCATTTCCTAGTTTTCTGTGTTGACAACTCGTCTAACGAAATTTGGGATTTTCTGAGTTTTAAGGGTGGTCAGATAGCGGGATTATGTTACGATTTTTATAAGGGCAAGAGTGTCCAAGTTTACATGTAAAACTAAAAAACATGTTGGCGACCTGGGTAATTTAATAAGGTAAGTTTTACGGGGACCATGACGGTAAGTAAAATTCTGGCAGCGGTAAGTATTGTTTTATGATGAGTGTATTTTTAGTTAAAAGGGTAGAAGGCGAGGACCTTCACAGCGACGCCGCTGCCAGGATGTTCGTATATAAAGATTATAGGAGCTAGACCTGTTTTAAAGCACAGAAAGTAGGATCTGGTAACGGCGTATTTGTAAAATTAATCGTATATAATTACGTTGTGGAAATTAGGTTATGTTTTGGTAGCGTAAATGTGGGGTTTATAAATAAATTTTGAAGTACGAGTATAAATATGGGTGAAGTAGGTGAAATGACCGACGAGGGGTGGGGTAAGATAACAAATGATAAAGGTAAGATAGTTGAAGTAATAGGGGTAGAAAATAAGGCAGTGAATAGGCCTAGTGATAAGGATGAGAGTGTGGTGGTGGTAAATACAGATAGAGAGACAGACCAAGTTAACAAGAATAAAGTCGAGCAGGTGGAAGATAATGAGGTAAGTAATAAATTGAGTGAATCTGATTATAAAATGATAATGGATATGTTGCGAACGATTGATAAAAAAATGGATAAACTTATTGATAATATGGATAAACGAGACGAGAAGTGGAAACGAGAGGCAGAGAAATTAAAGGAGAATACAGGAGTTGAATTAAAAGAGGTAAGTGAGAATAATGTTGTTAATGATAGTGAGGGAATAATTGACCAGGTGAGTGATAACGATAATCCCAATAATGAATTAATAAATAACAGTGACAAAATAGTGGGAGAGGTAGTGTTGACTAGGGAAGATAATGACGGTAATTACAATTCTGAGGTAAGTGGTAGTACTACCAGTAATTATAATTTTGGAAAAAGTAAAATTTTATGGCCATTACATAGAGAATAGCCATATGATGAATGCAAATAAAATTGACAAATGTTATACAAAAATAAGACTATTATACGATGATGGAGGTTGAAAGCAGTGTATGGACATCTTAAATACTTTAATATATGGTAATGACCTGGCTGAATTAGATATTGAAGCACGGCATATAATAATTGGATATGACGAAATTTGTAAATAAATAAATGTGTTAATGTTAAATGTATTGTGTTAATAGCATTCTGTTGCAATGTATATTATAGCTTATGTGTAACCTATGTTTGCAATGAGAGGGGAAGGTATAATAATAAATAATAATACTTTATTCCACTAAAATAATAACAGGTATTCATGAAGCCTATTTTGTGTTGTGTATTTATATTCAAAGTGTTTTAAATAATATAACTACAGTTAAAATGTTTTTAATAAAATGTTATTAAAGTAATTGTTTTGAATCAAAAGTATATCTGATCTGAATTGGAATAAAAAATTTAAGAGATAAATATGTGAACTATAAGATTTATAAAAACTGAAAAGTGCAGTACAGCTGTTAGAGGTGAGGTAAGCAGAATGTTGAGTGTTTATAACTGTGTTTATGAAAACAAGTCTGGCACACAAGTGTTTATGTAAACAGGTATGCTGTATGTTGTGACCAATGTCTACAGACATACTTGGTGACAATAACAAAAATGTTGTAGTCTGCTGAATCATTGCCAGTAGAAAATCCTATTATGTAATAAAAGAAATTAAGATGTGTTGGAATGAAGCTAATTTTTATAAGGTAAGGAAATGATTTAATGTTTTAATTGTGAGACAGTTAATATTTGTGTGATAGGATGTTGTTAATGTAAAATCATTTTGATCAAATGTAGTTAATTTTGAAACTTTTAATTAAACAAAAAGTAACTTTTTGGTATTAAACTGGTAATTAAATAAATTGAAAGATAATTTTTAATGACTCTAAATCTAGTTTGATCTGAATTTTGATTGTAATGGTAAAATAAATAATTGATAAAAAACATAATGATTAAAATATTCATTTAAATTTGAAAACAGGGAAATTTTGTGTAAATGCAATTCTGTATAATTAATGTGTCATTTTGACTGGAACTTATATGTACTCCTGTATTGTATATATCCTATATTGTTTTGTTAATACTATTTTCTAGGGTTAAGAGATATTTTATAATAAAAAATGAGCCAGTGCTTTGTCAATGAACCAGTATGGCTAAGAGGAAACAAATCAGTTGTGGGATATGGAGTGATGGAAGGCCGTTTGTTGATTTTTTAATTGAATGTGCCACAGTCGCCAGACTAGGGGGGTAAGAACCCATGATTTTAGTAGTGTTCAGGGGGGTTGCGGCGCCATATCCTCACTGATCCTCTTAGGTATTAGGCAATAAGAGCTTGAACGCTTCGGCTTTCAATCTCTTATTGGGGGGGGGGGTATTGTAACGGTACGAGATTGTAGGGCCAAGATAACATTTCAAAATTACATTCTCCATGCAGTCGTTGTTCACCCTTGTAGAACCCCGAGTTAGTTGACCAAATCGGCTGTGTTTATTATAAAACCAAACGCCTATGTTTTGTCTCCGCACTCAAGCAACATAGACCGATTGTGAAATAACACCTAACTTCGCATCAGCCGTGAATCACGAAAGAAAGTAATATAACTGCATATTGCGCCAGGCGGCAAAATATTGCTAAACCCTGTGCCTAAGTTATAGCGCTCTTTTAACAACACCAATGGGAGAGCAGACTCAAGATCACGTGACCAGCTCTGTATGCTCAGCTTTTGCGAACTAACGCCAGTTCCATTGCAACTCACGGCTGAGCGGCCAGACAATCAGCAGACAGTTACCAGAACAAAAACGGTAGCCTCGGATGAGTTCTTGGTAGGCCGAAAAATACAAAAGTAGGCCTACCAAGTAATATAAAATGTACAAACAGTAAAGTGACGAGTAAATGGCGTAAGGTAATAATAAACTGTGTTTGGAGTGGAGAGTGATTAGTGACAACAGTTCCGGACAATATCGTGTGCAACGTTTGGATATTACGCAAATAGGTAACAAGTGTAGAGACAGTTTCATTTGGCCAAAACATTATAATTAATAAAGAGCTCATTAACTAAATAGGAAGTTTTAAAAAGAAATGTAAATTGAGTGAGTGTGTGTATGGGTTATCAAAAGTACTGGTTCAACTAGAAAGATGTAGTAGTAGCCTATACAAAATTATTGGACTAAAATTAGTAAACATTTTAAATATAAAGAAAACGTAATAATCAATGATAGAGTATTTAATTAAAATAATAAAAAGTAATTAAAAGGTTCATTCTTCTATAAACATGTGTTAGTGTAGTTATTTCGCCGTAAACCATTTCCTAGTTTTCTGTGTTGACAACTCGTCTAACGAAATTTGGGATTTTCTGAGTTTTAAGGGTGGCCAGATAGCGGGATTATGTTACGATTTTTATAAGGGCAAGAGTGTCCAAGTTTACATGTAAAACTAAAAAACATGTTGGCGACCTGGGTAATTTAATAAGGTAAGTTTTACGGGGACCATGACGGTAAGTAAAATTCTGGCAGCGGTAAGTATTGTTTTATGATGAGTGTATTTTTAGTTAAAAGGGTAGAAGGCGAGGACCTTCACAGCGACGCCCCTGCCAGGATGTTCGTATATAAAGATTATAGGAGCTAGACCTGTTTTAAAGCACAGAAAGTAGGATCTGGTAACGGCGTATTTGTAAAATTAATCGTATATAATTACATTGTGGAAATTAGGTTATGTTTTGGTAGCGTAAATGTGGGGTTTATAAATAAATTTTGAAGTACGAGTATAAATATGGGTGAAGTAGGTGAAATGACCAACGAGGGGTGGGGTAAGATAACAAATGATAAAGGTAAGATAGTTGAAGTAATAGGGGTAGAAAATAAGGCAGTGAATAGGCCTAGTGATAAGGATGAGAGTGTGGTGGTGGTAAATACAGATAGAGAGACAGACCAAGTTAACAAGAATAAAGTCGAGCAGGTGGAAGATAATGAGGTAAGTAATAAATTGAGTGAATCTGATTATAAAATGATAATGGATATGTTGCGAACGATTGATAAAAAAATGGATAAACTTATTGATAATATGGATAAACGAGACGAGAAGTGGAAACGAGAGGCAGAGAAATTAAAGGAGAGTACAGGAGTTGAATTAAAACAGGTAAGTGAGAATAATGTTGTTAATGATAGTGAGGGAATAATTGACCAGGTGAGTGATAACGATAATCCCAATAATGAATTAATAAATAACAGTGACAAAATAGTGGGAGAGGTAGTGTTGACTAGGGAAGATAATGACGGTAATTACAATTCTGAGGTAAGTGGTAGTACTACCAGTAATTATAATTTTGGAAAAAGTAAAATTTTATGGCCATTACATAGAGAATAGCCATATGATGAATGCAAATAAAATTGACAAATGTTATACAAAAATAAGACTATTATACGATGATGGAGGTTGAAAGCAGTGTATGGACATCTTAAATACTTTAATATATGGTAATGACCTGGCTGAATTAGATATTGAAGCACGGCATATAATAATTGGATATGACGAAATTTGTAAATAAATAAATGTGTTAATGTTAAATGTATTGTGTTAATAGCATTCTGTTGCAATGTATATTATAGCTTATGTGTAACCTATGTTTGCAATGAGAGGGGAAGGTATAATAATAAATAATAATACTTTATTCCACTAAAATAATAACAGGTATTCATGAAGCCTATTTTGTGTTGTGTATTTATATTCAAAGTGTTTTAAATAATATAACTACAGTTAAAATGTTTTTAATAAAATGTTATTAAAGTAATTGTTTTGAATCAAAAGTATATCTGATCTGAATTGGAATAAAAAATTTAAGAGATAAATATGTGAACTATAAGATTTATAAAAACTGAAAAGTGCAGTACAGCTGTTAGAGGTGAGGTAAGCAGAATGTTGAGTGTTTATAACTGTGTTTATGAAAACAAGTCTGGCACACAAGTGTTTATGTAAACAGGTATGCTGTATGTTGTGACCAATGCCTACAGACATACTTGGTGACAATAACAAAAATGTTGTAGTCTGCTGAATCATTGCCAGTAGAAAATCCTATTATGTAATAAAAGAAATTAAGATGTGTTGGAATGAAGCTAATTTTTATAAGGTAAGGAAATGATTTAATGTTTTAATTGTGAGACAGTTAATATTTGTGTGATAGGATGTTGTTAATGTAAAATCATTTTGATCAAATGTAGTTAATTTTGAAACTTTTAATTAAACAAAAAGTAACTTTTTGGTATTAAACTGGTAATTAAATAAATTGAAAGATAATTTTTAATATGACTCTAAATCTAGTTTGATCTGAATTTTGATTGTAATGGTAAAATAAATAATTGATAAAAAACATAATGATTAAAATATTCATTTAAATTTGAAAACAGGGAAATTTTGTGTAAATGCAATTCTGTATAATTAATGTGTCATTTTGACTGGAACTTATATGTACTCCTGTATTGTATATATCCTATATTGTTTTGTTAATACTATTTTCTAGGGTTAAGAGATATTTTATAATAAAAAATGAGCCAGTGCTTTGTCAATGAACCAGTATGGCTAAGAGGAAACAAATCAGTTGTGGGATATGGAGTGATGGAAGGCCGTTTGTTGATTTTTTAATTGAATGTGCCACAGTCGCCAGACTAGGGGGGTAAGAACCCATGATTTTAGTAGTGTTCAGGGGGGTTGCGGCGCCATATCCTCACTGATCCTCTTAGGTATTAGGCAATAAGAGCTTGAACACTTCGGCTTTCAATCTCTTATTGGGGGGGGGGGTATTGTAACGGTACGAGATTGTAGGGCCAAGATAACATTTCAAAATTACATTCTCCATGCAGTCGTTGTTCACCCTTGTAGAACCCCGAGTTAGTTGACCAAATCGGCTGTCTTTATTATAAAACCAAACGCCTATGTTTTGTCTCCGCACTCAAGCAACATAGACCGATTGTGAAATAACACCTAACTTCGCATCAGCCGTGAATCACGAAAGAAAGTAATATAACTGCATATTGCGCCAGGCGGCAAAATATTGCTAAACCCTGTGCCTAAGTTATAGCGCTCTTTTAACAACACCAATGGGAGAGCAGACTCAAGATCACGTGACCAGCTCTGTATGCTCAGCTTTTGCGAACTAACGCCAGTTCCATTGCAACTCACGGCTGAGCGGCCAGACAATCAGCAGACAGTTACCAGAACAAAAACGGTAGCCTCGGATGAGTTCTTGGTAGGCCGAAAAATACAAAAGTAGGCCTACCAAGTAATATAAAATGTACAAACAGTAAAGTGACGAGTAAATGGCGTAAGGTAATAATAAACTGTGTTTGGAGTGGAGAGTGATTAGTGACAACAGTTCCGGACAATATCGTGTGCAACGTTTGGATATTACGCAAATAGGTAACAAGTGTAGAGACAGTTTCATTTGGCCAAAACATTATAATTAATAAAGAGCTCATTAACTAAATAGGAAGGTTTAAAAAGAAATGTAAATTGAGTGAGTGTGTGTATGGGTTATCAAAAGTACTGGTTCAACTAGAAAGATGTAGTAGTAGCCTATACAAAATTATTGGACTAAAATTAGTAAACATTTTAAATATAAAGAAAACGTAATAATCAATGATAGAGTATTTAATTAAAATAATAAAAAGTAATTAAAAGGTTCATTCTTCTATAAACATGTGTTAGTGTAGTTATTTCGCCGTAAACCATTTCCTAGTTTTCTGTGTTGACAACTCGTCTAACGAAATTTGGGATTTTCTGAGTTTTAAGGGTGGTCAGATAGCGGGATTATGTTACGATTTTTATAAGGGCAAGAGTGTCCAAGTTTACATGTAAAACTAAAAAACATGTTGGCGACCTGGGTAATTTAATAAGGTAAGTTTTACGGGGACCATGACGGTAAGTAAAATTCTGGCAGCGGTAAGTATTGTTTTATGATGAGTGTATTTTTAGTTAAAAGGGTAGAAGGCGAGGACCTTCACAGCGACGCCCCTGCCAGGATGTTCGTATATAAAGATTATAGGAGCTAGACCTGTTTTAAAGCACAGAAAGTAGGATCTGGTAACGGCGTATTTGTAAAATTAATCGTATATAATTACATTGTGGAAATTAGGTTATGTTTTGGTAGCGTAAATGTGGGGTTTATAAATAAATTTTGAAGTACGAGTATAAATATGGGTGAAGTAGGTGAAATGACCAACGAGGGGTGGGGTAAGATAACAAATGATAAAGGTAAGATAGTTGAAGTAATAGGGGTAGAAAATAAGGCAGTGAATAGGCCTAGTGATAAGGATGAGAGTGTGGTGGTGGTAAATACAGATAGAGAGACAGACCAAGTTAACAAGAATAAAGTCGAGCAGGTGGAAGATAATGAGGTAAGTAATAAATTGAGTGAATCTGATTATAAAATGATAATGGATATGTTGCGAACGATTGATAAAAAAATGGATAAACTTATTGATAATATGGATAAACGAGACGAGAAGTGGAAACGAGAGGCAGAGAAATTAAAGGAGAGTACAGGAGTTGAATTAAAACAGGTAAGTGAGAATAATGTTGTTAATGATAGTGAGGGAATAATTGACCAGGTGAGTGATAACGATAATCCCAATAATGAATTAATAAATAACAGTGACAAAATAGTGGGAGAGGTAGTGTTGACTAGGGAAGATAATGACGGTAATTACAATTCTGAGGTAAGTGGTAGTACTACCAGTAATTATAATTTTGGAAAAAGTAAAATTTTATGGCCATTACATAGAGAATAGCCATATGATGAATGCAAATAAAATTGACAAATGTTATACAAAAATAAGACTATTATACGATGATGGAGGTTGAAAGCAGTGTATGGACATCTTAAATACTTTAATATATGGTAATGACCTGGCTGAATTAGATATTGAAGCACGGCATATAATAATTGGATATGACGAAATTTGTAAATAAATAAATGTGTTAATGTTAAATGTATTGTGTTAATAGCATTCTGTTGCAATGTATATTATAGCTTATGTGTAACCTATGTTTGCAATGAGAGGGGAAGGTATAATAATAAATAATAATACTTTATTCCACTAAAATAATAACAGGTATTCATGAAGCCTATTTTGTGTTGTGTATTTATATTCAAAGTGTTTTAAATAATATAACTACAGTTAAAATGTTTTTAATAAAATGTTATTAAAGTAATTGTTTTGAATCAAAAGTATATCTGATCTGAATTGGAATAAAAAATTTAAGAGATAAATATGTGAACTATAAGATTTATAAAAACTGAAAAGTGCAGTACAGCTGTTAGAGGTGAGGTAAGCAGAATGTTGAGTGTTTATAACTGTGTTTATGAAAACAAGTCTGGCACACAAGTGTTTATGTAAACAGGTATGCTGTATGTTGTGACCAATGTCTACAGACATACTTGGTGACAATAACAAAAATGTTGTAGTCTGCTGAATCATTGCCAGTAGAAAATCCTATTATGTAATAAAAGAAATTAAGATGTGTTGGAATGAAGCTAATTTTTATAAGGTAAGGAAATGATTTAATGTTTTAATTGTGAGACAGTTAATATTTGTGTGATAGGATGTTGTTAATGTAAAATCATTTTGATCAAATGTAGTTAATTTTGAAACTTTTAATTAAACAAAAAGTAACTTTTTGGTATTAAACTGGTAATTAAATAAATTGAAAGATAATTTTTAATATGACTCTAAATCTAGTTTGATCTGAATTTTGATTGTAATGGTAAAATAAATAATTGATAAAAAACATAATGATTAAAATATTCATTTAAATTTGAAAACTGAGGGAAATTTTGTGTAAATGCAATTCTGTATAATTAATGTGTCATTTTGACTGGAACTTATATGTACTCCTGTATTGTATATATCCTATATTGTTTTGTTAATACTATTTTCTAGGGTTAAGAGATATTTTATAATAAAAAATGAGCCAGTGCTTTGTCAATGAACCAGTATGGCTAAGAGGAAACAAATCAGTTGTGGGATATGGAGTGATGGAAGGCCGTTTGTTGATTTTTTAATTGAATGTGCCACAGTCGCCAGACTAGGGGGGTAAGAACCCATGATTTTAGTAGTGTTCAGGGGGGTTGCGGCGCCATATCCTCACTGATCCTCTTAGGTATTAGGCAATAAGAGCTTGAACGCTTCGGCTTTCAATCTCTTATTGGGGGGGGGGGTATTGTAACGGTACGAGATTGTAGGGCCAAGATAACATTTCAAAATTACATTCTCCATGCAGTCGTTGTTCACCCTTGTAGAACCCCGAGTTAGTTGACCAAATCGGCTGTGTTTATTATAAAACCAAACGCCTATGTTTTGTCTCCGCACTCAAGCAACATAGACCGATTGTGAAATAACACCTAACTTCGCATCAGCCGTGAATCACGAAAGAAAGTAATATAACTGCATATTGCGCCAGGCGGCAAAATATTGCTAAACCCTGTGCCTAAGTTATAGCGCTCTTTTAACAACACCAATGGGAGAGCAGACTCAAGATCACGTGACCAGCTCTGTATGCTCAGCTTTTGCGAACTAACGCCAGTTCCATTGCAACTCACGGCTGAGCGGCCAGACAATCAGCAGACAGTTACCAGAACAAAAACGGTAGCCTCGGATGAGTTCTTGGTAGGCCGAAAAATACAAAAGTAGGCCTACCAAGTAATATAAAATGTACAAACAGTAAAGTGACGAGTAAATGGCGTAAGGTAATAATAAACTGTGTTTGGAGTGGAGAGTGATTAGTGACAACAGTTCCGGACAATATCGTGTGCAACGTTTGGATATTACGCAAATAGGTAACAAGTGTAGAGACAGTTTCATTTGGCCAAAACATTATAATTAATAAAGAGCTCATTAACTAAATAGGAAGTTTTAAAAAGAAATGTAAATTGAGTGAGTGTGTGTATGGGTTATCAAAAGTACTGGTTCAACTAGAAAGATGTAGTAGTAGCCTATACAAAATTATTGGACTAAAATTAGTAAACATTTTAAATATAAAGAAAACGTAATAATCAATGATAGAGTATTTAATTAAAATAATAAAAAGTAATTAAAAGGTTCATTCTTCTATAAACATGTGTTAGTGTAGTTATTTCGCCGTAAACCATTTCCTAGTTTTCTGTGTTGACAACTCGTCTAACGAAATTTGGGATTTTCTGAGTTTTAAGGGTGGTCAGATAGCGGGATTATGTTACGATTTTTATAAGGGCAAGAGTGTCCAAGTTTACATGTAAAACTAAAAAACATGTTGGCGACCTGGGTAATTTAATAAGGTAAGTTTTACGGGGACCATGACGGTAAGTAAAATTCTGGCAGCGGTAAGTATTGTTTTATGATGAGTGTATTTTTAGTTAAAAGGGTAGAAGGCGAGGACCTTCACAGCGACGCCCCTGCCAGGATGTTCGTATATAAAGATTATAGGAGCTAGACCTGTTTTAAAGCACAGAAAGTAGGATCTGGTAACGGCGTATTTGTAAAATTAATCGTATATAATTACGTTGTGGAAATTAGGTTATGTTTTGGTAGCGTAAATGTGGGGTTTATAAATAAATTTTGAAGTACGAGTATAAATATGGGTGAAGTAGGTGAAATGACCGACGAGGGGTGGGGTAAGATAACAAATGATAAAGGTAAGATAGTTGAAGTAATAGGGGTAGAAAATAAGGCAGTGAATAGGCCTAGTGATAAGGATGAGAGTGTGGTGGTGGTAAATACAGATAGAGAGACAGACCAAGTTAACAAGAATAAAGTCGAGCAGGTGGAAGATAATGAGGTAAGTAATAAATTGAGTGAATCTGATTATAAAATGATAATGGATATGTTGCGAACGATTGATAAAAAAATGGATAAACTTATTGATAATATGGATAAACGAGACGAGAAGTGGAAACGAGAGGCAGAGAAATTAAAGGAGAATACAGGAGTTGAATTAAAACAGGTAAGTGAGAATAATGTTGTTAATGATAGTGAGGGAATAATTGACCAGGTGAGTGATAACGATAATCCCAATAATGAATTAATAAATAACAGTGACAAAATAGTGGGAGAGGTAGTGTTGACTAGGGAAGATAATGACGATAATTACAATTCTGAGGTAAGTGGTAGTACTACCAGTAATTATAATTTTGGAAAAAGTAAAATTTTATGGCCATTACATAGAGAATAGCCATATGATGAATGCAAATAAAATTGACAAATGTTATACAAAAATAAGACTATTATACGATGATGGAGGTTGAAAGCAGTGTATGGACATCTTAAATACTTTAATATATGGTAATGACCTGGCTGAATTAGATATTGAAGCACGGCATATAATAATTGGATATGACGAAATTTGTAAATAAATAAATGTGTTAATGTTAAATGTATTGTGTTAATAGCATTCTGTTGCAATGTATATTATAGCTTATGTGTAACCTATGTTTGCAATGAGAGGGGAAGGTATAATAATAAATAATAATACTTTATTCCACTAAAATAATAACAGGTATTCATGAAGCCTATTTTGTGTTGTGTATTTATATTCAAAGTGTTTTAAATAATATAACTACAGTTAAAATGTTTTTAATAAAATGTTATTAAAGTAATTGTTTTGAATCAAAAGTATATCTGATCTGAATTGGAATAAAAAATTTAAGAGATAAATATGTGAACTATAAGATTTATAAAAACTGAAAAGTGCAGTACAGCTGTTAGAGGTGAGGTAAGCAGAATGTTGAGTGTTTATAACTGTGTTTATGAAAACAAGTCTGGCACACAAGTGTTTATGTAAACAGGTATGCTGTATGTTGTGACCAATGTCTACAGACATACTTGGTGACAATAACAAAAATGTTGTAGTCTGCTGAATCATTGCCAGTAGAAAATCCTATTATGTAATAAAAGAAATTAAGATGTGTTGGAATGAAGCTAATTTTTATAAGGTAAGGAAATGATTTAATGTTTTAATTGTGAGACAGTTAATATTTGTGTGATAGGATGTTGTTAATGTAAAATCATTTTGATCAAATGTAGTTAATTTTGAAACTTTTAATTAAACAAAAAGTAACTTTTTGGTATTAAACTGGTAATTAAATAAATTGAAAGATAATTTTTAATATGACTCTAAATCTAGTTTGATCTGAATTTTGATTGTAATGGTAAAATAAATAATTGATAAAAAACATAATGATTAAAATATTCATTTAAATTTGAAAACTGAGGGAAATTTTGTGTAAATGCAATTCTGTATAATTAATGTGTCATTTTGACTGGAACTTATATGTACTCCTGTATTGTATATATCCTATATTGTTTTGTTAATACTATTTTCTAGGGTTAAGAGATATTTTATAATAAAAAATGAGCCAGTGCTTTGTCAATGAACCAGTATGGCTAAGAGGAAACAAATCAGTTGTGGGATATGGAGTGATGGAAGGCCGTTTGTTGATTTTTTAATTGAATGTGCCACAGTCGCCAGACTAGGGGGGTAAGAACCCATGATTTTAGTAGTGTTCAGGGGGGTTGCGGCGCCATATCCTCACTGATCCTCTTAGGTATTAGGCAATAAGAGCTTGAACGCTTCGGCTTTCAATCTCTTATTGGGGGGGGGGGGTATTGTAACGGTACGAGATTGTAGGGCCAAGATAACATTTCAAAATTACATTCTCCATGCAGTCGTTGTTCACCCTTGTAGAACCCCCGAGTTAGTTGACCAAATCGGCTGTGTTTATTATAAAACCAAACGCCTATGTTTTGTCTCCGCACTCAAGCAACATAGACCGATTGTGAAATAACACCTAACTTCGCATCAGCCGTGAATCACGAAAGAAAGTAATATAACTGCATATTGCGCCAGGCGGCAAAATATTGCTAAACCCTGTGCCTAAGTTATAGCGCTCTTTTAACAACACCAATGGGAGAGCAGACTCAAGATCACGTGACCAGCTCTGTATGCTCAGCTTTTGCGAACTAACGCCAGTTCCATTGCAACTCACGGCTGAGCGGCCAGACAATCAGCAGACAGTTACCAGAACAAAAACGGTAGCCTCGGATGAGTTCTTGGTAGGCCGAAAAATACAAAAGTAGGCCTACCAAGTAATATAAAATGTACAAACAGTAAAGTGACGAGTAAATGGCGTAAGGTAATAATAAACTGTGTTTGGAGTGGAGAGTGATTAGTGACAACAGTTCCGGACAATATCGTGTGCAACGTTTGGATATTACGCAAATAGGTAACAAGTGTAGAGACAGTTTCATTTGGCCAAAACATTATAATTAATAAAGAGCTCATTAACTAAATAGGAAGTTTTAAAAAGAAATGTAAATTGAGTGAGTGTGTGTATGGGTTATCAAAAGTACTGGTTCAACTAGAAAGATGTAGTAGTAGCCTATACAAAATTATTGGACTAAAATTAGTAAACATTTTAAATATAAAGAAAACGTAATAATCAATGATAGAGTATTTAATTAAAATAATAAAAAGTAATTAAAAGGTTCATTCTTCTATAAACATGTGTTAGTGTAGTTATTTCGCCGTAAACCATTTCCTAGTTTTCTGTGTTGACAACTCGTCTAACGAAATTTGGGATTTTCTGAGTTTTAAGGGTGGTCAGATAGCGGGATTATGTTACGATTTTTATAAGGGCAAGAGTGTCCAAGTTTACATGTAAAACTAAAAAACATGTTGGCGACCTGGGTAATTTAATAAGGTAAGTTTTACGGGGACCATGACGGTAAGTAAAATTCTGGCAGCGGTAAGTATTGTTTTATGATGAGTGTATTTTTAGTTAAAAGGGTAGAAGGCGAGGACCTTCACAGCGACGCCCCTGCCAGGATGTTCGTATATAAAGATTATAGGAGCTAGACCTGTTTTAAAGCACAGAAAGTAGGATCTGGTAACGGCGTATTTGTAAAATTAATCGTATATAATTACATTGTGGAAATTAGGTTATGTTTTGGTAGCGTAAATGTGGGGTTTATAAATAAATTTTGAAGTACGAGTATAAATATGGGTGAAGTAGGTGAAATGACCAACGAGGGGTGGGGTAAGATAACAAATGATAAAGGTAAGATAGTTGAAGTAATAGGGGTAGAAAATAAGGCAGTGAATAGGCCTAGTGATAAGGATGAGAGTGTGGTGGTGGTAAATACAGATAGAGAGACAGACCAAGTTAACAAGAATAAAGTCGAGCAGGTGGAAGATAATGAGGTAAGTAATAAATTGAGTGAATCTGATTATAAAATGATAATGGATATGTTGCGAACGATTGATAAAAAAATGGATAAACTTATTGATAATATGGATAAACGAGACGAGAAGTGGAAACGAGAGGCAGAGAAATTAAAGGAGAGTACAGGAGTTGAATTAAAACAGGTAAGTGAGAATAATGTTGTTAATGATAGTGAGGGAATAATTGACCAGGTGAGTGATAACGATAGTCCCAATAATGAATTAATAAATAACAGTGACAAAATAGTGGGAGAGGTAGTGTTGACTAGGGAAGATAATGACGGTAATTACAATTCTGAGGTAAGTGGTAGTACTACCAGTAATTATAATTTTGGAAAAAGTAAAATTTTATGGCCATTACATAGAGAATAGCCATATGATGAATGCAAATAAAATTGACAAATGTTATACAAAAATAAGACTATTATACGATGATGGAGGTTGAAAGCAGTGTATGGACATCTTAAATACTTTAATATATGGTAATGACCTGGCTGAATTAGATATTGAAGCACGGCATATAATAATTGGATATGACGAAATTTGTAAATAAATAAATGTGTTAATGTTAAATGTATTGTGTTAATAGCATTCTGTTGCAATGTATATTATAGCTTATGTGTAACCTATGTTTGCAATGAGAGGGGAAGGTATAATAATAAATAATAATACTTTATTCCACTAAAATAATAACAGGTATTCATGAAGCCTATTTTGTGTTGTGTATTTATATTCAAAGTGTTTTAAATAATATAACTACAGTTAAAATGTTTTTAATAAAATGTTATTAAAGTAATTGTTTTGAATCAAAAGTATATCTGATCTGAATTGGAATAAAAAATTTAAGAGATAAATATGTGAACTATAAGATTTATAAAAACTGAAAAGTGCAGTACAGCTGTTAGAGGTGAGGTAAGCAGAATGTTGAGTGTTTATAACTGTGTTTATGAAAACAAGTCTGGCACACAAGTGTTTATGTAAACAGGTATGCTGTATGTTGTGACCAATGTCTACAGACATACTTGGTGACAATAACAAAAATGTTGTAGTCTGCTGAATCATTGCCAGTAGAAAATCCTATTATGTAATAAAAGAAATTAAGATGTGTTGGAATGAAGCTAATTTTTATAAGGTAAGGAAATGATTTAATGTTTTAATTGTGAGACAGTTAATATTTGTGTGATAGGATGTTGTTAATGTAAAATCATTTTGATCAAATGTAGTTAATTTTGAAACTTTTAATTAAACAAAAAGTAACTTTTTGGTATTAAACTGGTAATTAAATAAATTGAAAGATAATTTTTAATATGACTCTAAATCTAGTTTGATCTGAATTTTGATTGTAATGGTAAAATAAATAATTGATAAAAAACATAATGATTAAAATATTCATTTAAATTTGAAAACTGAGGGAAATTTTGTGTAAATGCAATTCTGTATAATTAATGTGTCATTTTGACTGGAACTTATATGTACTCCTGTATTGTATATATCCTATATTGTTTTGTTAATACTATTTTCTAGGGTTAAGAGATATTTTATAATAAAAAATGAGCCAGTGCTTTGTCAATGAACCAGTATGGCTAAGAGGAAACAAATCAGTTGTGGGATATGGAGTGATGGAAGGCCGTTTGTTGATTTTTTAATTGAATGTGCCACAGTCGCCAGACTAGGGGGGTAAGAACCCATGATTTTAGTAGTGTTCAGGGGGGTTGCGGCGCCATATCCTCACTGATCCTCTTAGGTATTAGGCAATAAGAGCTTGAACGCTTCGGCTTTCAATCTCTTATTGGGGGGGGGGTATTGTAACGGTACGAGATTGTAGGGCCAAGATAACATTTCAAAATTACATTCTCCATGCAGTTGTTGTTCACCCTTGTAGAACCCCGAGTTAGTTGACCAAATCGGCTGTGTTTATTATAAAACCAAACGCCTATGTTTTGTCTCCGCACTCAAGCAACATAGACCGATTGTGAAATAACACCTAACTTCACATCAGCCGTGAATCACGAAAGAAAGTAATATAACTGCATATTGCGCCAGGCGGCAAAATATTGCTAAACCCTGTGCCTAAGTTATAGCGCTCTTTTAACAACACCAATGGGAGAGCAGACTCAAGATCACGTGACCAGCTCTGTATGCTCAGCTTTTGCGAACTAACGCCAGTTCCATTGCAACTCACGGCTGAGCGGCCAGACAATCAGCAGACAGTTACCAGAACAAAAACGGTAGCCTCGGATGAGTTCTTGGTAGGCCGAAAAATACAAAAGTAGGCCTACCAAGTAATATAAAATGTACAAACAGTAAAGTGACGAGTAAATGGCGTAAGGTAATAATAAACTGTGTTTGGAGTGGAGAGTGATTAGTGACAACAGTTCCGGACAATATCGTGTGCAACGTTTGGATATTACGCAAATAGGTAACAAGTGTAGAGACAGTTTCATTTGGCCAAAACATTATAATTAATAAAGAGCTCATTAACTAAATAGGAAGTTTTAAAAAGAAATGTAAATTGAGTGAGTGTGTGTATGGGTTATCAAAAGTACTGGTTCAACTAGAAAGATGTAGTAGTAGCCTATACAAAATTATTGGACTAAAATTAGTAAACATTTTAAATATAAAGAAAACGTAATAATCAATGATAGAGTATTTAATTAAAATAATAAAAAGTAATTAAAAGGTTCATTCTTCTATAAACATGTGTTAGTGTAGTTATTTCGCCGTAAACCATTTCCTAGTTTTCTGTGTTGACAACTCGTCTAACGAAATTTGGGATTTTCTGAGTTTTAAGGGTGGTCAGATAGCGGGATTATGTTACGATTTTTATAAGGGCAAGAGTGTCCAAGTTTACATGTAAAACTAAAAAACATGTTGGCGACCTGGGTAATTTAATAAGGTAAGTTTTACGGGGACCATGACGGTAAGTAAAATTCTGGCAGCGGTAAGTATTGTTTTATAATGAGTGTATTTTTAGTTAAAAGGGTAGAAGGCGAGGACCTTCACAGCGACGCCCCTGCCAGGATGTTCGTATATAAAGATTATAGGAGCTAGACCTGTTTTAAAGCACAGAAAGTAGGATCTGGTAACGGCGTATTTGTAAAATTAATCGTATATAATTACGTTGTGGAAATTAGGTTATGTTTTGGTAGCGTAAATGTGGGGTTTATAAATAAATTTTGAAGTACGAGTATAAATATGGGTGAAGTAGGTGAAATGACCAACGAGGGGTGGGGTAAGATAACAAATGATAAAGGTAAGATAGTTGAAGTAATAGGGGTAGAAAATAAGGCAGTGAATAGGCCTAGTGATAAGGATGAGAGTGTGGTGGTGGTAAATACAGATAGAGAGACAGACCAAGTTAACAAGAATAAAGTCGAGCAGGTGGAAGATAATGAGGTAAGTAATAAATTGAGTGAATCTGATTATAAAATGATAATGGATATGTTGCGAACGATTGATAAAAAAATGGATAAACTTATTGATAATATGGATAAACGAGACGAGAAGTGGAAACGAGAGGCAGAGAAATTAAAGGAGAATACAGGAGTTGAATTAAAAGAGGTAAGTGAGAATAATGTTGTTAATGATAGTGAGGGAATAATTGACCAGTTGAGTGATAACGATAATCCCAATAATGAATTAATAAATAACAGTGACAAAATAGTGGGAGAGGTAGTGTTGACTAGGGAAGATAATGACGGTAATTACAATTCTGAGGTAAGTGGTAGTACTACCAGTAATTATAATTTTGGAAAAAGTAAAATTTTATGGCCATTACATAGAGAATAGCCATATGATGAATGCAAATAAAATTGACAAATGTTATACAAAAATAAGACTATTATACGATGATGGAGGTTGAAAGCAGTGTATGGACATCTTAAATACTTTAATATATGGTAATGACCTGGCTGAATTAGATATTGAAGCACGGCATATAATAATTGGATATGACGAAATTTGTAAATAAATAAATGTGTTAATGTTAAATGTATTGTGTTAATAGCATTCTGTTGCAATGTATATTATAGCTTATGTGTAACCTATGTTTGCAATGAGAGGGGAAGGTATAATAATAAATAATAATACTTTATTCCACTAAAATAATAACAGGTATTCATGAAGCCTATTTTGTGTTGTGTATTTATATTCAAAGTGTTTTAAATAATATAACTACAGTTAAAATGTTTTTAATAAAATGTTATTAAAGTAATTGTTTTGAATCAAAAGTATATCTGATCTGAATTGGAATAAAAAATTTAAGAGATAAATATGTGAACTATAAGATTTATAAAAACTGAAAAGTGCAGTACAGCTGTTAGAGGTGAGGTAAGCAGAATGTTGAGTGTTTATAACTGTGTTTATGAAAACAAGTCTGGCACACAAGTGTTTATGTAAACAGGTATGCTGTATGTTGTGACCAATGTCTACAGACATACTTGGTGACAATAACAAAAATGTTGTAGTCTGCTGAATCATTGCCAGTAGAAAATCCTATTATGTAATAAAAGAAATTAAGATGTGTTGGAATGAAGCTAATTTTTATAAGGTAAGGAAATGATTTAATGTTTTAATTGTGAGACAGTTAATATTTGTGTGATAGGATGTTGTTAATGTAAAATCATTTTGATCAAATGTAGTTAATTTTGAAACTTTTAATTAAACAAAAAGTAACTTTTTGGTATTAAACTGGTAATTAAATAAATTGAAAGATAATTTTTAATATGACTCTAAATCTAGTTTGATCTGAATTTTGATTGTAATGGTAAAATAAATAATTGATAAAAAACATAATGATTAAAATATTCATTTAAATTTGAAAACTGAGGGAAATTTTGTGTAAATGCAATTCTGTATAATTAATGTGTCATTTTGACTGGAACTTATATGTACTCCTGTATTGTATATATCCTATATTGTTTTGTTAATACTATTTTCTAGGGTTAAGAGATATTTTATAATAAAAAATGAGCCAGTGCTTTGTCAATGAACCAGTATGGCTAAGAGGAAACAAATCAGTTGTGGGATATGGAGTGATGGAAGGCCGTTTGTTGATTTTTTAATTGAATGTGCCACAGTCGCCAGACTAGGGGGGTAAGAACCCATGATTTTAGTAGTGTTCAGGGGGGTTGCGGCACCATATCCTCACTGATCCTCTTAGGTATTAGGCAATAAGAGCTTGAACGCTTCGGCTTTCAATCTCTTATTGGGGGGGGGGGGTATTGTAACGGTACGAGATTGTAGGGCCAAGATAACATTTCAAAATTACATTCTCCATGCAGTCGTTGTTCACCCTTGTAGAACCCCGAGTTAGTTGACCAAATCGGCTGTGTTTATTATAAAACCAAACGCCTATGTTTTGTCTCCGCACTCAAGCAACATAGACCGATTGTGAAATAACACCTAACTTCGCATCAGCCGTGAATCACGAAAGAAAGTAATATAACTGCATATTGCGCCAGGCGGCAAAATATTGCTAAACCCTGTGCCTAAGTTATAGCGCTCTTTTAACAACACCAATGGGAGAGCAGACTCAAGATCACGTGACCAGCTCTGTATGCTCAGCTTTTGCGAACTAACGCCAGTTCCATTGCAACTCACGGCTGAGCGGCCAGACAATCAGCAGACAGTTACCAGAACAAAAACGGTAGCCTCGGATGAGTTCTTGGTAGGCCGAAAAATACAAAAGTAGGCCTACCAAGTAATATAAAATGTACAAACAGTAAAGTGACGAGTAAATGGCGTAAGGTAATAATAAACTGTGTTTGGAGTGGAGAGTGATTAGTGACAACAGTTCCGGACAATATCGTGTGCAACGTTTGGATATTACGCAAATAGGTAACAAGTGTAGAGACAGTTTCATTTGGCCAAAACATTATAATTAATAAAGAGCTCATTAACTAAATAGGAAGTTTTAAAAAGAAATGTAAATTGAGTGAGTGTGTGTATGGGTTATCAAAAGTACTGGTTCAACTAGAAAGATGTAGTAGTAGCCTATACAAAATTATTGGACTAAAATTAGTAAACATTTTAAATATAAAGAAAACGTAATAATCAATGATAGAGTATTTAATTAAAATAATAAAAAGTAATTAAAAGGTTCATTCTTCTATAAACATGTGTTAGTGTAGTTATTTCGCCGTAAACCATTTCCTAGTTTTCTGTGTTGACAACTCGTCTAACGAAATTTGGGATTTTCTGAGTTTTAAGGGTGGTCAGATAGCGGGATTATGTTACGATTTTTATAAGGGCAAGAGTGTCCAAGTTTACATGTAAAACTAAAAAACATGTTGGCGACCTGGGTAATTTAATAAGGTAAGTTTTACGGGGACCATGACGGTAAGTAAAATTCTGGCAGCGGTAAGTATTGTTTTATAATGAGTGTATTTTTAGTTAAAAGGGTAGAAGGCGAGGACCTTCACAGCGACGCCCCTGCCAGGATGTTCGTATATAAAGATTATAGGAGCTAGACCTGTTTTAAAGCACAGAAAGTAGGATCTGGTAACGGCGTATTTGTAAAATTAATCGTATATAATTACGTTGTGGAAATTAGGTTATGTTTTGGTAGCGTAAATGTGGGGTTTATAAATAAATTTTGAAGTACGAGTATAAATATGGGTGAAGTAGGTGAAATGACCGACGAGGGGTGGGGTAAGATAACAAATGATAAAGGTAAGATAGTTGAAGTAATAGGGGTAGAAAATAAGGCAGTGAATAGGCCTAGTGATAAGGATGAGAGTGTGGTGGTGGTAAATACAGATAGAGAGACAGACCAAGTTAACAAGAATAAAGTCGAGCAGGTGGAAGATAATGAGGTAAGTAATAAATTGAGTGAATCTGATTATAAAATGATAATGGATATGTTGCGAACGATTGATAAAAAAATGGATAAACTTATTGATAATATGGATAAACGAGACGAGAAGTGGAAACGAGAGGCAGAGAAATTAAAGGAGAATACAGGAGTTGAATTAAAAGAGGTAAGTGAGAATAATGTTGTTAATGATAGTGAGGGAATAATTGACCAGGTGAGTGATAACGATAATCCCAATAATGAATTAATAAATAACAGTGACAAAATAGTGGGAGAGGTAGTGTTGAATAGGGAAGATAATGACGGTAATTACAATTCTGAGGTAAGTGGTAGTACTACCAGTAATTATAATTTTGGAAAAAGTAAAATTTTATGGCCATTACATAGAGAATAGCCATATGATGAATGCAAATAAAATTGACAAATGTTATACAAAAATAAGACTATTATACGATGATGGAGGTTGAAAGCAGTGTATGGACATCTTAAATACTTTAATATATGGTAATGACCTGGCTGAATTAGATATTGAAGCACGGCATATAATAATTGGATATGACGAAATTTGTAAATAAATAAATGTGTTAATGTTAAATGTATTGTGTTAATAGCATTCTGTTGCAATGTATATTATAGCTTATGTGTAACCTATGTTTGCAATGAGAGGGGAAGGTATAATAATAAATAATAATACTTTATTCCACTAAAATAATAACAGGTATTCATGAAGCCTATTTTGTGTTGTGTATTTATATTCAAAGTGTTTTAAATAATATAACTACAGTTAAAATGTTTTTAATAAAATGTTATTAAAGTAATTGTTTTGAATCAAAAGTATATCTGATCTGAATTGGAATAAAAAATTTAAGAGATAAATATGTGAACTATAAGATTTATAAAAACTGAAAAGTGCAGTACAGCTGTTAGAGGTGAGGTAAGCAGAATGTTGAGTGTTTATAACTGTGTTTATGAAAACAAGTCTGGCACACAAGTGTTTATGTAAACAGGTATGCTGTATGTTGTGACCAATGTCTACAGACATACTTGGTGACAATAACAAAAATGTTGTAGTCTGCTGAATCATTGCCAGTAGAAAATCCTATTATGTAATAAAAGAAATTAAGATGTGTTGGAATGAAGCTAATTTTTATAAGGTAAGGAAATGATTTAATGTTTTAATTGTGAGACAGTTAATATTTGTGTGATAGGATGTTGTTAATGTAAAATCATTTTGATCAAATGTAGTTAATTTTGAAACTTTTAATTAAACAAAAAGTAACTTTTTGGTATTAAACTGGTAATTAAATAAATTGAAAGATAATTTTTAATATGACTCTAAATCTAGTTTGATCTGAATTTTGATTGTAATGGTAAAATAAATAATTGATAAAAAACATAATGATTAAAATATTCATTTAAATTTGAAAACTGAGGGAAATTTTGTGTAAATGCAATTCTGTATAATTAATGTGTCATTTTGACTGGAACTTATATGTACTCCTGTATTGTATATATCCTATATTGTTTTGTTAATACTATTTTCTAGGGTTAAGAGATATTTTATAATAAAAAATGAGCCAGTGCTTTGTCAATGAACCAGTATGGCTAAGAGGAAACAAATCAGTTGTGGGATATGGAGTGATGGAAGGCCGTTTGTTGATTTTTTAATTGAATGTGCCACAGTCGCCAGACTAGGGGGGTAAAGAACCCATGATTTTAGTAGTGTTCAGGGGGTTGCTGCGCCATATCCTCACTGATCCTCTTAGGTATTAGGCAATAAGAGCTTGAACGCTTCGGCTTTCAATCTCTTATTGGGGGGGGGGGGTATTGTAACGGTACGAGATTGTAGGGCCAAGATAACATTTCAAAATTACATTCTCCATGCAGTCGTTGTTCACCCTTGTAGAACCCCGAGTTAGTTGACCAAGTCGGCTGTGTTTATTATAAAACCAAACGCCTATGTTTTGTCTCCGCACTCAAGCAACATAGACCGATTGTGAAATAACACCTAACTTCGCATCAGCCGTGAATCACGAAAGAAAGTAATATAACTGCATATTGCGCCAGGCGGCAAAATATTGCTAAACCCTGTGCCTAAGTTATAGCGCTCTTTTAACAACACCAATGGGAGAGCAGACTCAAGATCACGTGACCAGCTCTGTATGCTCAGCTTTTGCGAACTAACGCCAGTTCCATTGCAACTCACGGCTGAGCGGCCAGACAATCAGCAGACAGTTACCAGAACAAAAACGGTAGCCTCGGATGAGTTCTTGGTAGGCCGAAAAATACAAAAGTAGGCCTACCAAGTAATATAAAATGTACAAACAGTAAAGTGACGAGTAAATGGCATAAGGTAATAATAAACTGTGTTTGGAGTGGAGAGTGATTAGTGACAACAGTTCCGGACAATATCGTGTGCAACGTTTGGATATTACGCAAATAGGTAACAAGTGTAAAGACAGTTTCATTTGGCCAAAACATTATAATTAATAAAGAGCTCATTAACTAAATAGGAAGTTTTAAAAAGAAATGTAAATTGAGTGAGTGTGTGTATGGGTTATCAGAAGTACTGGCTCAACTAGAAAGATGTAGTAGTAGTCTATACAAAATTATTGGACTAAAATTAGTAAACATTTTAAATATAAAGAAAACGTAATAATCAATGATAGAGTATTTAATTAAAATAATAAAAAGTAATTAAAAGGTTCATTCTTCTATAAACATGTGTTAGTGTAGTTATTTCGCCGTAAACCATTTCCTAGTTTTCTGTGTTGACAACTCGTCTAACGAAATTTGGGATTTTCTGAGTTTTAAGGGTGGTCAGATAGCGGGATTATGTTACGATTTTTATAAGGGCAAGAGTGTCCAAAGTTTACATGTAAAACTAAAAAACATGTTGGCGACCTGGGTAATTTAATAAGGTAAGTTTTACGGGGACCATGACGGTAAGTAAAATTCTGGCAGCGGTAAGTATTGTTTTATGAGTGTATTTTTAGTTAAAAGGGTAGAAGGCGAGGACCTTCACAATATCTCTCACTATCACACCATCTCTCTCTCTTTAACCCTTCAAAACACACTATCATTCCATTATTATTATACTCTATTCCCCATAAAACTTCATTATTACTACCAACATCCACACTATTATCTCCTATTACCATATTTTTATTTATTTTATCATAATTTCCAGTACTACTTACCTTGTCTTTGTTTCCATCTAATTTGTCTATTTCTCTACTCTTATTTTCTAACTCTATCTCATTAATTCTCTTGTCTAATTTCTCCTCTAATTGATCTAATTTTTCATTTTGTAAGTTATTTTGTTTCTTGAGCTCATTCTCGAAACTGTCTAACTTTACATTAAACGTACTATTCATTTGGTTGAATTTGTCTTCAAATTTAATATTCTGTTGTTCAAATTTGTCACTAATTAACGTGAATAAATCTTCCAATGAGATTTTATTTTCAACTGTTTTAGGTGTTGAGCTGGCATGTCTTTCTAATAAAATAGATTCTGTATCTGTATTATCCATTCCAGACTATTATTACTTTCTGCCATTGTTAATTTAACTATTTAAATGACTATTTATTTTTATTCGTAATTAATTATACAATTACTAGTTACTTTGTTTCGTCAACATAACCTCTCGTGCACTAGGTTATGTCCCTTCTTATATCACCTTCTTTGTTTCTAAATCTGGCCTGTTTTATATAAAGTAACTTTATATAATGTCCCTAGTTCAGGCGCCATTTGTCAATACACTTCTTCCTACACACATTTATTTATATTTATATATGTATAATTACTACCATAATATGGTACATATGTGTACTTACCGATTTTAATTACTGGAGAGCTCGTGCTTTTCTTTTTACTATACTTTCTACCTAAGGGGCCAGGATTCATTAACAGCGAGATTTTTGATTCAAAGAAGGTGACACAAATGATAACACTGTTTTTTGATTGAATATGATTATTAGTTTTAATTTCATGAACAAATTCAGCATATAAAACCATGTGCCCAAAATGGCGTCACACAATGTTACAAAAAACAAAATGGCGGCTATTTTAATCAACCCTATTCATTCTTAATATTCTCATTTTTTGTCTCTAATCAAGAGCATTATAAACTTTTATCTTTTTTTTGCTGCAGCTCTAATTACTTACTAAATTGTAATTTCGTTTACACTCAAACCAATGCCCTCAGCATAGATATTCATGGCCATGTGCTCCCTCACACACGTTCGTCCTATTACAAGTACATTTGATCAATTGGTTTAATTTCGGTTAATGGCTCATTAAAATAATAAAGAAAATGACAAAGGTTTAACTTCTCTCAATGGTGATATGCGCTGCTCCCTCGCTGTTGTTGGTTGGGTTTCAGGTGCATGGCCGGTGTTCGCCTCATCTTTCGTTGTTTTAATTAAGATATATAGCACTGATTTTACATTTTCTGTTTTTGACTGTTAATAAAACTTGAGCCTCTATCGCTCCACTATCACAATTTTATTTTAGAAGCTAGTTGTGTTAACCCTTTATAGTAAAACTGATCAGACAGCGATACATCGCTGCTGACCCTTTGAAGAACTACGTTGAATTGAGACAGAGGCATATGCAAATTTGTGCTTGTGTGTGTACATTTTACGTCATCAAGCTTTGTCAGACGGGACAACGCCTGGTTACATGCGTTGTAGTCAGTGCGTCATTGTCTTTTGTTATGACGGAACAGCGTTATGAACCAATCACAATGAATATTTATAGTCAGTCGTCACAAACACCACCATGTCCTTGACCGGCTCTCGCACGTCCAACGATGACCTTGGCATGGTACTCTTATTGAATCTGCGTTGTTCCTTCGTATATAGGGACAATGGACCTAACCATTCTGTATTTGATAATTATACAATAAAACATTGAAAAAATACCTTCAGATCCCATAATTACAGTATTGGGTCTTTATGTACTGTTACAAGATGTAACAAATTGGTTATCCCAATAGTGAGGCTGTAATTTATTACTTTTTATCGTTTAATTCTTTATCATTAAAATTTGTATGTACTAGTAAATATCATCGGGCGCCATGTTTGTACAAAATAACATTACATAAATTTACGTTTCGGGCCAGAGGTCGTGCAACACGAACCAGTTTTGTGAAATAAATTACCTGAAATAAAACATACACAAAATACCATATATAAAGTATTTTTATTATTATTGAACTTGTATTTTAATACATATTGAAAACACGATTAGACCCACATATTACGCCATGGGCGTTTTGAAAAATAAATTCACCCTCCAAAATCATAACATGTAATAGAAAATGTGTTATTACGTAGTATTAGAGATATACATGTGAATAGAGATATACATATCTTTATATATATTGGTGCGCACAACCCAGCACTTAGAAATTACTCACGCACACACACTCTCTCTCTCTCTCTCTCTCTCATCCTGGTACAATTTGTTATTATGTTATGAGCTCATTTTAAAAAAGTGAAATTTTGAATACTTGAATTTATTTGTTATTTGGTCATTTCAAATAAAATTGATGTGAAAATAAATACGTATATTTGTGTTGATGGAACGTTCTCACCAAAGTCGTGTAGTTGTTGGTTGCAGTTCCCGTGCGGTAAAAATTCGCGTACCGCGAGTTTACCGTGTACACTTCCCGGTCACATTTTGAAGTAGAAACACTGTATTTATATGGTTTATTAAACCACTTCTAGTGGTTTAAAAAGTTAAAATTCACTTATTAGTGAACGATGTTGCCGGCCGGCTACGATCACAGTTGCAGATGAAATGACATCGAGTCTTTGTTACATGTTGCCGAGGTGGGGTGAACCTACGTCACTCGTTCTTTGTTAAGTTGTTGACAGCATCATGTTGTGGATGTAAACACATTCTCGGCCGCTGACGTAATTAAGGATCGTCACTGTTATCGCAACAAATTACATTTTGTTTTTGTGATGCTTCACGGTTTTTTGCTATGAATCGGTCCAAATCCTGGCAAATATTATACAGTCCACTCACTATATATTCATACCGGTTATTTAATGTTTGTTTAATTATGACCAAACTAAAAAATACAATATTTATGGTTTTATTTACCATATTTAAGGTAATTATAAAATGTACCATGATTGTACCATTACAAGGCTAAATAAAATATAATTTAGAAAGAACGATTATCAGATTTGTACACAAAATAATTCGAGGGTAACAACGATTACACGTTGCAGAATTGGAGCCCAACGAGTGAGGCTAGAAATAGAATAGCTTTGTATTCTTATTGTGAGTTTACAGTGATTTCTACTCTAGTGGCGGCTGCGATTAACAACAGAGATGTCAAGGAGAAGAGCGACGTCACGGAAACGAATGGAAGAAGAAGAGATAGAGTTAAATATAGAAGACCAGGAAACAACAACAGTTGAAGAAGTGGAAGTAATAGTAAAGGATACTCCAGTAGCGGCGACTGAAGAAATGGAAACGGTGGTAAGGGATACACCAGGGGATCAACCAGATAAACCCATACAAAAGGAAGACATGAGCATGCAGGAGACGTTGAGAATTCTAATGGAAGGGAATAACAAAATTAATGAAACATTGAAACAAAATAGTGAAGAATTGAATAAAAAAATCGAAAGCAATAATGAAACATTGAAACAAATGAGGGAAGATAATGAAACCTTATTAAAACAAACTAATGAGGAATTAAAGAAACAAATGAGGGAAGATAAGGAGGAATTAAATAAAAAATTAGGAAGCAATAATGAAACATTACAACAACAGTTGAAAGAGGATATTAGACAAAGTAATGAAGAATTAAAAGGACTGTTGAAGGAAGAGAGTGAGAGAAATAAAGAGGAATTAAGACAGCAGTTAGAAGAGTATAAAGAGGAAATAAGGAATACAATTACTGAAACCAAACAGAAGGTTGAGAAAACCGAGGAAAATTTAAGTCAATTGCACGAAGAGTTGATAAACAAAATAATTGAAGTGGAAGATAACAGTAAAACTAGTATTGTTATACTTCACAAAGATACTCAGGAGCAATTAGAGACACTGCAAAATAAGGTAGGGGAACAATACAATCAGGCAGAAACTAAGATAATACAGGTACAAAATCAAGTTACCAACAACAGGGAGGAGATAGAGGAAATTCAACAGAAGGACATAATAAATCTTAAGGAAGAAATAGAGGTACTAAAACATAGACCAATAAACTATGTACCTACACTAATTGGAGAAAGTAAAGAAGTGATAAACTTTAGAGAATATCGTCAGAACCCTCTAGAATTTTTGGAGAGGTTAGAAGAAGGTCTGAATAGAATCAAAGAAAATCGGTGACCAATAATAAAGAATCTCCTCGATGATAGTTTTAAAAATAGTAATGATAACTGGTGGAAGGCAGTAAGAAATTAAATCACCAATTATAATGAATTTAAACAAATTTTTAAAATAAAGTATTGGTCTGAGTCTAACCAAAATATAGTCTGAGACAATTTGAGCAATGGCAGATATGATGCTAGAAGAGGACAGACAATGACTGCTTACTTTTTGGGCGAAGTCTGGGTAGCTCGACATTTACAACCAAAAATCCCTGAGGAGTGTCTCATAACCAAATTGTCATATCACTTTGGAGAAGACATTGTACGGGCTCGTCGGTGTGGACAGATAAAAACTATTGGAGAGATGGAGGCTCTCTTAGAAGGTTCTGAGAGAGAAAATTATTATTACAGGAGTCAAAGAAGAACTGAGGATGGGAATGATAGGAACAATGAACAACCACATGACAGTCGACAGCCAATAAACCACGTACAGACGGAGGGATATAATAGAAATCCGAATAACAGGCGATTTCAAGGAAGACGTCAGAATTTTAATAATGACAGAAATTATGACAGACGATATGGAAGAGACGACGACAACAGGAGACAGTGGAATGATCACAATGATTATATGAGGTCAAGAAGTGGGGACAGAAATAGGGATATACCTCCGGAAGATCCACCAAGTAACAATCAGGGAACCAATCAAGCCCAAGTAAATTATATAATGGCTGAGGAGAGGGACTCGAGGAGACATGATGAACAGCGACCAAGAAAGGTGGACAAACGAGGTAACCGTCATGAAAACAAAGAACCTGAGCCTGGTCCCAGTAATGAAGACGAACGAATATACTCATACGACAACATTGAAATGTACGGGAGTGATCCAAAATGGGGCAATCCCATAGCAAAGTTTGTTGATGCATTTTACCGACAGAATCCACCACGGGGAAAAAATAATAGTGGAGTAATCCGGTTTAAACCAGAAGATGAAAAAGAAGAAACAGCTGACAGATGGAACACATAAAAATCATAAAAAGGTAAATAAGTAATTAAAACAAATGAACTTGCAGAAGAAAGGGAGAATTGAGAAGAAAATATGATGATAAAAGTAATGACCAATGAAGATTTCAAAAAACATGAACAGAAAACATCAAAATTCTAAATGAAGTAAGAACAGCTTACCATGTGTTTTGGAAGAAATTATTTTGAATTTATTAGGAAGAAATTATTTTGAATTTATTAGGAAGAAATTATTTTGAATTTAATAAGAAGAAATTATTTGGAATTTATTAAGAAGAAAACCCCAAGAAATAAATTAAGTAAGAACAGCTTACCATGTGTTTCGGAAGAAATTATTTTGAATTTATTAAGAAGAGTTAGAATGATTTAGATGAAAATAGAATCTAAAATATTATTGATTGACAGCGCCAAGATGGAAATAATACAACATGTAGGTTGAGTAAGGCTAACCAATTACACGTGAAAGATAGAAAATTATTTTGTACTGATAAAGCACTAGAAGTGAAATAGTCATAGAATAAAAATGTGAATAGACCTCAAAGAAATAATGTAACAATCCCTAGAATCTAAGTTTGTAGCGAAAGAGCTACCTTGTAGGTAATTATTATATGTATTGTGTTGTGATAGTACAACTTTATTTTTTCCTGGACAGAGATGAAGTTCCTCTGATTTCAGATGATATATTTAGGGAAAACGGCGGAGTAATGGAAGCCAATAGTGCCCCTCCGAATCCGAACACATATGTAGTATTTAATGTTAGGGAATTATGATATTTTAGGGAAGATACAAACGATGAGGTAAAGAAATAAAAAATAAATATGACAATATGACTCGAGGTATGAAAAGTATGAAGAATCAATATCAAGTTTTAGGTGCTGAAATAAAAAAGTATTATGGAAATTGAGAAAAGTAATGGTGAAGTCAATCAGCTTATTTAAGCAATCTAATGATTACTAAAATAACCTGTTTTCTGGGGGGGGGGATTATGTTACGTGACATTTTTACCATGCCCTAGTAACATAAATATACCACGATTATATTATTAAAAAGTACCAGGAGACATAATATTTTAAGAAAGACTTAATTGAATATGTTTAATTTTAATTGTTTATTGTATGTTATGTTTATTATAATTAAAGTAAGAACTTAGAGTACTTATGAAATTTGTTTTTTGTGTGCAGACTGTAAAGTTATAAACACAGTCAGTTAAGGGGAATTATAACATATTACTAATAGTTATTAGTAATAAGTTTTTGTCACATTTATTAATATTATGTATACTAGTGTTAATAACACTAATGTTAGTCTTAACAAGAAAGTACCAAAATCATAGTCAGTCAAATTATATGAATAAGATTTCTATTAAAATAATAAGGAAACAATGTCAGTTTATGTTAAAAGATTACCAAATGTATAAAATAAATTTAAGAAAGTGAAAGATACAAAAAAGAAATAATAAATAAGTTTGGAATAAAAATAATAAAAAAAAAAATTAAATCATTAACTCAGGAAATATAGATCAGAAAAAGTCAAGAGTGATGTCAAAATGATCAGTTTTTTATCAGAAGAACAAAGAAACAAATAAAAAGAAGATAAGAGCTTTTATAAAAAAGGTATATCCTTTTAAAAGAAAATGACATATAAAATAGTAAAAGGTTTGTTTATATTATTCTTATGATGTCACCAGGGTGATATAAAAATGTTACTTGGAAACCAAGGAGATATCTAAGAGAGGCCTTAGCAACATATATGTTGAGGAAGAAAATAGATTACTCTAAAAAAACTGAATGCAAAAAGGTTGATTTAAATACTGTAGCGGGTCGAATTTTGGGTGTTTTTATTTTTACCGTATGGGGCAAGTACATTTTTATTCATTTCATTTTCGGGCGGGTTTGGATAAAATATTACGAAATAAATGTATTATTGTGCAACGTATGTGTCAGTATAACAGTCAGTGTAACAGAACAGTGAAACAACGCAATAGGACGCAGTTGTTGAGGAATGCGGCAGAGCATTTGCACCTCCACAAAATTCTAAGAACTTTGTACCTGTGTGTGGCAGCGCACATACGCAACTGCTCAATCACGCTCCGAGTGACGCATCCAGACAAAAAAACGGATGTCCTGGTACTAACAAAATTCCGCAATGTGCTTTTTGAGCGGCAGGAAGTCATGGCTAAATCCGGTCTTTCCAATGACATCAGCAGAGCCAAGCCCAATATTAAGCTCTGGTCATCCACATATGTCAGCTCCATTCCCTATATAAAATGGTTACACGACAGCAGAGGAACAAGGAGCGACGACGAAAACATCGTGGCATTGAAGAACAACTTCCATGCAGGAACAGGTAGATGTACCTGTTACGTACACAGCCACACAGTCGACATTGAGCAGAGACGCCATATAGTCAGCTAGAGCCGCACCCAGTTAGAGACGCTTACAACTCTGTCGGCGTCCCGGTCAGTGTTGTTTTATACGATGTGAGGTGAAACAACAATATCGTTAATACCGACCGGGACTCGTGAATCAACGACGTAATAAACTAGTGTAGCGAAAGTGCGAAACGCCAAAAGTAAAATCGGACATTAAAACACGTGTTCGGTCGGCATCAGGACAGTTAGTGAATGTAACGAAACAGGAATGTATAAAGTCTAACTATTTTCTATATTGACTATAATATTTAAAAGGGGTTTAATTGGTGTGTTAGTGTGAGTGTGCAATGCTGGGCGGCTTTCTGTGTATATTTGTGTTTGCTTTTTATGTTTGTGTCCTAGAAAAAATAAGGTAAGCCGTAGATTGTAAGTCAGATTATAACAGAGTCACGTGTTGCACAACACCTGAAACATGTATTTACTAAATGTATGTTCCTAATTTCACTAAAGTAATAGTAAAACATTAAATGGAAATTCTCTTCATATAAATGTGTTGTGCAAATTATTCTCACAACCTTAAGAAATTACGTCTGCATCCCAAACATACGTATGACGCAACCTTGAAGCCACGCAATGGTAAGTAGGAGTGTGTTAACATTAATTTTAAATTAATACGATATCATTTAAAGAGTAGAACGTTTCATTGGCGCCACGAAAGGGACGAATTTAAAAAATAAATTCCATACCTATAAATGGGATGCAATCGTAATTTGGAGGTTGTGTGAGAATACGCAAAAGGTACTTATGTAAAGTTAAGTTACGCTAAGTAAGTAAAGAATATTTAAAATATAAATATATATTTAAAATATATATTATTTATATTGTAAACAGAATAAATACCTAAAAATAATAATAATGGAAAATACAACAGAGAACGGAGTCGATTTGTCCGACTCGACTGTGATAAGTGAAACAGCTGAAGTTGACGAATCAGCTGTGATGAGTAGTCTTGACATACATTCAACACCGAATGTAGGTCAAGGCGACAAAACTCTGAACACAAGTAGTATAAATGAATCAAATAATACAGATGATTCGGGGATCCAAACGACCCCAAAATCGAATAGAGAAAGTAAAAATAATAATGGTGAAGTCAGCTTCACTGACAATAAAACAGAAAGTCAGTCGACACCAGTCCCGATTAAAAAATCTGAATATCAAGATATAATGAAAATGATACAATTTCTTTGTACCAGTTTCAATAAATTTGATGTAACGTTAGATATACAGAATGAGAAATTTGATGAGTTGAAATATGAAATACAAGAAATGAATAAACATTTAGAAAGCACTAACGAAACAATAAAAACTAGTTTAAATAAGTTAGAACAGAAGTTTGAGAAGTGGGGTGACAATGTTTTAAATATGACAAAATGTAAAAATGACGAAATAGTAGACAATTTTGAGAGTATAGTGGGGGTGAAGAATAATGTAGAAGCAAATGATGAAAATATAATAACAAATAGTACTGATGAAGTTTTAGAATGCGATAATGAAATGTTAATGAGTGTTTATGAAGTAGAGAGAGAGTGGAAGGATAATGTAGTAATTGAATGGGGACAGAGGGCAAATTTTCCCCTTATTGTTTATAATGATGATGATGATTTAATGTTGTTTTTTCAGGGCAAGAGACCCTTATTGTTAAATGAAGTAATGTTGTATAATGCTGTACCCTCTGTCTGGAGTAATATTGAAGATATGAGATGGTGTTATGATGAGAGAGATTTAAATAGAGAATGGTGTGTTGAGAGAGAGATAGATTTATATGAAGTAAAGAGAGATTATGATGAGTTGAAAGAAATATTAGAAGTGTATTTAAACAAGAATAATTTAATTGATGAAAAAGTGACTAACCCGATATTGGAAATATTTACTGACGGAGATTTAACAGAAATACTTAACGTAGACTTGGTGAATGATTATTATGGTATAACGGATAAATTGAAATTGTTTGGTGATGACACACAAGACAACAGTATGTACGTCAATATAATTGAACAGTGCTATACAAAACCAAGATTAATCTTTGACGATGGAGGGTAGACTGTAAAACAATAAAAGACAATTAAACATTATGTTTTATGGTTTTTGACATGGCAGAATGGGACAATGAAGTGCGGAAAAACTGAACAATAAATAAGAGTGTGTAAATAAAATATAGCGAATTTATATGTGTGTATGTAAGATGATTGTTGTGATAATAATATTGAAATACTTGCAATTTAAATAAATAAACTAAATTAATTTTGAAAACAAGTAATCAGAGAATTATAATTGTTTGGATGGTAATGAATTCTATATTGTTAACAATTAATTTAATTAAAACAATTTATATATTTTAAATATTTTAATTGATTATGTAAAGGTTAATTAATTAATTTTTTATGAATTGAATTCATTTTACGAGATGGAAATTTGGTAATGAATGACGAATTGTTTAATTTCAATTAATTTTGTGTAAAATGTTTCAGAGATGGTAGTGATTACGTTTTGTGTGTATATCGTGTTAAATGGAGTGTAAGTATGAAAATTTTATAATCATGTATAATAATAAAAAATGTTTACAGGTGTGATTGAGGTGTTAATGCAATAGTGAAATTTTAATGCAATCATTGTGTTGAATAAATATGATAATTAAAAATTTTTTATAATAAATGAAAAATGATATATAATGACTATTAAATAATAAATTTTGAAAATTTCAAGAAAGTTAAACGGTAAAAGGTTATGAATGGGTTAGACGATTATTGATGTAAATATTATATGATAATGTATACAAGAATATGTAATTTTATTATGTGTGTATTTGTTTAAGCCAATAAGTAAATCATCTGGCAGGTTAACATAAGCATCTGAATCAGAAAAATGGGAAACAATGAGGTGAGAAGGGAGAATAAATAAAAATAAATATGTATCTTCCATGTAATTTGTTCAATTTTAAGATGTAGTTTCATTGTGTTTTTATTATGTTAGGATATCAGCTGATCAACAATACCATGTCACTGGTATAGTGGTTTGTAAAGGTTACAAGTAATTAATGTTTAGTGTACTACAGACATTTTGAAGTAAAGACAAAAAGAATATGAGAAATAAAATAACAATTTATGCAAATTAATAAAAGATAATTCATGGGTGATAAATGTTTTATGGGACATGCAGACCTGTCCAAGTTGAATTAAAAGTTGAATGTGAAATAGTAGAGATGAGTATGATGTAATGTTGTTTCTGAGTTAATGTGATATAACAGAATTTTGTGAAATATTGATGTTGACACAGTGGTAATGGAGACTTTATGTAGATTTTGAATGATATATTGTTGTTTTTGTAGTTAATGAGGTTATTTTGTGTATTTGTAGTAATGTAATGAGATTGAGATTTTTGGGGATGGCAATTTTGTATTAGGGGGTAGTGTATTTGGGGAGTCCGCAACAAGGGTTGGGATGGGATAGGGACCGATTGGCGCCGGAAAGGGTTACCTAGGGGGAGTCCAGGGACCAACATAAGGGAATGAGTTTTGGGAAGGAAACACGTATCCTATATATGTACAAAGGGTTAGAGAGTATTTTTTCATATATGTAGAGAAGGTGGCGTTTTGTGTTGAATGATAAGTTGGGGTTTAGAGTGTTCTGATTAGTAGAGATTTTGGTAGAGATGGGTGTCATGGGAGTTGCAGTTGATGAATATTAGAGTCAGAGGGAGAAAGTTTATATATGTATAGAAATCTCATACAGAAAAACGAGAATAAATAATTTACATCACCCACAGTATATTAAAATAAGATTGTTGAAAAGACAGAGAGATTCATGATAAAGAATATACAATTGTTTATTTTTTTCACCAGTGACAGAATTTTGATAAAATTTGAAAATAATGTAAAGTCAAGAAGTGTTTATTTTAAATAATTTAAATGTCAAGTTGATGATTAATTATATTAATATTTTGTTCGTTTTAAATATTTTGTTTTATTATGTTTTGTATTTCAAGTTAGGATATTACAGATGTTTAAAGTGTTTTCAGAAATCATACATAACATATGTAGGTCAAGGGTTTTGGACTTGACCTAGTTATGATCAGCTGATGAGTTCATACACCTACTAAGCTTGTGTATAGTAGGAAGCCAATTGTGATTTGTTTGTTTAATTAATTCAAACCAATATTTGAATAATTTTAATAAATGTTATTTAATAAATAAATTTAATAAATATTTAATGAATAATTTTTTTGGATTGTAAAATTTTTGAAAATTTTAATATTTTTTGGGGGGAAAAAAAAAAACTTGATTTTTCGCCTGCCAGCGAATGACTATTTCAGATAAGGATTTTATTATATGTGTGTATTAACCATGTTTCTTTTATTGTATTGCTTTATATTGGTAGGCTATAAATTGTTCTCATGCTAGAGTAAGGATGTATTTGTATTAATAGGAATGTTTAGGTTAAGTCATTTGAAACAAACATTAGAAAAAAGAGGAAGAGAATTTTTTGATAAAAGATTTTTTTTTTGAATTTTGAATTTTTTAAATTTTTGATAAATTTTAAAAGAAAGTTTTATTCTTATGTGTTATGGTAATATGTAATGTTAGAGTGTGTGAGCCCAGTATTTGCCAAAGGCAGCCCAGCTTGCAAAAAGGGGATCCATATCGGCGGAGGAGCTGGAATGATTTTAGCCAGGGATTGAGGATTTTTGGGGGTAGTATGTTGAAGGGCGAGGTGGGCTATGGTGCGAATCTGATCGATTTCTCGGTGTTGGGATCTCTTACGGAGAAGTCCAGTGATCTCGTTCAGATGAGTCCATGGTCGCTGAGCCAGGGGGGTCGTGTACCCATGCAGATTAAGAACCAGGTGGTTGTTGGCACCAGTTCCTCACCGATCCTCTTCGGGGTTATCGATGAGATTTCTTCTGTCGTGGACAGCAGAATTCTCATCGAGGGGGTATTGTAGCGGGTCGAATTTTGGGTGTTTTTATTTTTACCGTATGGGGCAAGTACATTTTTATTCATTTCATTTTCGGGCGGGTTTGGATAAAATATTACGAAATAAATGTATTATTGTGCAACGTATGTGTCAGTATAACAGTCAGTGTAACAGAACAGTGAAACAACGCAATAGGACGCAGTTGTTGAGGAATGCGGCAGAGCATTTGCACCTCCACAAAATTCTAAGAACTTTGTACCTGTGTGTGGCAGCGCACATACGCAACTGCTCAATCACGCTCCGAGTGACGCATCCAGACAAAAAAACGGATGTCCTGGTACTAACAAAATTCCGCAATGTGCTTTTCGAGCGGTAGGAAGTCATGGCTAAATCCGGTCTTTCCAATGACATCAGCAGAGCCAAGCCCAATATTAAGCTCTGGTCATCCACATATGTCAGCTCCATTCCCTATATAAAATGGTTACACGACAGCAGAGGAACAAGGAGCGACGACGAAAACATCGTGGCATTGAAGAACAACTTCCATGCAGGAACAGGTAGATGTACCTGTTACGTACACAGCCACACAGTCGACATTGAGCAGAGACGCCATATAGTCAGCTAGAGCCGCACCCAGTTAGAGACGCTTACAACTCTGTCGGCGTCCCGGTCAGTGTTGTTTTATACGATGTGAGGTGAAACAACAATATCGTTAATACCGACCGGGACTCGTGAATCAACGACGTAATAAACTAGTGTAGCGAAAGTGCGAAACGCCAAAAGTAAAATCGGACATTAAAACACGTGTTCGGTCGGCATCAGGACAGTTAGTGAATGTAACGAAACAGGAATGTATAAAGTCTAACTATTTTCTATATTGACTATAATATTTAAAAGGGGTTTAATTGGTGTGTTAGTGTGAGTGTGCAATGCTGGGCGGCTTTCTGTGTATATTTGTGTTTGCTTTTTATGTTTGTGTCCTAGAAAAAATAAGGTAAGCCGTAGATTGTAAGTCAGATTATAACAGAGTCACGTGTTGCACAACACCTGAAACATGTATTTACTAAATGTATGTTCCTAATTTCACTAAAGTAATAGTAAAACATTAAATGGAAATTCTCTTCATATAAATGTGTTGTGCAAATTATTCTCACAACCTTAAGAAATTACGTCTGCATCCCAAACATACGTATGACGCAATGGTAAGTAGGAGTGTGTTAACATTAATTTTAAATTATTATGATATCATTTTAAATAAAGAACGTTTCAATACTTATAGTGAAAAATAAATTATAATATGTGTAATATCAGTGCATCTCCAGATAAACAATTGAATAATTAAATATATCAAGATTAAAATAGAAGAAAGAATTACTACAAGACTCTACAGAATTAAACCAGGACATCTCTGAAGAAATTGGACCAATTGACACAGGGAGAGAAGTATTTTTTGATCTAAAATTAATCTGAAATATTCCCTGTTAAACCTGATCTAAAGGTTTCAAAAAACTTTGAATACGCTTTTATAAAAACCATAATTAACTTTCACTGAGAACAATAATGATTAATAACATGGACATAAGCATAAGTCACCATTGATGTATAGTGCTACCATAATTTAAAGCTAATTAAGTCTAAAAAACATTTTTATAACTTAACCTATACACTGAACTGTTTTACACTCTTAATATAATCCTTTTAAGATACACTGTGACTATTTCTCATCATATGTATTTTGGTACTTTCCCTGTCAATACTGTTGTTATATCGTAGTCTAAAGGACCTACTGAACATTATAATTGTATTTTATTTATTAAAAATAAATTATAAAATGTTTTAAAAAGCCTGAGATCTAAGAGTTACTGCTGCCACTCTGAGCTTATTAAAATACAGCTGGCCAAACTTTGTTAAAAATTATGTTTTACATTTAGAACAAATTAAAGAATAAATAAAGGACTTGAGTTTACAAAATACAGAAAAAGGTTTATTTGTTTCTTATTTCATGAAAACAAAAAGGGCATGATATTCTGAACAAAATATCTGATACTGTGAGTTGACCTCAGTAATTAGATTAAGTTGGCAACACACATCAATTGAAAATCTTAGCAGATTTCTTTTAAAAATGTGGTGATGAGCACAAGTTATCATATCCATTGCTGAAAGAAAAGAATAAAAGAGAGTTCATTACAGAATAAAGAGACCATATACTATTTACACAAATTTGAACAAAAATTTATTATTGATATTTCACCAATAAAATTTTATTTGCAAACGGTGATTGCAAATTGGCGCTCAACAAACATCCCCCTGAACAGATACTCATCCTCAATTTAATATTAACAAAAATATATACAAATAATAACACAGTTAAACAAGACACAAATTCAGATAAATAACCATAGATTCGAGTCTAGATGTAACAAATTGGTTATCCCAATAGTGAGGCTAAATAAAATATAATTTAGAAAGAACGATTATTAGATTTGTACACAAAATATTTCGATGGTAACAACGATTACACGTTGCAATATTAATTATGTTTTTTTCTCACTTTGTATACTGCATAGTGGCAGTGTATGAACCTATTACATGACTGGAGAAAGAGCGGACGCACAAAGGAAGGAATTGTCAGGTATAATGGTACCAGCGGAGGAGGGGGTTGCTGACTTGTCAGATTTCTATTTTATGTTTGTTTTCTGGGAATGTATAAGGTTTGAATAACATTTACTGAGGCTCTGTGTGTTTTTTTTTGGAAGATGTGGGTATGTATGCGAGCGTGTTGTGTTAAAGTTGTTGGATCATGTTTATTAGTTTCTATTTTATCGCAGCTGTATTTGTGTTGATACGCTCTCCTTGTATGATTTACATATTAATAGTATTACACAAATCAATAATACCTTACATCATTGATTTACTTACAAACCTCTGATGATGCTGATTATTTTTCATCGAAACATGAGTCAGGTATTGAAACGACAAAAATGTAATACACTACTTGCAGAAGAAACTATGTTGAATAATATCAAATATTATATAGCCTATATAAAATACATACTGTATTATTTGTTGTGTACTGCGCATAACATGACTACTACTTCTGTACTTCTGAGAAAAGAATATTGCATTAACTGGTGGAAAATATATCAACACTGTGGGCAAAATTCAGTTTCATGCCAACAAAACTCAAACAATAAAAACTTGTAATCCACTTATACTAGTATATACCTTCATAGCAACAAAATTAATGTCTGAGAGATGAAAACTGTCTTCAGATCCCCAATGGAAATCAGCATCCTTAACAACAATGGCACCATTAGCTGAGTCCATACTTGGGAGTGGACTGTAATACTGTCCCAGATCAAGATCTTCTACCTAAATGTAACAAAAGGGAACTATTTTATCACCATATTTAATACAGTAGTGGCTTCTGTACCTTAAGCTGCTTATGTCAAATTCTTTCATGAATTGAAATGATCAAGAACAGGGAGTTAGACTAAGTTATCACCGAAAACTTTAAATCAATTAAAACTGTTATCATTAATTCATGGCAGCACTGAAACGATCCATTATTTTGGAATTCCCTACCACCTAATCTCCACATATAGACTGAGATTTTTCTGTTTCCCAAAATATTGAACAGAACATATCATGTACAACAATACAAATACATTTAATTTGTATAGCTCCACGATTTTGGAGCGCCAATTAAAACATGACAAATTGATGTTGATTTAAATTCGTGGAGCCTCATGCTTTTGGGAGACAATTATTTATACAACGCAAGTTAACCAATTTAAATGCATTTACATATCATCAAATACTTTACTAATTATGTTAATTCAAAAATTACTTATTTCTCTTATCATTTACGTTACTAATTTCTAAATTTGATACAAGAAAAATTATTCTAATTTTTACTGCTTTTACATTTATGTATCATTTATTAATTTTAACATTGGTTGAATGTCTTACATTCATACTTTAATTAGTGTCTTTCAGTTGAATGTCTGTAATTAAATGTTTTTTTTTATCACCTCGTTTGACGTGGTTATTCATCTGTACATCCTCCGTGTCCTTCTGGTCGTGTCCTCTGTGTGTGCTTCTGGTCGTGTCCTCCGTGTGTGCTGATTAATAGTCGTCTCGTCTCACGTCATATGCTGCCGGTGTGTCCATAGGCCTCATCGTATGTATTTTGCAGCTCTGGCTGTATAGCTAGTTGATCCTGTGACTCTTACGATAATTGTGAATTTGTGTTGCCTCCTGCGGCAATGGTTGAATCGAGAAGAAGAAACTTTTTAGCGTGGCCTGGTATTTATAGTCAGGTCATGCAAAAATTCCTGTTTGAACACTTTTCAACTTGTCAGATTCTGTCGAGGCGTTACTACCCCCACTCTGGTTCAATTCACTATTTTTGCGAATTACGAAGTTTGTTTCACCTCACTCGATGTTCAATCGATCACTAATTTTTATGTGATTACTATACGTAAATTGCACTTCTTTATGGTACTCACAAAAAGTTATTCATTTTTTATATATAGTAATTGCACTTTTTGTCACCTCTGTATGGTTTTTTAACATTTTATTTATCTACAATTTCTACACGCTTTGGTGTCTTTTGTTTTATCCTATCGCACATAGTTTTCTTATAATTAACAATAAACATATAACTATTCTACTTGAAAAGGGTTGGTTACATTTCAGGAACGGACAGGTTTCACACACACTAACAAAATACGTGCGTACACAACGCTAGCGACAGGTGTGTCGAAACTGCATGTCCATGCATGAATTCTGTACTCCCTATTTTTACTACGATTCAGCTTATGCAATCTGAATCATGTTTATTAATTTATATTTATTCATTTCTATTATTTATTTGGGCAATACACAGTATCATTACTGTTTGTACTGTTGCACATGATGTTCCTTGTAACAACATGTGATGTAATTATAAATACAGGAGATCCTGTACTAGGTTCTGATGCTACTGTTTAGGTTTCCAATATAGTTACTTTGGAGGGAATCACAGAAAACCAGTACCAATGTGACAACAATTTGTTATTGCAGTAAGTGCATAAAATTAACTATCAGATTTCACAGATAGGAAAATCTGAAATATTTCCATGCTTGTTACTTATTTCACTACACAAATGTAATAACAATTCATAAATACTGGACCTTGAGAAGTCGCTGAATGCGTTTGAGAGAAACCCAAGCCTCAGTCAGACCATTAAGCACCCAAGGGAAAGCATTAAGTGGTGCAATAAGCATATTCAGCAAAGCTATAGTTGTAAATACCTGTAAATTGAATACATATTTTTAATATTTACTTATTAGTACATAACATCAACTCAAAATATTTGCTTATTAATTATTTACTGGAGTATAAATTGTGCTTCTACTACTACTGTTTGAAATCAAATATAATGATCAATTTGAATTAGGTTTTTATTTTCAAGAATGTACATAAAACTTCTCAACCCCACGGCATATAGCACATTGTAACGTGTCTAAAATATGGGGTATTTCATTTATTTCATTTTTTGGGATTTTGTAAGAAATATTGTGCAAACGTTATTTCCATTGTAACAGACCACGTGGCAAGAAAACAGTGTTAGAACAAAGACAAGACGCAGTTTCTGTTGTGTAACCAGGCAAGGAATTTGCACCACCCTCGAATTATCAGAACTCTGTATAAGTGTGACAGCACACGCACTCAGCGACTCAAGCATGTGCGCTGTAGGGACGCCGAGAAACTCAAACGGCGCTGTAAAAAATGGCGCTGGAATGAACAAGTTGTAAAACCAACCAGCCAACTACAGGAAATGTAGTTAAGCCCCGCCTACTGCTAGTGACATCAGTCTAGCAGAGCCAAATATCGTCTACACACTTGGCTGATATAACTACTATGGTTCATGCATAGAGCTCATAAGACACAGCAAATCAGCCATGCCCGGCGATGAAATCAGGTGGCAGTGAACGGCAGCTTCCTCCCGCCTCAACACAGTCTACATTTGGCAGAGACGCCAAGCAGTCCACGAGAAGCCGACTCAAGTAACAGACGCCTATATTTTGTGTTGGGCCCGGTTGGTCGAGTGTTTCCAAGATGTAATCAGTTCCAATATATCGCTGAGACCGACCGGGACCCGAGGAAGTAAACGATATGATAAACGGTTACAGGGCAGTGACAGTAGGAGATTAGTGAAATACAGACAATGTAACCGAAACGAAACCACGTGTTCGGTCGGCGGTGTTAATCAGGTTACCGCGAATAGAAAACAGAATTTCGTAAACACAAACAAGGGGGAAGATGTTCAATTGTATGAGTGTGTGTGACAGCAAAGCTGGGCTGTTTTCCATAGTTTTAAAACGTATTAAAGGGGTAAGGTATATGTAATGAATTCAAAATGTGTTTTGTAATATCTATTGTGTTGTGTTTTGTATTAAGGAATTCCAATCATATGTAAGTAAAAAGCATTTATTTCGTAACTAAAATGTGTTAGACTAAGTTATTTCGTCATTACCACTTTCTCATTTCTGTGTTGCAAAATTCGTCTAAACGTTCCGGAATCTTTCTGAATTATTCATTGGGTGTGGTCAGATTGCAAAATTGTCCTTTTTATTTAAGGTGGAGTGTAAAGGTTTTCGATATTTTACCTATAAAAATATAATCGTGGCGACCTTGGTCTTCTGATGAAATTTAAATAGGTAAGTAGTTGCGGCTGAGTACAGGTAAGTCCTGGTAGTGTATTTTTATGTATTTAATATAGGTATTTCGGCAATTTTTTATAGTTACAACATATGATTAAAAAATTTACATAGAAACAATTAGTAGAATTCAATTAATTTTATTTTTTAAATTACTATACAAATTTATTAATGTCAGTCCGTTTAAAATGTATTAAAAGTTTCTAGGTTCAAAATGGTTACTCTAGATTCATGTTAACAGAGTCGCCATCTTGTAAACATTTGATACTGATGTAATGGACGATGGCAACCTACTCATTCATTCCAACTAAAGTTGACTTGTGAATGTTTATTTTATACAGTTTAGTTTTAAGGTGTACTATTTGGAATTCAACACTATTAATGTCACACAATAACATATACTGTTTAAATGTTCGGTTTGATCACTTAATTATAAAGATGAAATATCAGTGTCCAAGTGTTGTGTTTGAAATGCAGTGAACATTATGTCCAATGAATGTGTTTTACTTCTTACTAGGCTTTCTTTTGTATGTTGTTAATTATATTTTGCTTTATAAATTATTTCTTTTTATTTTGTTAGTTATATTTTTCTTGTAAATTATTTTCCCTTGGCCTTTTCAACACTATTATTATTATTCAATACAACAGTTCTTCTTTACTTTGAACTTAAGATTTACAATGTTTAATGATTATTTAATATTTCTTTCACTAATCTAATATACAGCACTCTTCTGTTTAGATGTTCTCTGATCAAATGCTTAAACAAGAGTGAGTTGGTGTCCTTTCTAGAATAAGGCACTGTTAGAAATCCAACTTTCCTCTTCTTCCTTTGGCCAAATTTTATACTACTGTTACGATGGTATATAACTGATAGTCGTATGGTACAGTGGAAAAACAAAATACAAGATACCAATGAAGTCACTTAAAACCAGCTTTATCACAATTCACAATTTGTAATAAACAAGATAGTCTCTTACAACAGTTCAAGGAAAAATTTTCCACATGCAATAATAATGTAAACTATAAAGAATTCCACAGTAATATAAAGACTTTGCTACAATACTTCTACAAACACTCAATCCGCACAAAAGAAAATGCTCAACACCACTAAACTAACAAGTGGCTGCTATGACTTTTTATAGGTAGCGCACAACTTGTAGAAATTTTCCAGCCTCACTTCACGCCACTTAATGCATATCTCAAGTGTTCTTAAATACACTTGAACCTACTTGAGAGCATCCTTACACCTGCCGTACTGGACAGGGGAGGAAGAGTGGAGAATGTTATAGGCTTACACTGCCCCCTCCTTAAGACTGTTCGTCCCGAACTGGCAAACCATCTTTGAAGTAATACTTGGCAAGGCGATCTAGGTGGAAGACCTTGAATTTTCACTGTCCTTCCTATTGAATCCGATAAACAACATCGTTCATTCTCCTTTTCACAGTGTAAGGTCCTTCCCAGGTGGTCTGAAGTTTAAGTCAGCGACCACGATGGTGCTTTGGGTTGAACAACCAAACATGATCTCCTTCTTGGAAACCCACACTATTGCTGTGAACGCATACCGAATTTTCATTTTATCACTAGCCATCTTCAGCTGACCTCTTGTCAAGTGATAATTTTTTGCAGTTGGTTTTCTAGTTGCGAGGAATAGTTCTGTGGCTTTTGGGACTGAGTATCAGAAGGTCTGAACATCAAGTCCCTAGGAAAATGAATCTCCCGCCCAAACACCAATTTTTCTGGAGACCTACCAGTTGTGTCGTGTACTGATGACCTATACGCCATGAGGAATAGTGGTATATGTTGATCCCAATCTGTTGGTTCTCATCAACAACCTTCGAAAGATGCTGCTCAAGTGTCCTACTGACACTCTCAACCATTCCGTCTGACTGAGGATGGAGAGGCGTTGTCCTGGTATTTCGAATTCCGAGTAGATGGCATAATTCTTTAAACACTCCTGATTCGAAATTTCTTCCTTGATCCGTATGGATTTCTGTAGGTGCTCCATAACGGCAACAGAAGTTGTGAACTAACACCTTTTCCACAGTGGTAACCTCCTGATTTGGAATTGCATAAGCTTCCACCCACTTAGTAAAATAGTCGCCTATGACCATGATGTACTGGTTTCCATTGTCAGTAACTGGGAAAGGTCCAGCAATGTCTGTGGCAATTCTCTCGAATGGCAGTCCAACGTTATACTGTCTCATTTCCCCCTGCTTCTGGTTTATGGGCCCTTGCTTGCAGCACATATTTCACATGTTCGACACCATTCCTCTACATCATGGCGAAGATGAAGGCAATAGAATCGCTTCCATATTTTGTCAAGGGTTTTGTTAACGCCAAGATGACATCCAGACATTCCATCATGCATCTGCTTCAAAACAGACTGCACTTTACTTCAGGGAACTATCAGCTGCATGACCACGTCTCGTCCATCTGCACTTCCCAAGCCCTTTTCAGCAATCCTAAGTTCTCTAAGGTAAGATATTTCCATTGTGCCCAGTAGCTCTTCAGAACTTTGGAACCATGGCAGATATCTTGCCAATCCAGGTGGCGACCTTCCTTTTTTTGCTGTCAAGATCGGTCCAATGTCTTCCATCGATCAACTGTGCTTGTCGAAAATCTTGTGTCATCCAGCTGTCTGCCAGGTAATCTACAGCGATGGCTTGAACATGTATATATCCGTTCTGCTCTTCCTTTCTGCGGCAATGTAGACAATCTTCCAAGCACAGTCTTCAGGATGAGCCATCTGCATTATCATGCAGGCTCCCCCACCTATCTTGTACCTTGAAATTGTACTTTTGCAGATATTCAAGACAATTTGCCAACTGCCCTTCCGGATTTTTAAATCGGAAGAGCCATGCCGGTGCATAGTAAAAACTCCCTCCTATAGAGGTATGTATGGAAGTGCTCCAAAGCTTGGACAATTGCCAGCAATTCTCTCCTTGCAAAGCAATAATTTCTCTCTGGTTTAGAAAGCTTCTTGCTGCAATACACTATTACTCGTTCTTCACCGTTTTGGACTTGAGACAAAACTGCTCCTAGATCAGTGTTGCTTGCGTTTATGTTTACGATGCACTTCCCTTCGGAAGCTGGGAAAGCGAGAATTGGCTGCAAACATAATGCAATTTTCAAAGTCCTAAATGCTTGATCACACTCTCTCGACCACTGGACGTTTTGTTCATTTCCTGTTAGCTCATGCAGTGGTTTAGAAATAGTAGTGAACCCTTTCACAAAATGTCTGTAATATGAACATAACTCCACGAACATCCGAAATTCGTGTTTATTCTTTGGAACTGGCCAGTCTCTTACATTGTCCAGTCTACTTTATTAGGATCCACACTAATGCCCACTGCTGAGATCAGATGGCCCAAATACTGGTACTTCCTTCTGGAATAGAGAACCCTTTTTCGGGCTCAGGTTCAGTTGGACATCGTGAATTCTAGTTAGAACCTCTTTAAGGTTTTTCCATATGGTCTTTGAAAGTCTTCCCAATGACTATGACAACTTCTATATAAACAAGGCAAGTTTTCCATGCCAGGCCTCGGAGGGCCAGATCCATCAATCTTTAGAATGTTGCCAGTGCATTTCACAGAGTCCAAATGGCATGACTTTAAACTGAGAAAACATACTGGAGAAAAATAGAGGTTATGAAATACACTGTGCAGAATGCGATGCTATTTAAATCGGACAATGTGGCTGTGCTCTAAAACATCACATTTCTGAATATAAGAAGGGGATTTTAACCAATATAGCCAATACAGGTTTTGCAGATCACTGCTTACAACACTATCACTTCATAGATACGAAAAACATAACACTACTCCACAACATACAAAAAGGTAAAAAATGGATTTGTTAGAAATTCTAGACATTAAAAAAATCAATAAAAAATAACAAAAATTTAACAAATGAACAAACTGAATTCTGTGTATCCCCATTATTAAAAGCTGTTGTAACGGGACAAATATTTGGGCTGTATTTTATTATGTCATCAAGTGTATTAACGAGGAGTTACCCACACAGGGTCTCAATTTTAACAGTCGGCGTTCACTTGTGGAACATCCATTTGCACGTTTGTCCAGAAAGCCTGTCAACATGCACCGTTTTCAGGTGCTCCGGAATGTCTCAAAGCGCACACATGCTTGCCCTCACAGATAAATCGACACGTACAAGGCTCGCCAGCCAGCCACAAGGAATTTACCGTACCGCGTGGCCACTAATTACTGTGTCACGTGATTCCTTTTGGGTCTATCACAAGCAAGCTGGTGTACACGAGAACGCCTTGGCCATCTTGAAAAACGCCGGCGTCTAGGAAGTCGGCTAATAACACCTAACGCGAGCAGTTGCGTTATCGCACGGTCCGACTGAAATATATTTAGCAATATAGACGAACCGGCCGAAGGAGTAAAAATGTGATAGCAAAAGTGTAAATAAACAATAAAAAACACCGGTTCAGCATAAAGGCTCGTGAACTGAAAATCTATAAAAACTTTCAAAATGTGGTTTAAATCATAATTTAAAGTGGTGTAAAGAATGTGAGAAATCAGTTAAAATTCAGTGGCGTCAAAATTAAATTGTGAGAACTAATTTCGGACGAAAAGTGAGAGAAGACGTAAGAAGTACAACGCATAGTTTACGGTGACGACATCACCACCGTAACTGTATGACAAACCAATAATTATGAAATTTTAATAAAAGAGCTCTAAACAAATAAAACGAAAATGGGAAAAAGTATGAAAGTCGAGTATGAATGAGAGCAATTACTGGGTTGCCTTTCTATAATTTAATTAATTTTTTACGTTAAGGGTTGAAACTAGTTATTAGAATATTTACCATGTTAAAGTAGCCTAAATGTTTGTTTTTGTATTTTTTGAAGAAAATTAATTAAGATAAACAGTAATAGTTTTGAGAAGAAAATGAATACTAAGTAAATTTAAAAGAAAATTAAAACAAATGTTGAAATTGAATAATAAACAGAGCTGATTAACATAGTCAAAGAGCGTGTTTATTACGTAACTAACCCAGTAACCTCTCTTACAGACTGTGAGTTCGTGTAACAGGATCCTGGACCCGAGAAGGTAAGAGTTATGAGAATTGAGAATAATGTTGAAAATACATTTATATTTCTTTTATTAATTGTGTAAAAAATATGAAAGTTATCACTGTTATTTAGTTTAGTTAATTTTATATTTTGCATTCAGATTATATTTAGTTTTTACAGACACTTGACCTTCCCTTAGCTCCTGCAACTCCCCTCTCCATCTTCACACCTCACGCATGTTCCTATACACGCCCTAAACAGATGTCCATTACCACCCTTACATCATCTGTTCACTCATCTCTTTGACAACGGCTTAAGAAGTCGAAACAGCTGTCAGAGTTAAATAAAATCTGTGAAACGTACGAAGTGTTTATATATTTTTAAAAACCTTTGTATTAATATGTTTCATCAAGTGCCCAGCTAGTTATCAATTAATATCATGAGTTAACGTTTCACCCAATTCAATTGGCTGAAAGCCTTCTTGGCTTTCTGTGACCTAACCTTTTTACAAACTTTACAATTTTCAACTAGTTTATGCACTGAAAACATTTACGATAGTACAATACATATCTTTTAATTTAATTTGATCAGAAGCAGAGGTATAAAAGAGTTTGCAGTACAATAAGCAAGACATTTAGTTTAATTTTTGTTTTATGAAAAGATTGGAGTTCCTAATCACAAGGGGCAAATTTGCTTAGCATATTTTGTGGTAATGCCTCACGTGTACATATCCATTCTAGAAGAACTGAAGTCAGCCAGATGTGTGTTGGTTTTCTGCTGTGGAGGATAAGGAATCTGCAAAATGACTTCTACAGGCAGCTAGTAAGGAAATTATTATTAACTTGACAATCTCCTTGAATTTTTTCTGACGCTGATGGCATCAATGAGCACAGTATACAATTTAAACCAGCTTTTGGAGGAGTTATTATGTTTTGTGACGGCAGCGGTATGGGAACATCTGCTCTCCGGTACCAGCGGCGGACACAGCGAGCCAATCGGGGATCAGCAGCCGAGACGTGATAACTAACGTGCTCGGAGCGAGCCAATCAGCGATCCCGGTTAGTGCATAAAACCTGGGCCGGCAGAAAATTTTGATGCACTCTTCATCGCCACGCCATCGGACGCACTTCATCTCCTCTCCTCTCTCGGACGACATCAGCATGGAGTCAGCCGGAAGGAACGGCCAAAGAATAGAACCGGCGTTCTTGCGTCTTTGCCCCCCAGTTCCGCGCCAGCAATAGGACGTCGCTGGGCTGGCAGCCGACTCTACAACCGATGCCGAAAGAAGAGGAGGACTGCAGTGTGCCACGAACAGCGGGCACAGCCGCCGAACATCTCAGCATGGCACGACCAACATCAGGCTTCTCGCTACACGGTCCTTTTTAGGGCCACCAAGAACACTAGAGTGTACGACTGGTGCCATTTGTCATGCGGCAAGCCTTTTGTCCGGTGACAGTTTATATAAACAACTATGATAGATTCAAAATAAAATTAAGTCACTTTGTCTTTTAAGGTTCTTTAAATTGTCTGTTGGAGGAAATTAGTTACCACATAACTGGACTGCTGATACGGAACATATCACAATCAAAAACCAAGAAAATATTTGGAATACTTTTTATTACTACTTCAATATAACCAACTTTTGTCCGTGCGAAATTTACTGTATATTTTCAAGCTAGTACGGAATACACAAAAAAGATGTAGCTAGATGTAACAGACCACTGGGCAATTCATGAAGTTTTAAAAATGAATACAGATTATACATGAAATAAAAGTAAGCAGGCCTTAGTAAAAAACAAGACAATGCATGAATACATATGACAACTCCAACCCTACCATGTACTTTGCCACTGTATCTGGTAATGCACACTGTTTCTTTCTGCCAGTGGTATGTACCATGGCCAGAGGATGCAACAGACCATTGCTCTATGCACGAGAGAAGAAAATAAATACCACGATGACTTTGTCCAGCATGAAGGTGAGGCAAGACTGCTTCTGGGCAACTTTGAACTAATGGACTATAATTTTTTTTTTTTGATTGAACTTTCTGTCTGTGACAATTACAGTGCATCCACAGAAAGTGAATATCCCTATGACCTTGTATTTAATCAACAACATTTTCAATCTCTTGTTCCTTACACATTATTATCTCACAAAAACCAACTCACAGTGGCAGCATTCAACTGGTATCCAAGAAGTGTGTATGTGGTGAATGTCAGAACCGATATTATAACTGGTGTTGTTGCCCAGAAGTAAACACACATTGCGTCCAAGTACTTGCGGCCTTTCAGGTATTTCAGTTCATTATGACGGATACCTGTTAAACAGCAAATTACACAGCTTCAGTTATCTGATATAGTAGTCTATACATATATACCAATATATCTATCACAAATATAGGGGTCTATTCTGCTTTTTGCCAGTCAATACAATTCCGTATATATCGGGTTGTTGTGGTACCACGCGCATGCGTGTTTTTTCTCACTGTCTTTTCTCTCCCCCTCACGTCAAAATACAAACCTTAAACGATAAATACAATTTAGTGGTTAAGTCTAACTTTTGCTAAACTTGTGTTGCTACCACTAATACTCACTTACACTTCCATGAGCGCTTTCAAGCCTCTCGACTCATCTTCAGATGGGAACAACAACCTGTTTAAAAACCTTCCCCGTTTATATATCTTTCCTACACCCGGAAGCGTCAACTTAACATAGCAGGTAAACACCCTTGTTACGCCTCAACGAACAAACCAAAACAAACAAACAGCCGGGCTACCACCCCTTGTCTTAGTACTTTTCCAATCCTGACTGGTAACTTTCCAATAGCCTTGTACTTTTTCACCAAGTATCATACTGCTACCAACCTTTTTATACTATATTTCCATCTTCCTTAATGTATGGTAAAACATATATTAATTTTCAAATTGCACCTTTGAATTAACTAAACTGTTTAAATTCTTTTTTCTTTCCTTTAGTATTTCTAACTCCTCTCTCAACTTCCTTTCTACCTGATTTTGTTCGACCTTTACAATTTCATATTCGTCTAACGGATTAACAAATTTATGATTTTTGTTTACAAAATGTCTAGCATATAATGAACTGGATGTTCTATTTCCTTCCCCTCTTTTATGATCCGTCAGCCTACACTTACGTAGGCTTTTATGATCCGCCGGGTCGAACTTACGGCCCGTTTCGCCTATGTATAATTTACTACAATCCTTGTATTTAAGTTTATATACCCCACTTTTTGGTAAAATCGGAATTTCTTCTGTACTACTATTCTTAATTTTATCAAACACTGTCATACATCTTTTAATTGCTACATCTATATCATACTTCTTAAAACATTCTATAAATACTTTTTGTCCTCGTTCCTATGTATGTTACCGATCCCATATAATTTCTATTGTTACGACATCACAGAACAATCTACGTGTTTGTCGAATGTACCAGAAGAATCTTGCTCTAATGTATATGTATAGGCATACGTGACTATAGACACATTTGCGAGAGTCTTCTCGATGCCACCAGCCGTGCGGACTGTGTCAAGGCCGCAGTTAATTACATAGTTCATACGGACGCTAAGACGCAATTTGGAACGTCCTGGTCTGTAAGCGTTGTATAAATACTTGGCGGCAGCTGCCTCAGTAGTCAGTATAACAGCGATATATTTACAGAGCGGTTCAAGTTATGATCGGGCGAGATTACTGTGTACATTCAAGTAGTTATTAGTGAAGTGTTGTGTTTTATAATCGGGCGGTATAATTGTAATACAATTGTGTTTAATATTAGTGACATTTTATTGCGTGTGAACAATTTTTTATTTGATTTGTTGTAGAGACTGTGTTGTTAATTATGAACTGTTAACTGTGGAAATTAAAGCTGGTAATTAGTGACTTAATTGGTGGGTACAGTGGCGAAGCTAGTAGTTAATGAATGGGTAGGCAAAAATCTTACCTTAAGTTTTTTTTAAGGAATCACTAAAAGGAAGGTGGTTCAAATCGGACACTGAGGTAGAGTCTGCTGTTAGCGAATGGTTCTGCAAACAGCCGTAAGAATTTTACTAGCAGGGAATCTACAGATTAGTGCAAGAGTGCGACTCGTGTCTTAATGTTAATAAAGACTTCTTTTAAAATCGTCGAATAAAAAATGCTTTACAGCTCTAAACGTGTTTCTATTGAACAATCCTTGTATAAGTCATAAAAAATAATACATCTGATTGAACTTCAAATTTTTAAACTTGATTAGTTTCTATATATTATATGTTTAATGTTACCAACAATTCAAAAAACAATCTTGATCATCTGTTAGTTCAGCGGAATGACCGGGACACTTTTAATAACCGCATAAAATAAGCACACTTATAAACAACACAGCGCGCTTTAACTTAACTGTTTACACCATAGAAGTGAGATATGCCTCAACGCTCTATGTGTACAGCACGGGACAATCCCCCTCCCCCGCACTTCCCTATCTAGCCTGCACATTGCTTACATACGATGTATACAAAAAAACGCTGAGGCAAGTTCACGTTGCCTCATTCACTTTATGCCGAATCTCACCTGTCACCATCTAGGGGTCGCTCAGTAAAGCACATTTCGGATTAATAAATTCGACAGTCACAGTAACAATGTATAATCTTTACGTTACGTAGTTTATACGTATTTATAATTTTTATTCTACAGAATTTTAGGGTAGGCATTGCCTCAATTGCCTCCATGTAACTTCGCCACTGGTCTTGTACTGTATTTTGTTTCCACTGTACCTACGACGATCAAGTAGACTGTCATAACACTATCCTTCCTATCTCCCTATTTTCTCCTGTACGGATCTTATCCATTATTTTATTAACTACGTTCATATTATAATAATTATTTTTCGCTATCTCTTTTATCCTCTTTAACTTGTTATCCCTGATAACTTCATCTTTTAAACACACGTCCAAGCGTTTAACAGTGCCATTTTGTATTTATATAGTATAAAAAGGTTGGTAGCAGTATGATACTTGGTGGAAAAGTACAAGGCTATTGGAAAGTTACCAGTCAGGAATGGAAAAGTACTGAGACAAGGGGTAGTAACCCGGCTGTTTACCTGCCTGCTATGTTAAGTTGACATTTCCGGGTGTAGGAAAGATATATAAACGGAGAAGGGTTTTAAGCAGGTTGTTGTTTCTATATGAAGATGAGCCGAGAGGCTTGAAAGTGCTCATGGAAGTGTGAGTATTAGTGGTAGCAACACAAGTTTAGCAAAAAAAAAAACAAACCGTACTACCTCAATTCGTGAAGGTTATGTCTAAGATTAAAGATCTAACTTAACCTTTTGGTTTTTAAAAATAAACTAGACATTAAATTTTTAAATTTCTTTAATTAGTGTACATTAAATGGCTGTATTTTTTATTGTATGGATAAAAGGGTGTACTTATTGAAAATACTGAAATTAAAACCTAGTTCCCATTTATCGCACATGATTACGGTACAGACGATTTTACTTAAATCTAATGTATAACCAAATAAGTACATTAAAATCCTCTTTCCAACATAATGCAATAACAAGCAGTATACAGTTTCTATTAAGATGCAAATGATTAAGTATTAATAATGGTTTACTACAGTCTGAGTTAATGCAAATAAAATTGGAGAACGATATAAAAATATTAAAGACTGCTTGTGTATTACATAAAAAGTTATTATAGTAAGGACCCTTGTTACTGAATAGAAACAAATAGGACTCTATACTTTAGTATAGAATAAAATTCACCTTTTTTCTAAAATCTATTGTTATTAAAAAGTTTGAAGTAACAACTTCTTAGCTTTGAAAAAGAACAGTAACGACCCAAAATGTTTTTATACTCTTGAAAAAAAGGTCATTAACAAAAGGTTATTGCCTTCATCTTCGCCACGACATAGAGGAATGGGTTCGGACATGTGAAATAAGTGCAGCAAGCAGGGGCCCACAAACCAGAAGCAGGGGGAAAATAAGACAGTATAACGTTGGACTCCCTTTCGAGAGAATTGCCATAGACATTGCTGGACCATTCCCAGTTACTGACGATGGAAACTGGTACATCATGGTTATAGGTGACTACTTTATTAAGTGGGTGGAAGCCTACACAATTCCAAATCAGGAGGTTACCACTGTGGAAAAGGAGTTAGTTCACTACTTCTGCTGCCGTTATTGAGCCGCTATGGAAATCCATACGGATCACAGGAGAAATTTTGAGTCAGGAGTGTTTAAAGAATTATACCATCTACAAGGAATTCAAAGACCAGGACAAACGCCTCTCCATCCTCAGTTGGACGGGATGGTTGATAGTTTCAATAGGACACTTGAACAGAATCTTTTGAAGGTTGCTGACAAGAATCAAATTGACTGAGACCTTGATATCCTGGGGGCTTGATCACCTGAGACTCAGTCACAAGAGCCACAGAACTATTCCTCGCAATTAGAAAACCAACTGCAAGAAATTAATAAGAGGACGGCTGAAGATATCCAGTGATAAAATGAAAACTCGGTATGACATTCGCAGTAATAGTGTGGGTTTCTAAGAAGGCGAACAGGTTTGGTTGTTCAACCCAAAGCGCCATCATGGTCGCTTACCTAAACTTCAGACTAACTGGGAAGGACCCTACACTGTAAAAAAAAGAATCAACGATGTTGTATATCGGATTCAACAGGAAGGACAGTGAAAGTTCAAGGTCGTCCACCTAGATCGCCTGGCTAAGTATTACTTCAGAGATGGCTTGCCAGTTCGGGACGAACAGGCGTAAGGAGGGGGCAGTGTTACATAATGCGGAAAAAGTGTTACACCATAACAGAACATTCTACGTGTTTCTCGGCTATTCCAGTGGAATCCGGCTGTAATGTGTGTGGGCGTACATATTGCTGCTACTTTGAGATGAAGGACAATTACGTGACACTTGTAATTGTCTGCAACAAGACTTTTCAAGGCTGCAATCAATTACGCTCTAGTGTTTTCTAGTAGACGGGTATTATGGAATAGGCTAGAATCTCAGTGGGGTATAAATACTTCAGCGACGCTTAGTCAGTTTTAGTGGTGATTTCTTCCAGTGCGGTTTGAAATATTGTGGCGAAGTGTTATGTGTTTTATAATTGTGAGAGACTCGTTGATGTTGTTATTGCATGTGAACAATTTTTATTTGATTTGTTGTAAGAGGCTAGCTTGTTGATTACAAAGTGTTTAATTGTGATAATTAAAGCTGGTGATTAGTGACTTAATTGGTCTCTTTTATTTTTGTTTTCCACTGTACCATACAATAATCAGTCAACCATTGTAACAATATTACTTTATTAGAAGATAAATTTGCTACAATTTTTTGAAATAACACTAAAAACGATGGTTCTCCAGGAAAAAAAAGGTGCTTATGAAAGTGTTAATCAACAATTAAATAAAAATGTTATTTCATGAATCACAGATTGAGAATGACCACCTATAAAGGAGAGGACTGCTGTTAATGATTTTTACAGATCATGCAAGGTTAATGTTTTTACATGCTTTCCATATAACAGTTATAGTTTTTTAGAAATATATTCATATTATGACATTTCTTGTTTAAAACATCTATAAACATTCATTTTGAATTTCCACATTATTTTACTGTTATATAGATTAAAAAAAAAATCAATAATATTTTTCCTAAAATTATTTTTTTATGGACAAATAATTCTGTTCATTCCACGGCACTGACTAAAAGCGTTTTTTTTTAAATGCTTATGCTACTTCCATACTGATTAATATTATGGTGTATTGAAATTACTGAGATGAATTTACAGGTTACTGTGGTAATTAAATAGTTTAAGTTGTACATCACTTTACAAAATGTACATATGATGATACAATTGGTGGAAATAGTAGTAGTCCTCTCTGATTTTAACACAATTGAACTGTATTGTATCTTATCAGTTTTATACTTGATAAACTTGCTTTTATACCTGTTATCTTCTCAATGAAATGATCTTCCCACACATGAAGTTTGACAACTCGAATTCCTTTCAGAACTTCAGCAGTGACTTGTACTCTCTCGTCTTTATGCTTCATCAGTTTCACACTGAGGCGACCTGCACAAATTTCAGACAAATGTTTTTAAACTCAAAACATAAATTAGGACAGTAAAACGTCTCTTAATGGAGATTTCTCAGTAAGATATTTTTAAAATCCTGGCACTTTCATATACGATGGAATGGTTCAAATAGTTTTGAAAAACAAATCCAGTGAATAATGAATGCAGTTACTAAAACTGTACCCAATTTCTCTGTAAAGGACAGTGTTTGACAAAGTGTTTCTCACTGTGGGTTTATGTGACTCAATTTCTTTATTTTCTATGAAGAATACATTCTCTGTTAAACATACATTCTGATATTTTCCATGGAGTAAACTTTCTAATACTTATTCTCTGTGGATAAAACCTGCACTGTCACTATGCCTACTGAGTAATGGCGCTAGGGCTTTATAAAAAAGTACAGTATTCTAGTGAAAAATTATACGAATTCAGCTAATCTGAACCTATTCGTTTATCTGATCAACAAATAGTTACTGTGCTTTCAAATGGTTTCCAACTTTTGTAACTGAAATACATGATTGTAGAAAAATTCTTTTTAACTACTTTCACAATTTTGTAATAAACTAGAAATGAAGTATTGTAATAATTGTCTATAACCTTTTCAAATATACCCGCCCAAAACATCACCTACCTTTGCAATTTAATTCTCGCACCTACCTTACATCTCATCAACACGTCATAGGGTCGCCAGCATATTTGGAGTTAATATGCAAACTATTCCACTCTTTTCATTAAACAATACCTGTATGATTTAAATGCTTTATTTCCCTGGACTCAGAAGACTCTAGAATTCGTTTAGGCGAGATTTGGATGCAGCAAACAGACGAGGTTGCAGCGCAATAATTATATTCAACACGTGGTCTTTGTGGTATAGTAATTGGTTTTTATTCTCATTTTTTTTTCAAACGGGCGTTGCCCTTATATATCTATGTGATTAGTAAATCACCCAACATTGAACATATATAGGGAAGAGGGGGGTACATTTGAACTGGGGGCACATTTGAACAGTGTCTATTTCTCTCAGTTACCTAATACAATAATTTAACTATTTTACCAGTATGTTGGTAACACTACATCCTACAAACCTCTTCAGTCAGCAGCCATTTTGCTTGCAGCTGAAAATATTTGTTTACAGAAGTCTGTTTTAGACGTATTTTTGTGACTCTCGAAGCTTGAATTTGTAAGAGCCTGGTGAATTCAAGAGAGTGTATCAACATTGTATCGAGGTGCCCATTAAAAGTAAGTTTAATTCTTAATATTTGTATGTACTCAGTTATATGATTTGCTTAACCTCAATTATATGCAAGTCACTTTTGTTTTAGAATATCTTAGGGGGTACATTTGAACATGGCATGTGGGGCACATTTGAACATGTTCAAAACTGCCCCTTAATGACATTTTTGTATTAAAATAACATTTATTAAAATACAAATTTTGTCTGAAAACACTAAACCACAATTGTCATATGGTTAGTAATTCGTTCTGATGCTTTCATTTAATTAATTAACAAAGAATCATAAAGACAACAAAAATTATTGAGTTATTCATCAGGCAAATTATGAAATTTAGATGAAGTCTTAAGTTTTAGATATTTAGTGTGTATGTGTTCTTGATTGAATAAATAATTGCTAAACATGTCTGCATAACATAATTGTAAACATGGTTAAGATAGAAATTTTATTTATGTTAATCGATTATAAGAATTTTAATATTGACGGTTGACTGCTGTTTACAACTGTACAAATGTTACAATAGCATTACAGCCTACTATAGTTTTTTATGCTACTCTAATTTGCAGACGTTTTGAACATTTGTAAATTTTGGTTTGTAGAAAAATGGTGAGGAACTACAAAAGAAAGAGGGAACGTGTAGAAGAAGACACTATGCAACAAGCAGTAAGCGCTGTTATTGATGGAGGAATGCCTTTAAGAGAAGCAGGTGATTTATATGGTGTTAAACACAATACCCTGTTCTACAGGGTGAAGAAAATGAAGGAGAATCCAGGTAAAACAAATGATTACTCTTCTTTGTACACAGTTAATCAAGTGTTTACAAACAACCAAGAAGAGATGTTACAAGAATACATATTAAAGTGTTCGAAAATGAATTATGGTCTTAACTATATACAAATACGTAAACTAGCATTTGAGTATTCAGATAAACTTGGCTGTTGTCCTTAAAAGTGGAAAGTTAAAGGGACTACTGGCATAGAATGTAACGGGGCAAAAGGAGGGGCTTTTTATTTTATTAAATTTGGGTTTTATTTTATTAAAATATTATTAAATTATTAAAATTTATTAAGTTAAATAGAATAAAATGTTTACAGGCGTTGAACAAATTTTAAACTTAATGATGAGATTCATTTGAGATAATTGTACTAAATAGAAACTATAATTAAAAAGTAATAATAACTGAAAGGTGATGTAAAATAAATGTTAATAATAAATTTGGAATTTTTGAGGAATATAATTGTAGTGAGTGAGAAATAATGAAATGATGTTATGTAGACGGATTAATTTAGTTATTAAGTGGCTAGTACGGTGGTGGCATGTGCCACGGTAGATAGCGGTAAGGGTTGGGGGTAACAGAGAGTGTTACCTCCATCGGAGGCCAAAATGGCGTAAAATACGCGGCACACCCTTTATATAATTTTGTATTATATACTGATAGATTGCCGTGCCGTGTATAATAATGATGATGATAACATGCTTGAATTTAGAGATGATTTCCCCGACTTTTCGGGCGATTACTGCCTTACCAGCACTAATCGTGGTTTTGGCTAGCGGTCAGCTATGGCCATAAATTAAGAACCTTGACCATAGCTGGCTTGAAATTGGTTTATATTTGAAATTGATGGGGGATGAATTTAGGGGAAATCCCTGGAACTATGGAACAGCGGCTACCACTCTGTTCGAGTAGGAACAGCAAGGCCAGGTGGTAGACCCGTTTTAAGGGCGTATAAATATATAACAAAGATATAATGATATCTATCAATTTTAAATGTAACGCTGAAGCAAGGACACGGAGATGACAAATTCCTCCACCAATGCCGTCCTTGTGGAAGCAAATGGGCGCAACAGTCCACCAGAAAAAAGCAATAGTGTGTGTGGCAGGGTGGTTGCTCAGGGGAGCAACGAATTAAAAATTTTGTGACTTAAAGATGATGACTCGCTCTTGCACTAATTAAATAATTGTATCATGATTTGAGAGATAGATGCATTAGATGTTTATTATTCGGTCTTATAAATGTATTAGTTTATTGTGTTATAGGTAAGTGTTGATAAAATGTGTAATTTGTATAATTTTGAAATGTGTTTATAGTAAGGTTATTCACCTTGCTAAGAAATCAGCTGATCAGCTGTAAAATGTCACTTATAAATTGTTTGCAAATTTCCAAGGTAATCAATGGTTGAGTATATTGATGTTAATGTGTTAAAAGATTTTAAGTTGAATGATGAGAAAATAATTTGAGATAGTTGAGAATTTTAAGTGATGTGTAAAAGATAAAAATGGGAGATCTTGGGTGATTATTGTTTTGTTGGGACATGTAGATCAGTCCATGTTGAATTAAAGGGGTACTAGAGATGAATAAATATTGTTGTGAATTAATGTAATGTAGAAGTTGAGTATTGATAGTGACACAGTAGCTAAGGGGAAAATATGTAGAGTAACTGATTGATATATTGAGTTAATAAATAAGCGGAGATATTTTGTTGTAGTTGAAAGTGATGTATTGGGAGAGTAATTAGAGTTGATGGGAATTTTGTAAAGGGGGTGGTGTGGTAAGAGTCCGCAACGAAAGGTGTTGGGACGGGAAGGGACCGTTTAGCACCGGAAAGGGTTGCCTAGGTATAATCCAGGGACCAGATAAGGGAATGAGCTTTGGGGGGGGAACACATCCTTAGTACAAAGGGGTAGAGTATTTTTTTTTATATAAGGGTAGAATGATGCGAATGGAATTGAGTAGTAAGTTGGGTTTAGAGATTGTTGGATAGATGTTTTTGATAGAGATGGGTGTCATGTTAGTTAGAGCTGTTAGTGATATTAGAGTCAGAAGGGGAAGATTATAAATGTATACATGCCAAGTGGTAAATTAAATTGTTATGAATAAATGAATCACCCAAATTTATTGAGAATGTTAAAGAAAGAGAGTCATAGTAAAAATATAAATTCAATGGAAACAAGTGACAGATTTTAATAGAAGTTGAACTAATTAAAGCTATAAAATGTGTAATTTTGAGTAATTTAAATGTCAATTTTATTGTTAATTATAATAATACTATGTTAATTTTAAAGGTCATATTTTATTATGTTGTTGTGTTTGAAGATAGAATTTTAAAAGATGTTTAATGTATTTTATGATGTAGCCTCTGTATAACCTATGTAGGTCAAGGTTGTGGACTTGACCCAGTTTGATCAGCTGATGGGTGATGTTGTAAACTAAACCAGTTTTGGCAATGAAGTGATGCCAATTTTGTTGTTTGATTGATTTAAATAATTTTAAATTTTCTGAATATTGAGAAAAGTATATTTTAATAAATTAAAAATTTTTTTTGAAAAAAAAAATTTGATTTTCTGTGCCTGCCACCTAATTGATGTTTTGAGTTTTAAGTGTATTATTGTTTAGGTGTATTACTAGTGTTTTTTATTGAATTGTATTGTTTAGTATGTATGTCTAATCCAAGGTTAGGATAAATGAGTTCATGTGTAGTTAGATGTTCAATTTATTTGTTTTTCTGATTATGAATAATAGTGAAGAGAATTAATAGAGTGATGAATTATGTAACAGATTTTTGATTTTAGAAGGTCACTTAAATGAGTTTGATTTAATGATAAATATTTTGAATTTGAAAAATGTATTATAAGAGTATGTACGAGCCCAGTAACTGCTAAAGGCAGCCCAGTGTGCAAGGTAAGGGGGAACATATTGGTTGAGGATCTGGCGTGGTATAAGACCAGGGGTTTGGATTTTGGGGGGTAGCATGTTAGACGGTTAGGTGCGCTGTGGTGCGTGTCTGTTCGATTTTATGGTGTTGGGATCTCGAATAGAGAAGTCCAGTGATCTCGTTCAGATGCGGCCATAGTAGCCGAGCCAGGGGGGTAGTTTACCCATGATGTATAAGAACTAATGGGGGTTTGTTGGCACCATATTCTCACCGATCCTCTTAGGGGTTTAGCAATGAGATTTCTTCTGTTTTGGCAGAAGATCTCTCATTGGGGGGGTATTGTTAACAGGGCAAAAGGAGGGGCTTTTTATTTTGTTAAATTTGCGTTTTATTTTATTAAAATATTATTAAATTCAGTTTCATCTGTGAGGACAGCCACGTGTTCAAATGAAGCGTAGTTAGAACAAAGGACTTGTGAGGTAATGCCAATGCAATGGAATGTCGTGTTGTTGACGGTGATACAATTCTTGGAACTTTGATGCTGTGTGACACCCGCACACAAGCGCGCTAACTCCAGCACGTGCGCAGACGACGCCAAGAAGTTTAAAACAATATGGCTCGGAGACGAAGGTTTTGTTCGCACATGGTCCGAGCTGGAGGATATAAGTTTAAGTCACGCCTATTGTGTGACATAAACCTCTGGACACAAATATTGTCGACGTCCAACACACAAAAACCACATGTGTTGGCTGAACAGTAACAATGACTTTGGTACACAAGGCATTGCTTTCCGCCTTGTCCGAGAGAAATGTAATTGGGGGAACTTGGTGAACGCTCTGCCCAGTTCTCTCACCGACGCTTACCTGGCCAGGTAACCGCCCCACGGGGCTTATTAAAAATTTGTGAATATCAAGTAAAAGGGAGTTTCAGTTATTAAAAAATAAGACAGTGATGCTAGTTTTCGGCAAAAAGATGACATCATAAATTGTTTTTGGACATAGACGAACTTTGTAAATGAGGTAACATGAGGTCGAGGGGACGCCACGTGCCGGCAAGGGGTATCTGGTTAATTTTGGGGTAATAAAATGGGGCGCATATATATTTAAAAAAGGGTTTTGAATGGTGTGAATGTGAGTGCGGGCAGGCTGGGCTGTTTTCTTTAAGATAAGATGTAATAGAATTTTAGTAATATATAACCATGTCATAAATATCGTCAAAATGTTTTGTTTATTTTAAATTTTGGCAAGAAGTAATTAAATGGTTAAAGAGGTGAAAAACCAACATGTTAAAAAATCTAAAGAATTTAATAAAAATTAATTTGTTTTTCTCTTCCTAAATACGAGTTGCGTATGTTATTAGTGTAACCTTGCAATCATGTTTGCATTCACAGTTCGTGTTGGGATCCTGGACAGAAGTTAAGGTAAGTGAAAATAAATACAATTTTATAATCCGTAATAAAACGTAGTATAACAAGAATGGATGAAATTATACATGAAACTCCATCTATGTCTTTCTCTTAGAAAGCCTGAGAACACCAGTATGGCAAGCGCTACTAGTTTTACTAAGAAAAATACTGAAGAATTTCAACATAACTTGAAAGAATTGCTTGAAAAATTCAAATTTGTTGGGGAAAGCTGAGATATTATTAAACTCATTAAATATATAAATTATATAAATTTGCTTCCACCTACCTGCAAAGGTTCTATCTGGGTCCAGAATTCTCGCACAAACGCAAGATGTTAGCGTGATTTATAGGTTACTGAAATAAGTAACTCAACTCATTTTTTAATGAAGAGAAATGATATTTTAATTTGTTAAAATCATTTAAAATTTCATCCAAAATTGTTATGCATGTTTATGCAGATTACGTTACATTTTTTCAATTTCTTCACTCGGTCATCTGTTACGGGTTAACTTATTCTAAAATCTTACCTTACTGATCACACTTCATTATAAACACACACAGCCCAGCCTGCAACTTTTTCACACTCACAACCACACAGAATTACAAAGCCCTTAACATTTTAAAAAAGAATGCCCCCCAGCCGGCACGCGGTGACCATTCGAGCTCGTTTTATTTCGTAAATAATTACGTCGCCGTCGAATAAAACTGATCTGGTTATTCTCACATGTTCACTACTACCACTGACACATGTTGGTTAATTTGAATTTACTTTTGAGATTAAAACTTATAAAATTTTGCAGAGTGCACTTGGCTCTGTGTCTGCGCAGACACAATCGGTGACGAACTGGGAAAAGCGTCTATTTGGTGCGGACGGATCTTACTGCCTGCCGCGAACGAATTTCTTCGCCGCTCACAGCCTGAAGTGTTGCAGTTGAGCGAGTATGTGCCTGATACATAGTAGTTTTTTCTGTGTTGTGCGCCGACGATATTCAGGCGCTTCTGTCTCGACGTCACTAGATGGGCGGACCTTAATTTGCATATCCGTCGCCTCACTCGATGAAAGTGGATAAAATTTGTTTCCTGACCATCTTGGTTTTGGAAGTAACGTCACCCCGCGCGTATACCCGTGTCATGTATACGGGCGCATGGTCACACTCAAACAAAGTTCTTGGAAACCTAGGGTGGTGTGGATTCCTTTACCGATTTCACAACGTGAGATTGCGTTGCCGCTTCGTTACAACACTGTTCTATTCACCACGTGTTCTGTCTTTGTTGGAATAAAATTTACACAATACATTTTTAAAACCCAAAAAATGCAATAAATAAAAATACCCATAAATTTGGCACGTTACAATACCCACTCAATGAGAGGTCTTCTGTCTAAAACAGAAGAAATCTCATTGATAAAACCCCTAAGAGGACCGGTGAGGAACTGGTGCCAACAACCCCCTTTTGTTCTTACACTTCATGGGTAAACGACCCCCCTGGCTCGGCGACTATGGACGCATCTGAACGAGATCACTGGACTTCTCTGTAAGAGATCCCAACACCGAAAAATCGAACAGACACGCACCACAGCGCACCTCACCTTCTATCATTCTACCCCAAAATCCTAATCCCTGGCTTAGATAATGCCAGATCCTCAAGCGATATGTTCCCCCTTATATGCAAACTGGGCTGCCTTTAGCAGATACTGGGCTCACACACACACCTATTCTACATTTTGTAAAGTTAACATATTCTTCAAAATTTCTCTAAGTTAAAATCAACAATTGCCTCATTTAAAATCAAACTACAAATCCGTTACCTAAATTGAATAATTCTCTCCATTAATTTTTCTGTTATTTAAAATGAATCAATTGAACATTTCTTAACAATAAGAACATCCTTAGCCTAACATGTGATTACACCTAGAGTCTAACAATACAATTCAATAAAATAAGTCAATAATAATAAACGCGATTAGAATACAAACAATAAAATAATCAAAGTTTAAAAATATCCATTATCTGGCAGGCGCAAAATCAAAAAATATTTATTTATTTTTTTCAAAAATTAAAAAAAAAATTCTTAAATTCAAAAAAAAATTTTAATTTCTTAAAATATTTTCTTTCCATATTGAAATTATTTAAAGTTTGTTCACATTAATTAAAAACCAAAGCTGAATAAACTTCCATACTAAACATGCCTAGTATATGACCTCACCCATCAGCTGACCAAAACTGGGTTAAGTCCAGAACCTTGACCTACATACGTTATATACAAGTTCTATCTGAGAACACATTGTACCTCGGTAAAATTCTATCTGGAAACACAAAATATAATAAAATAAAACATTTAAAAGAACAAAATATTATTATAAATAACAATCAAATTGACATTTAAATTATTCAAATAAACACTTTCTAACTTTATATTTCTAAATTCTATCAACATTTGTCACTGGTTGCAATTAAAAAATTTTTATATTTTTATTCTAAATCTCTTTCTTTATTATTCTCACTTTCCCTTCTCTGGGTGATTTCATCATTTATTTTAGCTTGATATGCCACTTGGCATGTATTCATATATAATCTTTCTCACTCTTTGATTCTACTACCACTAACAACTATAACTCATACGACACCCATCTCTATCACAACATCTATCAAACAGTCTCTAAACCCAACTTACCATTAAACTCAAATCGCCACCTTCTCTCAATATATAAAAAACATACTCTCTAACCCTTTGTACTCAGGATAAGTGTCCCCCCCCCCAAAAGCTCATTTCCTTAATCTGGTCCCTGGATTCTACCTAAGGCGACCCCTTCCCACCAAATCTGTTCCATTTTATTAACACACCTACTGATATTATGTGTGTCATAACCAAACAATTTCAATTTATCCGTTATATCATAATAATCATTCACCAAGTCTACGTTAAGTATTTCGGTTACATCTCCATCAGTAAATATTTCCAATATCGGGTTAGTTACTTTTGTATTATCAATTAAATCATTATTATTTAGACATACTTCTAACCTTACTTTCCACTCATCATACTCTCTATTCAATTCATACAATTCTGTTTCTTTAGCAACATACAATTCTCTATTTAAATCTCTCTCATCATAATACCATATCACACTCTCAATATTATTCCAGACAGAGGGTACAAAATTATACAACAAAAATAAACAACTCAAATCTTCTACTAACACGGGACTCTTGCCCTTCAAAAACAACACCTGTGAACCCTCTGGTTCAGAACAAATAAGGGGAAAATTTACCCTCTGCCCCCATTCTACCACTATACTATCTTTCCACTCTCTCTGTAACTCATAAACACACATTAATATTTCATTATCACATTCTACAAACTCATCAGTACTCTCCTTATTTATTTTCAACGTATCAATCTCAGATACTACATTTTCAATTACATTACTATTCTCATTACAATTTTCATTATTTTCAACATCATCGTCATCATTGTTAACTCTTTGTCTAATACAACATTGCCATTACAATTTTCATTTGTATTGCTCTTACTCTGTTCTAGTTTATTCAAATGATTTTTTATTATTTCATTGGTGTTTTCTAGACATTTATTCTTTTCTTGTACATCATTTATTAATTCATCAACTTTTACACTAATACTCTGCTGCAACTGAGTATTCTGTTCTTCGAATTTTTTATTAAAATTGCTATTCTGAACGTCAAAACGACGGTCTATTTTATCAAATTTTTTGTCAATTGCATCAAACTTGTCATTCTGTATATCAAATTTTATGTTAATATCACTAGACATGGTTCTCATGAAATTAAATAGATTGTCCAATGACAACTCGTTTGCTCTATTTGTTACAGGAGTGGATTCTGCTTTTGCTCCACTCATTATTACCGATTGTGTCAAATTATTCTCGTCTATCAGGTTTGGAGTTGTCTCCAATCCTGAATCATTTATATTATCTGATTCATTTGAAACGCTTTCTTTGACCACCTTAGGGTCTGAATTAATTTCTCCCTCCCCCGTGACAGTTACATCACTCATACTAACTTTATCTCCGCCTTCCATTTTTATCTTATTTACGATATTTTGCTCTATATAAAATTTCAATTTTAAATATTTTCTGTATTATTCAGTGTAGTATAATTTAAGTATCGCTTAACTACATCTTAACATCATTTACATGTAATTGGTTCTCATTTCTACTTAACCTCTAAATCACGCTTACATCCTATTTGTAGGTGCGGTTTTTACTTTATTTTTATTTATTCATAAAAACTGTCCCTGTCGGCTGCGCCATTGAGATATTATTAAACTCATTAAATATATAAATTATATAAATTTGCTTCCACCTACCTGCAAAGGTTCTATCTGGGTCCAGAATTCTCGCACAAACGCAAGATGTTAGCGTGATTTATAGGTTACTGAAATAAGTAACTCAACTCATTTTTTAATGAAGAGAAATGATATTTTAATTTGTTAAAATCATTTAAAATTTCATCCAAAATTGTTATGCATGTTTATGCAGATTACGTTACATTTTTTCAATTTCTTCACTCGGTCATCTGTTACGGGTTAACTTATTCTAAAATCTTACCTTACTGATCACACTTCATTATAAACACACACAGCCCAGCCTGCAACTTTTTCACACTCACAACCACACAGAATTACAAAGCCCTTAACATTTTAAAAAAGAATGCCCCCCAGCCGGCACGCGGTGACCATTCGAGCTCGTTTTATTTCGTAAATAATTACGTCGCCGTCGAATAAAACTGATCTGGTTATTCTCACATGTTCACTACTACCACTGACACATGTTGGTTAATTTGAATTTACTTTTGAGATTAAAACTTATAAAATTTTGCAGAGTGCACTTGGCTCTGTGTCTGCGCAGACACAATCGGTGACGAACTGGGAAAAGCGTCTATTTGGTGCGGACGGATCTTACTGCCTGCCGCGAACGAATTTCTTCGCCGCTCACAGCCTGAAGTGTTGCAGTTGAGCGAGTATGTGCCTGATACATAGTAGTTTTTTCTGTGTTGTGCGCCGACGATATTTAGGCGCTTCTGTCTCGACGTCACTAGATGGGCGGACCTTAATTTGCATATCCGTCGCCTCACTCGATGAAAGTGGATAAAATTTGTTTCCTGACCATCTTGGTTTTGGAAGTAGCGTCACCCCGCGCGTATACCCGTGTCATGTATACGGGCGCATGGTCACACTCAAAGTTCTTGGAAACCTAGGGTGGTGTGGATTCCTTTACCAATTTCACAACGTGAGATTGCGTTGCCGCTTCGTTACAACACTGTTCTATTCACCATGTGTTCTGTCTTTGTTGGAATAAAATTTACACAATACATTTTTAAAACCCAAAAAATGCAATAAATAAAAATACCCATAAATTTGGCACGTTACAAAGCCTAAACGCAGAATGTTTTTCACCTTTCTGCAACGGATTTTAAGAAAACCAAATACTTTCTGCAAGCATTTCAGTAGTAACGTAGTTAAAATTGTTTGATGCAACAGCTCTCTCCGTTCTATAAAAGTATTAAAATAATAATCCTTAAAATTTCAGGAGACAAAAATGGAGATATTTTTAGATTTAGGTTTTCGGAAATATAAGGTCTATCAGGATTTATTTCAATAAATTTGTAAATTACATTTAAATATATTGATATTATAGGATATTGATTTTAGGTTGATTTAAAAAATCAGTCCAGAAATACACAACTATCCGGATTGTGAATTACTACGCCGGAGCGCGGCCGCATGACTCAGTCTGCCGGCTGCAGCCGGCGCTCTCACTTCAACAGATTACATGTAACCTTTACCGCTCGGCCTCTCATCTGAAATTTATCGGTATATTATTGAGTCACAAATATAGATTTTGTTATTGAACTGATTCGTTTATTCGTATCTGTTTTTATGCAACAATTTATTTTTTTTAGAAATTTTACTGCAGCAAATGTTTTATTACGCGTTTTTCGTTAATGCGGTGGACGATCTTTCTGCAGGCCTTGTTTCCTTTGTCGCCAGTTGTTCTGCTTTGGGGGGGGGAAAGAATCTTCAACCTGGATGAAACGGGAGTAACGACCACGGTTCAGGCACCTCATGTTGTTGCACAAACTGGTGTTAAACAAGTAGGGCAAGTGGTTAGTGCAGAGAGAGGACAGCTATTAACAATGTGTGCAATCATCAGTGCAAGTGGAAATACTCTACCTCCGGTTTTTGTTTTCCCTCGTGCACGAATGCATGCTGAGCTGATGGTGAACTCACCAGAGGGGAGCATCGGTTTGGCCAATAGCCCAACTAGCGGCTGGTGACTGCAAATTTATTTTTGAAGGTGCTGGAGCACGTTAAGCAACATACTAGATGCTCAAAGGAAGATCCAGTTCTGCTATTGCTAGATAATCACGAGAGCCACTGCAGTCTTGATGCAATACTGTACAGCAGAGATAATGGCATCATTATGTGCACCTTTCCACCACACTGCACACTCGATTACAGCCATTAGATGTGGCAGTGTTAGGACCATTTAGAACAAAACTGGCCCAGATACAAGGGTTGTAAGTAATCCTGGAAGCACAATTAGCATTCCTAGACTCCCTGGCTTGATAAAAAGTGCTTTCGATCTTACTTTTACAAGACCAAATATCCTATCAGCATTTAAAAAAACTGGTATCTGGCCATATGACACTACTGTATTTGACGAAGAATTTACACAAGCTTCCATTGAGTCAGATACACCTGCTCATAAGGATAAAAGTTTGGCAAGTCAAGAAACAGGCGAGCAGGTAGATAGCGAATTAACCCCAATCAAAGATAGAAACAAAGAGGATACAACAACCGAAGTCGGACCATCTAGACCTTTTAATGAAACCTTTACACCAGAAAGTATCCGGCCATATCCTTTGTCAGTAATGAAGAAAAAAAGAAATGGAGATACACCAAGAAGAGGAAGGAAGAAAGGTAAATCTAGAATTCTTACTTCTACACCAGAAAAGAATAAAATTATGGCTGAAACTGACAGAAGGTTACGAAAAGTTCAAAAATTTCAATCGAGTGTATTTCTTAAAAAACAGCAGTCAAAAAGAAGACTTTATGAAAAAGAACCAGAATCTAGCAGTGATGAATTTTTTGAAGAGTCCAGTCATGTTGAAAATGAAGAAGTACGTGGTAAAGAACATGATATGATTTCAGAGAAGAAAGTAAACTTCAAAGATTTTCAAGTAAAGGATTATGTTTTAGTCAAGTTTGCTACGAAAATGAAGATTATTTATTACATTGGAGAAGTGTTAGACAAAGATAAGGGAGAATGTGTTGTTAAATTTTTAAAGAAAAGCACAGACAGTGTCACATTTTTCTTTCCAGAAAAAGAAGATAAGTGGACAGTTGAAATATCTGACATAGTAGCTGTGTTGCCACAGCCTATAAGAGGTACAACTCAACGATCAATGGGACTGATGACTTTCAAAGTAAATCTAAGCAACTTTAGATTGGGTTAGGTCAGTTGACCGTTGTTTATTAAGTACAATTTAATAAACTTTGCTGTTGTCTTTGTTAAAAACAATTTATTAAGAGCTTGTTTTTATTATAACTAGAATTAAATATTAATACACTACTATATTTCAATAATAATCCAGCTGTTTATCAAATTAAGAAGTTAATCTAATATGAAGTATGATTAGTAGAAGAAAGGTTTTGTTGTGAATTATAGTTTAGGCCTATAGTTGCTTGTTATTCAATTCCATCGGTATTTCAATGTAAACCAGTTGGTTTTTCAAAATACTGTTTACATTAAAAACTACAAGTTTATTAAAATGAATTAAAATAATTATGTTTATAAATCTGTATTGTTGCTGTTTTTGACTTTATTTTGTATTTAAGTTTAGTTATTTTGATATTTTCTTTGCCATTAACGGAGTAACTTTAATTTGAAAAGCTAACAAAATTATTACAGTTTTATTTATAAAATGTCAAAAGAAATTGAAAAAATGTTCAAATTAATCATATTGTTCAAACGTGCCCCATGCTCATTCAAATGTGCCCCACTATGGGACAGGTTTGAACAAAAAACTATAGTTATAAAAAAATTGTAAAAAATTAGTTATATTGTAATAATTTATTATTTTGTTTTATAATCTTATACAAAAATAAATGAAGTGTTTGCAACATATAACAGAATTGTTTTTTAGCCCTTGGTCCTGATTACAGAAAAGAAATAATAAAAAGTGTTCAAATGTGCCCCGCTCTCCCCTATATATTATTTATACAAGATTACTTTATTTAAATATATAAAATATATAAAGGCGAACCAGTACTTCGCTTTCACACTCTCACTCACTCTTTGAAAACCCCCCTTAGATTTGAGCTCTCATTACGATCTGAATTTATTGTTTTAATGCAGGATACATAGTTGTTGATAGCTGTCTGGTCGACTTAGTTTTTAAATTACTTATCTGGAGACGTTATTCCACATGTGGCGTCATCATTCTTGTAGTTCACTTTTGTTGCAACATTCACTGAACTGTTAAAACTGTTAGTTAATTTTGGTGATTAACTCGTGTACTCGGAGAAACTTATTTAGCACTGTTTTATATGCATTTTCACTTGTTTAAAGGCCTAAATCGACATTGTCCGTAGACCTGGGTTAACACCCAGTTCGGCGTTTGGCTGCTGTTCGTAGACTGGTTAATGGCGATCTCGGAGCGTATAGTATATGAGCTGGTCACGTGGTTCCCCTCGCTCTCCGCTTCCCGTCTCATCTGTTGTTCATCGAAGGTGCTAGACTTTTGCAAAAGCCCAAATTGCATTCCGTATTATAAAGCACTTGTTCACGTCATTATATTGTTGTGACATCAAATTGAATATAAAAATTTGTGCCCATATATGGCTCGGTTTATAGCTCGAAGACGACGACGCCTACATCATTCTGGCAGATTCATACGAGTCCCATTTCAAAAGTCATATTTGATTCAATTTTCCATAGATCGTGTTATTGCACATTATAAAATAATTATAACCCATTTTGTACTGTCACAAGACCCCCTCAATGAGAGGTTTTATGCCAAAGCATAAAAACTCTCATTGACATAACCTAAAAGGATCAGTTCGGATATGGTGCCATGACCCCCTTTAATTTTTTATTAACATGATGGGTAACTCACCCCCCTGATCCAGTGATTGCAGCCGCACCTGCATGACTTTATTGGACTTCCTGTTGTAAAATCCCAACACCATAAAGTCAGACAGGCACTAGACGCCCCTACCCTGACACGCTGGTCAGCACAGGGTCGCCACCCCAATGTCACCAGACTCTGAAACAATCAATAAAACATTACTAAATGGCCTTTCATCTTCCAGATCCTGAACTGTTTTGGTTTCCTTTTAGCCGTACTGGCTTGCCTTTTTCGAAGTACTGGCTTTCTTAACTTCTAAATGTACACACCACATTGTTTAACAGAAACATCCTTAACCTAACATAATATGTCTTCTTCTAAACATCTAACATCAACATTCTCTTGGAATTTATAATTCCAAATTCAAAATGATTTACTAATTCAAGTCTGAATTTTAAGAAAAAATACTTCATATTACTTTTTTCTTTTTAAACATCTCATGTTATATCTCAATTTCAATGATTTACTACTCATTTATGCAGATTACTCCTGCTATCTGTATATTCAATACATGATTATCACAATAATCAAAAGTTATACAATACAACTAGTACGGTCAACCAAATGTGTATTTTAACACTGTATTATTAATCGTTATCTCGTGATTTAAGCATCACTCTCTCTATCTTATTTTTTATTATAAACTCCTCCGCATCATTTTCTACTATCCCCCTTCTATACGCAATTACATCATACTCAAACACTTTATGTTTCAAAAATATTTCAGCTCAAAATAAACATCATCAATGTTACATTAAAACAAACATTTCACCTTTGTAATTGAATAAAAATTACAAACATTATAACTTTAATTTCAATTCTCTATTACCTACTCCCATTATCTCATTATTACTTCAATTCTGCATTTCTATTAAACATTTCAAACATCAAACTTTAATTATTTACTATTTATTACACAATTCAAATCTACACAAAAAAATAACTCAAATTTATTACCAACGTTTCCATGTTTTACATTAATTAAACCATCTCAAATTAGTTTAATTCCATTATAAACATCATAATTACATACTGTCAATTGTTATTAACAATTAATCCTCGTTATCATAATACACTCAATCAGAATTATTAACACTGAGTACACATCATACAACATACACACTCTGCGTATTTTCCAATACCTTCTCATAATAACAACATAACCTAACACAATACATTTAACATCAATACAAATTTATATACAATCTACATCATATCATGTCATTGTTTACCAAAACGCACTACATAAGTTAGCCACGTATTTACACCATTAACTAAAATAATTAATGTTCATTCACTATATACCTAACCTCCATCATCAAAAATTATTCTGACATTAACATAACACCTTTTAGTTTTGTTTATGTTTATCATATCATTACTATTTATATAATAACCCTTTAAATTTGTTTTATCCGTTATACCATAACAATTCCCAGGATCATTCCACATTATTATCTCATACAACTTGTCAACATTAGGTATGGTCAATTCGCCCTTAGTCTTTTTTGTTATCACCAGGTACGTTATGATCTCATCATAATAGTCATCTACTATTACCTCAATTACATCGCAAGGTAAGTGCTTATTATCATCATCTACTGCTGCTAAGTTTTTATTGTCAACAATTCTCTAAATATTTATTCTCCCTACTAACTCTCCATACCCTCTATTAACCTCAAACAAATTCTCTATCTCTCTCCCTCCCACTTTATAATCACTTTCCCAAACCCATTTAATTCTCTCACTCCACGCAGAGGGCAATACAACTAACACAACCTGTTACTAAAACACATCCTGGCTTTACCAGGGAAATCATAATGCATAAAGGGATTATTTGTAGACCATTTGTCTCCCAAATAAATTGTCGAGGAACCTATCTCCTCCAACAACACTCGTGAAGCCTTTACTGCACCTACAACATCACGGGGAAAATTTGCCATCCACCCCCCATATTCTCTTAAACTCTCCCTCCACTCTCTCTCAAGCTCATTAACACTTATTACTACCCCCTCACTAACCTCAACCCCCATTATATTCTCCTCATCACTACTATTACTTACCGTATCATTCTTAGATACCCCATTTTCAACTATATTACCATTATTACTTGTAATTTTACTATGATAGTTATCACTATTTTCATTCTCACTTACCTTGTCAACTATAACCTAGTTATTATTCGTCATTATCTCACCATTATGATTATCACTTATATTTTCACTATATTCACTATCAGAACCGATTACCTTGTTCTCTATGGCTTCATTATTTATTTTCTCCATACACTTACCTGTGTCTTTTTTACTCTCTTATCTTTTTCTAATTTCATTTACGACATCTTGTATTTGTTTTATAATGGTACTACAACTTTTGTCTATCACATTTAGACGTTTGTTCATATTCATTTCGAATTTAACATTATCACTACTTAGTTCATTCAGCTTTACTCTCTGTTCACTGAAATTACTTTTTACTTCATCGAATTTATTATTTACTTCGTTAAATTTTACATCTAGCATCGATTGTAACATTTTAACTATCTTATAATCATCAGATTTTTTAACTGATATTGGTGTGGAATGAACTTCAACGTCATCCATTATTTTTGATACGGTTAACCTGCTCTCTTTATTTAATACACCAGTTGACTGACTTTCTGGTTCATTAATGACGGTTGAGTCAGACAAGCTGACTTCCTCCTCATTATTCTCCATATTTTACTTATTTTTGTTAAATACTGTTTACAATTTAATATCGAGATAAATGAGTGTTTATTTTTACTAAACAAAAACTTTTTCAGACCATGTGCTATTTTGAACGTCTTAAACTACAAATTTTGCACTATTTTGAACTATTACAAACTACTATTTGCCGCCCCTCCCTAGCCTATTTCCTGTCATCCAATTTCAGGGCTATTTTACGTAAAATTTACATAAAAATGCTGGCTGTGCCGCCAATTGTAATTGTCTATAATCTTTTCAAATATATCTGCCCAAAACATCACCTACCTTTGCGATTTAATTCTCACACCTACCTTACATCTCATCAATACGTCATAGGGTCGCCAGCATATTTGGAGTTAATATGCAAACTATTCCACTCTTTTCATTAAACAATACCTGTATGATTTAAATGTTTTATTTCCCTGGACTCAGAAGACTCTAGAATTCGTTTAGGCAAGATTTGGATGCAGCAAACAGACGAGGTTGCAGCGCAATAATTACATTCAACACGTGGTCTTTGTGATATAGCAATTGGTTTTTATTCTCTTTTTTTTTTCAAACGGGCGTTGCCCTTATATATCTATGTGATTAGTAAATCACCCAACATTGAACACACACATATACATATATATATATATATATATATATATATAGTACAAGTACCATAAGTCTCTTCTGTTGTAGAATTTAATAAGTTTAAGTTAAATTTTATTTGTTTGTTTACGTTGTAAAATGAAAAGAGTCTATAGTGAAAAAGACTGATGACGAATTGTTGATGGTTCTCTCACAGACGTCCGTGGATGTTTGTAGATCGTCGCAGATTCTGATTCGGCTAAAACAAACACAAGTTATTTACTTACGGTGTATGAAGTCCTTGTCGATTGACCAATTTGTAAATAATTGAATCGGTAACTCGATCTTCACAGGTCAGTGTTACACGGTGCCACCTGTGAAAGTACTGCTGAAAATCTAGCTCGTGACGGTGCTGTCTGTGTAATAAAAGTCGTCAACTCTTTTTTTTCTGTTATAAATTTTAATTTTATTAACAAATCTTGATAATATTTGCAAATCGTTACTTTAGAATTTAACACAGGCTGTTTGCCTAGTCAGTCATTGACTTTACTTTCTATTTTGCTCTTAATCTCAGGGTATAGAAAATTATTTAACATAAAATTTACAATGTACTTCTTGAACCTTGGTTCATTATGTTTACAGTTCGTCAGTGGTTCCTTTGAGCCTGCAAGGAATTTTGAGCCTGCCTTATTAATTTTCCCTTAATTCTGGTTAAATTAGCTTTTCATTATAATCATTTTATACTATATTAGTGGTAATACATATTATATTGCACATCTATGTCATTGTTCTTCACTGGTTTACAATATTATAGAAATTCTGAGTGTGTTTAATGTGTACATCTTTCTGTCCAATTTCAGTCTGTGTATTACATTAAACACCACACATACCACTTTTAATTAATAAAATTGTATCACTAGGTTCGTCTTTATAATATCTACTTTCATTATTTTATAACTTACACAAGTTTACATCATTTTGGTCTTAATTTATGCTAATTACAAGCTGATTTGTAACCGAGTTGAGGTTACCTGGGACCCCTTTTGTCAGACAACAATTGTCAATGTTTCAGCTTTCTGTTTCAATGTTTTACAGGTTATTATTTGACACTTTTACTCTTGTTAATTATTATTTATTATTTCTTTATGATTTCTACCTGTCTATAGGTGATTACTAGTTTCTCTTTTAGTTAATTTACTTGGATTTGCCTGTATTAAGAGCAGGCATGGTATACTGTTCTTACTAATATAATTAATTCATTCTTATCATTCATTATTTTCTTTCATTGTTTTGATTTGTTTATTTAATCATATTCTTTTATTAGAATAAAGAGTTTTTGTCATGGTTTGTCTTTGGTAATAGTTTGTCTATGTCTGCGTCTCTTGGCTGTTTCTTATTCCTGTAGGTTCCTTGTTTGATTAGTTTCATTCTCCATTAATACATATATTAGGCACATTATTTGACATATTTGTTAATTCTTCTGTGTTTGTTTCCTTGCTTGTGTTTATTTATATTCTCTATAGTCTCTTGTTAATACTGAACGTCATTATACGTTAGTTTTATCACTCTCTCTATTGCGTCATTTGGTTAATCACATTATTATGTTGTCTTCTATATTTTCTTCTTTATCACTATTTATTATCCTTCGTTTGCTGAGTTAGTTATATTATTTGTTTTACTTAGTTCTTGAACCTTATATAATACTTTGTACACAGTTATTTTCTTATAATTCCTTTCTTAGGTGTTCTGGTGTTAGTTTATGAACGTTTCATTCTTTATTTTTGTTGTTAACTTTATGGTGAGGATATGTACTGTTACAATATATATATATATATATTCATTATTTATACAAGATTACTTTATTTAAATCTATAAAGGCGAACCAGTACTTCGCTTTCACACTCTCACTCACTCTTTGAAAACCCCCCTTAGATTTGAGCTCTCATTACGATCTAAATTTAATGTTTTAATGCAGGATACATAGTTGTTGATAGCTGTCTGGTCGATTTAGTTTTGAAATTACTTATCTGGAGACGTTATTCCACATGTGGCGTCATCATTCTTGTAGTTCACTTTTGTTGCAACATTCACTGAACTGTTAAAACTGTTAATTAATGTTGGTGTACTCGTGTACTCGGATAAACTTATTTAGCACCGTTTTATATGCATTTTCACTTGTTTAAAGGCCTAAATCGACTTTGTCAGCGGACTCGGGTTAACACCCAGTTCGGCGTTTGGCTGCAGTTCGTAGACTGGTTAATGGCGATCTCGGAGCGTATAGTATATGAGCTGGTCACGTGGTTCCCCTCGCTCTCCACTTCCTGTCTCATCTGTTGTTCATTGAAGGTGTTAGACTTTTGCAAACGCCCAAATTGCGTTCCGTATTACAGAACACTCGTTCACATCATTATATTGTTGTGATGTCAGATCGAATATAAAAATTTGTGCCCATATATGGTTCGGTTTATAGCTCGAAGACGACGACGCCTACGTCACTCTGGCTGATTCAATCGAGTCCCATTTCAAAAGTCATATTTGATTCAACTTCCCATAGATCATGTTATTGCACATTATAAAATAGTTATACCCATTTTGTACTGTCACAGTATGGGGTACATTTTATTTTAACATTTCACTACAGTAGAGTACTGATTATCCGGACTAATTTGGGGTTCGGCATGACCAGGAAATCGATTTTCCACGTAATTGCTATACATAACAATGCTAAAAAATACCATCAGAAATACCTCTGTCATACTGTGCATTTGTATTTCTGTCATTTTATAGATAGTTTCAAATAAAAAAGATATTTATTTTTTATTTATCTGTCACACTTATGACACTAAAAATCAAAACTTTATTGATACTTGTAAGTAAACGCAGACATTTATATGAAAAATTGTCTTACACTTATAGCTAGATGAAAGCTGAAAAGAAATCACATTATGTCAGAGTCTAGTAATGCATTTTCTTGCAGCAAAGTTTCACAGTGTCTTTAACAACAATTACCTGAATTGCACAGCACTCTTATTGGTTCTCAAGCCACTTCATTATTGTCGCAAGACAATAAAACATTTCATCGTGGTTGGTTCATCGCTTTCACTGTTAAATATCATTTTTGGGTTTGTTCTATTATTTCTTTGTATTTGATAAACTGGTAGCCTGGTTCATCCCCATGTCAGTCATCCTAGTTAAGCCAGTCAGTGTCATGTAACTGATATTCTGGATAACCAATTTCTGGATAACTGATGCTCTTTTGTACTTTAAAATAAAACTATTATAATTTATTAATATTATTCTGTACTGCCTGTTCTCACTTTGTTACTTTTTACTTCTTAATACAGTACTTCTTTACATTCTTATTTGATATTGTACGAAAAACGTACTATATGGTCTTTGGACAATTTTTATGATCCAGTAAGTGTCCATTATAGGGAAGTTTCACTGTAGTTTACTTTTATATGTATGAACAATATAGCACCTATGGTTACTGTATAATCAGTGACAATGTAATGGCAATTAGGGATCTATATTATTGTTTTATAAATAACAGTTGAATCACTGTAATCTGAATTCCTTTAGTCAAAACTCCTACTAATCTGAAACTTTTTTCATAATTCGAAATCTATTGTTATAAAAAATTTACAGGCATTGCACAAATGCAATGCACAGAGAAGGGCATTGAAAATGCTTCAATAAATCTAAAAAATATATATATTTATGTTCATTCACCAATCAATGAACTCATTCTTCATTCACCAATCAATGAATTCATTCTTCATTTACCAATGTACAGATTATAGGTTAAATGTAGTCGCATTCATAAGCGAATTTTTATATGTGTACTACATTATTGATAACAAAGAGTAGTTTCTATGGAAACTCACTGGTTCCCATTTTCGATAATTCACCAGCGATCATTTTCAAATGTGCGACACGTCCTTATAAACATTTTCAATGTTGAAATTATAACTCAGTTACTGTACTGAAAATTAACATCAAACATAATGTTAATAAAAAAAACTTGAGTCACATTAATCAGATGTAGCTGTTATGGGGTTTTTCTTAAGTTTACAATAATATTGTTATTTAAACTTTTATTTTAATTCAATCTGATGATCTATACGCCATGAGGAATAGTGGTATACATTGGTCCCAGTCTGTTTGATTCTCGTCAAAAACCTTCGAAAGATGCTGCTCAAGTGGCCTATTGAATCTCTCAACCATCCTGTCCGACTGAGGATGCACAGGCGTTGTCCTGGTCTTTTGAATTCCGAGTAGAGGGCATAATTCTTTAAAAACTCCTGATTCGAAATTTCTCCCTTGATCCGTATGAATTTCCATAGGGGCTCCATAACGGCAACAGAAGTTGTGAACTAACTCCTTTGCCACAATGGTAACCTCCTGATTTGGAATTGCACAGGCTTCCACCCAATTAGTAAAGTAGTCACCTACAACCATGATGTACCGGCCTCCATCGTCAGTAACGGGGAATGGTCCAGCAATATCTATGGCAATTTTCTCGAAAGGCAGTCCAACGTTATACTGTCTCATTTTTCCCCTGCTTCTGGTTTGTGGGCCCTTGCTTGCAGCAATATTTCACATGTCCGAACCCTCTATGTCATGACGAAATGAGGAACTATCCACGTCTCGTCCATCTGCACTTTCCCAAGCCCTTTTTAGCAATCGTTCTCAGGGATTCCCATTGTGTCCAGTAGCCCTTCAGCACTTCCAAACCATGGCAGATATCTAGCCAATCCGGGTGGCAACGTTCCTCTTTTGCTGTCAAGATCAGTCCAATGTCTTCATCAGTCATCTGTTCTTGTTCGACAATATTGTGTTGTCCAGCCATCTGCCAGGAAGTCTACAGTGATGGGCTGAACATGTTCACTGGCGTTTTGTTCTTCCTTTCTGTGGTAATGTCGGCAGTCTTCCGGGCATGGTCTTCATGATAAGCCATCCGCATTACCATGCAGGCACCCCTGCCGATGTTGTACCTTGAAGTTGTACTCTTGCAGATGTTCAAGCCACCTTGCCAACTGTCCTTCCGGATTTTTAAATCTCAAGAGACATGCAAGCGCGGAAAGCTTATGGAAGTGCTCCAAAGCTCTTACAATTGCCAACAAATCTCTCCTTGTAACACAATAATTTCTCTCTGGTATAGAAAGCGTCTTGCTATAATACGCTATTACTCGTTCTTCACCAATCTGCGCTTGAGATAAAACTGCTCCTATACCAGTATTGCTTGCGTCTGTGTCTATGATGTACTTCCCTTCGGAAGCTGGGAAAGCGAGAATTGGCTGTGAACATAATGCAATTTTCAAAGTCCTAAATGCTTGATCACACTCTCTTGACCACTGGAAGTTTCGTTTACTTTCCGTTAGCTCATGTAGTGGTTTAGCAATAGTTGCGAAGCCTTCCACAAAACGTCTGTTATATGAGCATAATCCCAGGAAAATCGAAACTCCATGTTTACTCTTCGGCACTGGCCAGTCTCTTACGGTATCTACTTTAAGGGAAGGATTCCTAAGATCCATGCTAACACCCGCTGCTGAAACCAGATGGCCCAGATACTGTACTTCCTTTTGGAACAGAGAAAACTTCTTCGGGCTCAGCTTTAGTTGGGCACCGTGAATTCTAGTCAGAACCTCCTTAAGGTTTTCCGAATGGTCTCTGAAAGTTTTCCCAATGACTATGGCATCGTCTAAATAAACAAGGCAAGTTTTCGATGTCAGTCCTCGGAGTACCAGGTCCATCAATCTTTCGAATGTTGCTGGTGCATTACAGAGTCCAAATGGCATGATGTTAAATTGGAAGAAGCCACTTGGGGCCGAGAAAGCGGTCTTTTGCTTGTCTTATTTATGAAGACCCACTAGCCAATATTCACTCTTCAGGTCCAATGTGGAAAACCACTGTGCTCCAGATAACGTGTCGAGTGTATCATCAACGCGAGGTATTGGATAGCAAAACAATCTTTGAATTCATGTAAAACTGTCAAGAGTTCTTTTACCTCACCACCTGAGAGGTCGTTAGAAGATCTGTTCAATAATTCCTGCAGTTAATCTGGTGATTTGGAAGTATCCGAAGCACTAGATCTTCGTTGCGTCATTCCGGCTACCCAGGCCACAGGAGTCAATTTGCCTAGGAGCATATTGTTTTGTAAAGTGACAGCTTAATCCAAAATATTCGCCACTCTAATAGGTACATTTCCTGTTTTGTTAGATTTTACTAAACTTCTGGCAATTAGTATGCCCGGTGTGCTGACTACCTGGGGTTCGAATATAGAGCACTGGTTGCCCCTAATATCTACCTCAGTTCTAACCATGATGATCTTTTCAGAGTTTGGCGGAAAAGTTACGGCCACTTGATTTATCACGTCCATCGATTTTTCTAGTGTATTCATTGTGGAGAGCATTATCTATTCTTTTCTGATTCTCAAGAAATAGTTTTTGAAGTTGACTCTAAATCCATATGCCTTCATAACGTCCACATGAAGAATTGCTTCATTCACAATGTCTGCAACAAGTACTTGATGATCAAACTCAAGTATCTCCACTTATCCAAAAACTTTTACAGGCCATCCAGCAGCTGTTCGCAAGCTGCAAAAGAGCACCAGATTGGCTTGAGATCTTTCACCACGTCGGGGCGCACAATGGAAACTGTTGCGCCTGTGTCAACTGTAATCGAGGTTGGCCTTTCTTGAACAAATCCTGTAACCACCAAGCTCCTGCTGTTTTTCTGAAGTGTAGAAATTGCGTACTGTCTAGGGGCATCGTTCCTCCAGTTAGTCGGCACACCAGTTAGACTATTACTTGTTTCCCTGCTGCTGAATTCTAACCCAACAATCTCATTGTAGATGTCCAGGTTACCCAAATCTATAACACTTCTGTCTTCCATCCTTTCTTATTTTATTCTGTGGCGCCGACCATCGAGTCTCTGTTCCTTGTTCTTCTTCCTCATCGTCTGTGCCGTCGAAATCTTTTAGCGCGCACTTTATGACTTGTCCAACCACATGCTGATTTGGTGGCCTCAAATTGCAAAGCATGGACCAGGGCGTCCACACTGTTCTGGTGTCTTGCCATTCGTAACACTTGCTGTAGTTCATTTTCTTGGACACCGGCCTTGAATGTCTGCAGTACAGAACTCGTTCGAAAATCTTCTGGTGTTTCAGGATAGGCCAGTCTAATTAGTCTGTTGACACTTGCTTCAAACTCTTGAAGGCTCTCCCCGGAATGCTGTCGCCTTGCTCTCAACTGGGTGCAGCAGTACACATCTCGCAAATGTTTATCACCATACCATAATTCTAGAGCTTTTATCAACTCGGCATAGATGTTCTGGGCTGTCAGGTGGCACTTTCTGTAGTAGTTCTGCCCCAGGTCTTTTTAATGCGAGAACGAGTGAAACTGCCTTGTCTTTCTCTGTCCAATTATTTGCGCATGCAGCAGCTTCAAATTGGCGGAGGTACGTTGCCCAGTGACTGCTTCCATCAAAGGTTGGAGCTTTGACATGAACTGTCCCTACTGCAGGCTAAGTTACTTTCTCTATTGACTTATTTTCAGTGTCTTTTTCTGTCTTTATCATTGGTACAGTCTGTTCACAAAGTTGTTTTGGCTGTATCTTCAGGTACTGCACAACTTCACTTTTAATTTGTTCTCTTATGTTTGCCATTGAGTTTTCTACTGCAGATATTTTATTTGACACAGATTCTTCTATGACAGATATTTTTGTAGACATCGATTCTTCTATGACAGACATTTTTTTAGACATCGATTCTTTAACAATCGAGACAGATTTTTCTACTTCAGCTATTTTTAATGTAATGTCATTGATTCTTGTACCTCCAATATTTTAGTAACTTGCTTATTAAGCTCACCTCGTAGAAGTCCCAATTCTGCTGTACTGTGTTCTTGCAACTGTTTTTGCATAGCTTCAAAAAGAGCTTCCATTTTATCTGGCTCCTGCTTACGTTCTTCTTTTTATCTTCCTTCTGTTTCTAGCATTAGTGCTTTCTGACATTCCTCAGCCTCTTCCCTTGTAACGTGACGAATTTGGAGGGATTTTATTTTATTAATTTTTGGGGACTTGTTAAAAAATATTCATAAATATAATTTCCATCTGTGACCAGTCCACGTGTTGAATTAAAACATTGCGCTAACAAAGGAACAGTACGAAGTATCAGTTGTGTAACCGTTACAAAAGAATGTACCAGGGCGTCAATTCTAAGAACTCTACATTTGTGTGACGTCCGCGCCCGAATGCACCACACGAGCAGGTGCGCAGACCGACGCGGAATTTTAAGACTCAAAATGGCTATGAGACGAAAGTTTGGGCGCACATGATATCAGAACGACGGATATAAGTCTAAGCCCAATCTCTTTTGTGAGGTCAACCAGTGCTGACCAAATTTCATCCACGACAAACACACAAAAAACTACGTGTGTTGAATGGGACACAACAGTGACAATTAAATAGCAGGCATTGTTTTCCACCTGGTGAGACGACAATCTAGTTGGTAGTGAGCGTAGAGACGCTCTTCCCAGTTCGCTTACAGACGCAGATAGTGCCGCGTGGGCCCGGTCGGCCAGAACTTTATAAAATATGAACAACTAAATATAATACCGCTTTTATACCGACCGGGACCCAAGGAACTAATGGGCTTACTAAATTTATAATGGGTGAAGTGGAGTTGTCAACAGACAAGTTAATTAATGGGCATTGAATCGGTGAACAAGAAACACGTGTCCGGCCGGAGTCTCGGTAGTGAACAATTTAAATCGAAAATGAATTTGTAAAATAAAAACAAGGGGTAAGGTGTTAATATAGTGTGTGTGTGTGTGTGAGTGAAAAGGCAGACTGGGCGGTCTGATGTCTGTATATTAAATTAAGGTAAGATGTTAGCGTAAGGTAAAAGTAGTAATTGTAGTCATGAAGTGGATAACAAAACAAGAAATTATTATGCTGTTATTTCCTTTTCTAAATTTTGAGTAAAGATCTGATAAGGTTTTTAAAAGTTAAAGAAAAAAAAGAATAAAATTCATTAATTCTCTTCAAAAATGAGTTACGCAAATGATTTACATAACCTTTAAACCATACTTGCATCTTACGTTCGTGCGACCGGATCTTGGACCCAGATAAATTTTACAGGTAGGTGGAAATAAATTATGTATTTGTATTTGTAAGTGATAGATAAACTTCACAGTTGTCGCCCAGAACTAGGGACCTTATTTATTTTCAATAAAAGAAATTTCACAGTTGGCGCAGCCGAAAAGGACGTTTTTATAAATTAAAAAATTTAATGTAAAAACCGCACCTACAAATAAGATGCAAGCGTGGTTTTAAGGTTGGAGTAAGGAAGTAAAAGTGCGTCATTTACGCACAATTGGCATAATATCGAACTTGTAGTATGATAAATTAAAGGAATTAAAGCAAAGTAACAAATATTAATTATAAAGAATAAGAGATGGCAAGAAATAATGAAAATGAAATTAATGAAATGACTAATATAGAAAATTGTAATGAATCAAATAGCATGAGCGATTTTGAAATCCACTCGACTCCAAACGTGAGTCAGGAAAATAAAACAAAAAATAATGCAAATGAATTAAATAGTACAGATGATTCGGGGATTCAAGTAACCCCAAAATTGAGTAGAGAAAGTAAAAATAATAACGATGAAGTCAGCTTCACTGACGATAAAATAGAAAGTCCGTCAACATCTATCCGAAATAAACAAGAGGTAGACAGTAATGAGAAAGTCATGAACATGTTGCAATTAATTTTGGAGCAACAAAGTATTAAATTTAATGAAGTACAAAGTAGTTTTGATGCCAAATTCGAAGTACAGAATAACAAATTTAATGAATTAAAAAATGATGTTCAAGAAATTAATAAACGTCTTGAAAATACTAATGAAATAATAAAAACTAGTTTGAATAAATTAGAACAGAGTATTGAGAGAATGGGAGTGGATGTGATGAATACAGACAAGAGTAAAACAAATGAAAATTATGATACGTATAAAAATGTGGTACTAGAGAATAAGTTAACAAATGATAATGACGATGTCGAAAAGAATAAAAATAATATTGAGAAGGGTAATGTATTTGAAAAGGTAGTATCAGAGAGTGATACGTTGAAAATAAATAGTGAGAGTACTGATGAAGTTGTAGAATGTAATAATGGGATGTTAATGTGTGTTTATGAGTCAGAGAGAAAGTGGAAAGATAGTATAGTGGTAGAATGGGGGCAGAGGGTAAATTTTCCCTATATTTATGATGATCCAGTGTGTTCACAAGTGTTGTTTTTGGAGGGCAAGAGACCCTATTTAATAGAAGATTTGAGTTGTTTAATTTTTTTGTATAAGTTTATACCCTCTGTGTGGAATGATGTTAAAAGTACGAGATGGGGTTATGATGAGAGAAATTTAGATAAAGAGTTGTGTGTTGAGAGAGAGACAGAATTGTATGACTTAAAGAGAGATTATAATGAGTGGAAAGCGATGTTAGAAGTGTGTTTGAACAATAATAATTTAATGTATGATGAAAAAATAACTGACCCAATATTGAATATAATTACTAAGGGAGACTTGACAGAAATACATTATGTTGACTTGGTTCATTATTATTGTGATAAAACGAATGAATTTGATTTTTATGGTTATGACACACAAGATAGCCATATGTGGGTAAATGAAATTGAAAATTGTTATTTGAAACAAAGACTAATTTTTGACGATGGAGGGTAAACCATAAAACAATAAATGGACAATTTTAAATACTTTGTTTTATGGTGCAGACCTCGCAACCTTGGACATTGAAGTGTGATATAACTGAGTAATCAATGATGAAGATTTGTACATAAATGTTTAGTGAATTTAATTGTGTGTATTGTAAAATGTTAGGTAAACAACGTGTGTATGTTATGGAAATTGTTGTGAGCATAATAATATTAATATTTTGCAACCTAAATAAATAACAAAATTAATTTTGAAGACAGTAGTTAGCGAATTGTAATTGTTTTGATAGCAATGGAACTTGTATTTTCAATAATTAATTTAATTAAAATAATTTGAAATGTTTAAATGTTTTTGATTGATTTGAATGTTATATGATTGAATTTTCTAATGGATTTAAATTATTTTATGAGATTTGAATCTGATCATGATTAATTAATAAATAAATGTTGAATTGTTTGATATGAAATAACACTGTGATTAAATGTTTCAGAGGTTACTTGGAGATATTGGTGTGTATGGTGTGTATATTTTGTGTTTATGTCAGTAGGTGGATAAAGTACTGTAAGTATAAAATTTTATAATACAAGTCAGATATAATAAAATTGTAACGGGGCATTTTGGGCCTATTTTTGGGGTAATAAAGAAGTTTGTATTTTTTTTAATAAAACAAATAACATTTTTTTACTATGATAGGGACAAACGTAAACAAAGGTAAATTCAGTGGTAGCGACGGTAGCGACAGTGGCACCACTGCTGGTGACATTATAAAGGAAAATTATTGAAGCGAGTTAAACAAACGACGAAACTGTGCCAAGGTCAGACAATGACACACAAAACAGCGTAAACAAATTATGTAACTGAACATCAGGCGATGTTACGTCAGCGCCTTACATAACGAGGAATGTGGGTGTAGTGTGCCACTAGTTTCGTCAGACACACAGCAAACAAAGGCAGTCGGCAAATAACAACTACCAGTGTCGGATGCAAATAACCTTCGCGTCCGCCGGCTCGCCGGTTTAGACGAAGTTTACGTCGCCCGCAGTACAGAAAAATGTGATATAAAATCGAAATTTATGCGTAAATAATGTAAATGAACAGTTTTCTTGATACAATGACAGTTTCGGAGAAGTAAAACAAATTATTCATTAACGTAAAATGTGTGTGTGGAGAAATGCGACGTCGTCTGGACTCAAACTCAGCTAAGTAGTCTATAAGAATGAAAACAAAATTTTCAATTATGATTTAAATATTCAAAATTGTAATATTCGCATTTAAAGATTTTCACGATTAATAGAGAGCTCTTAGAATCCTGGGGTAGATATGTATGTGTGTGTGAGTGAAAGCGCTGGTTTCCGTTGTGTTAGTTAAGTTAAGTATTAAGCGAATTATTTTGTATTTATATTTCCTGTTTTATTTTGACTATTGCTGAACAAATTATATTCAACTTAATAATGATCCATTTTATGTCTATATTTTACTTGAATTACTATGGGAACAAAATGTAAAAGAGGGAGAAAAGAATAATTTGTTTTATAAAATTGAAATACCAATAAATTTTAAATCATGGGAAACAAAATAAAGCTTTCTTTATTTTGAACAACCAATTCTGATCTCCTGTTCGCCGAAAAGAACCCGAGAAATATGGTAAGTACAATTTTTTTTGGTTCTGTTTCTTGTAATTAATAAATACAAGATGGCGCCCAAAGAAATTCTAGCAAGTAAACAGTGAACAGTGACCTCAAAATCAGTTCAATTAAATTATCAATAAAATGATATAGCACAAAATGTTTACAGATGTTTAACTCAAATGAAAGAATTTTAAATTCAATAATGAAAATAATTTGAGATAATAATTTAAAAAGTAATAATAACTGAAAGGTAATGTAAAATAACTGTTAATAATAATTTTGAAAATGTTAAGGAATCTAATTGTAGAAAGTGATGAATGATTTAAATGTTGATGCATAAAAGAGTTAATGAAAATTTCATATTAGGTTTTATATAAAATTTTAAGTTAGCCATTAGTGTGCTATTGCTGGGGTGGCATGTGCCCCAGTAGATAGCGGAATGGGTTGGGGGTAATAGAGAGTGTTACCTCCATCGGAGGCCGAAATGGCGAAAATGTACGGCACACCTTTTTGTACAATTGTATATTGTACCATGATAGACTTTCGTGCCGTGCAAAGTAATGATGTTGTAACATGCATGAAGGTAAAGATGATTTCCCTGACTTTTCGGGCGATTACTGCCTTACCAGCACTAATCGTGGTTTTGGCTAGCGGTCAGCTATGGCCATAATTTAAGTCCCTTGACCATAGCTGGCTTGAAATTGGTCGATACTAGAAATTAACAGGGGGGTGAAACTAGGGGAAATCCCAGGAACTATGGAACAGCGGCTGCCACTCTGTCCGAGTAGGGTCAGCATAGCCAGGTGGTAGACCCGTTTTAAGGGCTTGTAACTATAGAACGAAGATATGTTGATATCTAAAAATCTTTAAAACGTAACGCTAAAGCAAGGACAGGGAGATGTTCAATTCCTCCAACTATGCCGTCCTTGTGGAGGCCAATGGGCGCCACAGTCCAACAGGACAAAACAATAGTGTGTGTGGTTTGGGGGGTTGCTCAGGTGAGCAACGAATTTAAATTTCATAACGTAAAAATGATAACTCAATTTTGCTCTAATTAAATGCTTGTATTATGATTTGATAAATAGGTGTTCATATGGTTATTATACTATGTTTATTCTGTCTCATAAATGTTTTATTTTATTGTGTTAGGAATATAGGGATTAAAGGAATATGTAAGCTATATAAATTTGAAATGTGTTTATAACAAAGTAAATACCTAGACCGACCGGCAGGCGGTTTACATAATTGTACCAGAGTCAGAGCAGGGGGAAACAATGATGTGTAGTATGTTAGATATAAGGATTGATAGAAATATGTGTTTCATATAATTTGTATAATTTTGAAATGTGTTTATAGTAAGGTCATTCACCTTGCTAAGAAAGTCAGCTGATCCGCTGTAAAATGTCACTTATTAATGTTTGCCAATTTCCAAGGTAACTGATGTTTGGATATAATAATTTTAATGTGTTGTTAAAGATTTTATTTGAATGATAGACTGAACTGATATATTTAAGAATTTTAAATGATTTGTGAAAATTAGTAAAAGATGGATTTTGGGTGATTAATATTTTGTTGGGACATGTAGATCAGTCCAAGTTGAGTTTAAAGTGGTAATAGAGATGAAAATGTTGTTATGAATAAATGTAATGTAATGGAATTTGAGAAGTATTGATATTGACACAGTAGTTATGGGGAATATAGGTAGAGTAATGATTGATATATTGATGTTTATAAATGATGATGTTATTTTGTAGTTGAAGTGAGGAAATGAGAATGTTAATTAGGGGATGGTAATTTTGTAAGAGGGGATAGTGTAGTGTAGGAGTCCGCAACAAAAGGGTTGGGACGGGAAGGGACCGATTGGCGGGAAGGGGTTGCCTTAGGTAGAATCCAGGGACCAGATTAAGGGAATGAGCTTTTGGGGGGGGAACACACATCCTAAGTACAAAGGGCTAGAGAGTATTTTTTTTATATATCGAGAGAATGATGCGAAGTGAGTTTAGTAGCAAGTTGGGTTCAGATTGTTTGATAGATGTTTTGATAGAGATGGGTAGTTAAAGTTGATGAATATTGAGTCAAAGAGGTAAAGATTATAAATGTATACATAACAAGTGGCAAATCAAGTTATTATAAATAATTAAATCACCCAAAGTAATGGAGATTGAGAATAGTAAAGAAAAGAGAGTTATAGTGAAAATATAAAATTTTGATTGAAACCAGTGACAATTTCAATAAAATTTGAAAATGTAAAGTTATAAAGTGTTTATTTTGAGTAATTTAAATATTTATTTTATTCTTGATCATAATAATATTTTGTTATTTTAAATGTTTTATTTTATTGTGTTTTTGTGTTTAAAGATAGAAGTTTAAAGATGTTCAATGTATTTTCAGATGTAACTTGTGTATAACTGATGTAGGTCAAGGTTCTTGACTTGACCCACTTTGATCAGCTGATGGGTGATGTTCTATACTAAACCCGTTTGGAAATGAAGTAATGCCGATTTTGCTTTTTAATTGATTTGAATAAATTTAAATAATTTTGATAATGAGAAAAAATATATTTTAATAAATTAAAAATTTTTTTGAAATTGAAAAAAAAATTTTTTTTTGATTTTATGCCTGCCATCTAATTGACGTTTTTGAATTTTGATCATATTATTGTTTGTGTGTATTAATAGGGTTTTTTTTATTGAATTGTATTGTTTAGGGTATATGTATAATCACATGTTAGGATGAAGAAGTTCATGTTTTGAATAAGTGTTCAACTTGTTTATTTTCTGATTATCAAAAATAATGAAGAGAATTATTCAATTCAAATGAAAGATTTGTATTTTGATTTTTGAGATTATTGGTAATAAAATTTGGTTTCAATGTAAAGGAAATTCCTAAATAAGATTTGATCGGATGTAGTTATAAGTGTGTGTACAAGCCCAGTAACTGCTAAAGGCAGACCAGTGTGCATGATAAGGGGAAACATATCGGTTGAGGATCTGGCATGATATAAGCAAGGGATTTGGAATTTTGGGGCGGCATGTTAGAAGGCGAGGTGCGCTGTGGTGCGTATCTGTTCGATTTTACGGTGTTGGGATCTCGTACAGAGAAGTCCAGTGATCTCGTTCAGACGCGGCCATAGTCGCCGAGCCAGGGGGGTTGTTTACCCATGAAGTATAAGAGTTAAAGGGGGTTGTTGGCACCAGTTCCTCACCGGTCCTCTTAGGGGTTAGCAATGAGATTTCTTCTGTTTCGGCAGAAGATATCTCATTGGGGGGGTACTGTAACGTGATGAATTTGGAGGGATTTTATTTTATTAATTTTTGGGGACTTGTTAAAAAATATTCATAAATATAATTTCCATCTGTGACCAGTCCACGTGTTGAATTAAAACATTGCGCTAACAAAGAACAGTACGCAGTATCAGTTGTGTAACCGTTACAAAAGAATGTACCAGGGCGTCAATTCTAAGAACTCTACATTTGTGTGACGTCCGCGCCCGAATGCACCACACGAGCAGGTGCGCAGACTGACGCGGAATTGTAAGACTCAAAATGGCTATGAGACGAAAGTTTGGGCGCACATGATATCAGAACGATGGATATAAGTCTAAGCCCAATCTCTTTTGTGACGTCAACCAGTGCTGACCAAATTTCATCCACGACAAACACACAAAAAACTACGTGTGTTGAATGGGACACAACAGTGACAATTAAATAGCAGGCACCGTTTTCCACCTGGTGAGACGACAATCTAGTTGGTAGTGAGCGTAGAGATGCTCTTCCCAGTTCGCTTACAGATGCAGATAGTGCTGCGTGGGTACGGTCGGCCAGAACTTTATAAAATATGAACAACTAAATATAATACCACTTTTATACCGACTGGGACCCAAGGAACTAATGGGCTTACTAAATTTATAACGGGTGAAGTGGAGTTGTCAACAGACAAGTTAATTAATGGGCATTGAATCGGTGAACAAGAAACACGTGTCGGCCGGAGTCTCGGTAGTGAACAGTTTAAATCGAAAATGAATTTGTAAAATAAAAACAAGGGGTAAGGTGTTAATATAGTGTGTGTGTGTGTGTGTGTGTGTGTGTGTGTGTGTGAGTGAAAAGGCAGACTGGGCGGTCTGATGTCTGTATATTAAATTAAGGTAAGATGTTAGCGTAAGGTAAAAGTAGTAATTGTAGTCATGAAGTGGATAACAAAACAAGAAATTATTATGCTGTTATTTCCTTTTCTAAATTTTGAGTAAAGATCTGATAAGGTTTTTAAAAGTTAAAGAAAAAAAAGAATAAAATTCATTAATTCTCTTCAAAAATGAGTTACGCAAATGATTTACATAACCTTTAAACCATACTTGCATCTTACGTTCGTGCGACCGGATCTTGGACCCAGATAAATTTTACAGGTAGGTGGAAATAAATTATGTATTTGTATTTGTAAGTGATAGATAAACTTCACAGTTGTCGCCCAGAACTAGGGACATTATTTATTTTCAATAATTAGAAATTTCACACCCTTTCTTGCCTGCATTTTTCATCCTGTCGTTTCTCTGTCTGTAACAGCAGCGCCTGTAATTTTTCCGTCATCTGACTGGCATCCAATGTTTACCGATTAATTACGAGTTACACTCGTCTTGTACAAAGTGTTCACTGTTTCCACTGTTAACGGTTCTGTCGAACTTCTGACCCACTCTTACGAAGATCTACTTGATCGTCGTAGGTATAGTGGAAAACAAAATACAAGACCCATTTAAGTCACTAATCACCAGTTTTAATTTTTACAGTTAAACAGTTCGTAATTAACAACACAGTCTTTTACAACCAAATAAAAATTGTTCACACGCAATAAAATGTCAACTAACATAAAACACAATTGTATTACAATTATACCACCCGATTATAAAACACATCACTTCACTAATAAGCACTTAACGCACAGAGTAATATCACCCGATAATAACTCGAACCACACGTAACATATCGCAACTATAACTGAACTAAGGCCGCTGCTGCCTTGTATTTATTTATTCACAGACCAGAACATTCCAAACTGCATGTTAGCGCCAAGTGTGTACGACGTAATTAATTGCGGCCTTGACACAGTTCGCGCGGCTTCTGGCACAGTCTAGCTAATGCGTCAAGAATCATGTACTCCATACGCATTACATTCCGGATCCCTCTGGAACATTCGATAAACACGTAGATTGTTCTGTGATGTCATAATAGTATTAAATTACTATTAATCAGTAAATTAACAATGAAAACAATTTTCTGTGGTAGGCAGGGTACAGAAGTACAGACAGCTGTTCAAATATATTTCGAAATTGACCACATTTCTTTTTTTTTTTTGTAAATTTTTATTAGTATTGTCTTGTTAGTACAATACATGATGGTGTCTTTTTTGCTATGATGTTGAAAATATGAAACCTACAGAAGAGAATGTAAGCTACAGAATACAATATGTGCTGCATTTTTTCAATTATACAGTTATTTTGTTTACTTTTGTTAAGTGACTTACTTTGTAAATGGTTGTTTCATGATTAGTACATTGGTGGTAAAAACCTCAGGCATACAATATTGACAAACATAATTTTGAAAATAATTTCAATGATTTTATATTCAATTTTCACTATTAAAACATACTACCTAAGTAAAATTAAAAGCCAAAGCAGTATGGTGTAAACTGTTACAACAGTGTCATCTATAGTTAAAGACAATAATGTCATTACTGTGGTTAGATTATGTCTTCCAGAAATACAGTGTTTACAGTTTCATTGTGTACACAGTATGTTTCTGAATGTTTTGATCAGATTGCACATCCATTTGTGTCTGGTACAGTGAGGAGAGGGTTTTGGGTGTTAACCCTGGTTGGTTACACTCGATAAACATTCTATAATCTCAATGACGGCCTACTGACCTGGCGACTAAGTATCCCCACTTCCATGTGGGTAGAGGACGGAGCACTAAAGGCTATGGGAAGAAAAATCAAACCCTGACTAAAACATAGAGCTGACAGCCCTAGCACCGCCTACCTAATTATAGGTCGGTAACCTGTATTAATAAACTGGTAAAAATGTAGTCATTGACTTAATAATCAAATTAAATAGTGAAAACAATGCCAGCCTAGAAACACACACACACACACACACACACACACACACACACACACACACACACACACACACACACACACACACACACACACACACACACACCAATTTGTTATATAATTTTTGTAGAAATGTTTCTAAAATCTTGTTAATACTTTTTCTTACCAATCTGATTTGCAAGGCACTTGTTGACTGGAATCAGTATGATGGAGAAAACGACACCGGCTAAGAATGCCACTCCAACTTGCTGGTACAGCAAGTACAGTGTCACTCCTATCTGAAACAAGACCAGCCGCACGCAACAAATATATTGTTACACACAACTCATATGTTCAACAAATATACAGACATATATTTACTTTGTTACCCCAACTGTGTTATGTCCTTTGCTTTTTATTGGCTTTATATAACTCTAATGTGTTACTTTAATTTACTACTTTAATTATTTATTTACTATTTATTTTCACATAATCACTTGCTGACATCGGTATATTTCCGACGCCATCTTTAAAGTTAGCCAACTGTAAGAGAAAACATATGTACTTACCAAGGTCAGGTTCTTTTCGGCGAACTCAGGAGAACAGATTATGATTATTTGAATAAGATAGACTAAATACTTGTATACCTCTCATGATCTCGTTTATTATGTGTATGCCCCAAACTCATTTTTTACTACAAAACAAAGTCATTACTACAAGTCATTCGATTCCCATTTTCTACTTCAAAATTTACCTCTTTTTTTTCTTTTTTATTCTGATACAACTTGTTAGATATAGAATACCAATATTTATAATGCCTGATTTTAAACATTAGAGTAAATTATAGATACTGATAAACATAACATCTATTTCCTAGAACACAGACCAGCGCTTCTAGAATATTACAAAAAAGACATTTAGCCCCTTCATACACCCTTTGCCCTTGAGATCTCATTTTTACTGATTTAGAGTATTTTATTAATTTTTTAAATATTGGATTTCAAATATATGGTAGTACTCCGGAGATTACTTAGCTGTTCGAAGAGTTGATCCGAAATCGTCCCCTCTTTACTGTCATCTTGCACCTTTTGTTTTGCCTGGTTCTTATTGCCGAACAGTTATTACATTTTTTGTCACTACACACTCTATTTATATATCGTTTGTATAGAAATAATTTCGATTTTCAATCACATTTTTCGAACTGCGGGCGCCAGTGATTTTACATTTTATAACTTTGTTTGCAGCCGGCCGGCTCATGGACAGATTTTATACTGGGGTGAGGTGAACGGCACTATTTTGTGAAGTGGTCGCGGCTGTTTTACCAATTTTTATTGTTTTAAGTTTTTGTATCACTACGCCAGTATGAGGTTCGGCTTACACGCCTCTGCATTCCAGCGTGACGTATGCACTGACGTAATATGGTCTGATGTTTCATTACATAATTTGTTAGTCACTGGAGCTGACCTTGACACACTTCCACATGTTGGTTTGTTGTGTCGTTTTAATTCATGAATAATATGTTACAATTACTCTTTCTAATTTTGTTTCCAATAAAATTTACCTTTATTATGAATTTACGTTTATGTCTCCCAAAATTATTATTACATCACAAATATTACGTCCTTTTTATTAAAACACAATAAAATTTATTTATTACCCCAGGTATGCCTAAATGTCCCATTACAAATGCTGTAAAACGAATAGGTTAAGTTTGAATTAGGCATTTAGTTAGCATTACTAAAAATAGTGACGGTACAAATACTACCGTCCAGAGAAATATTGGGAATATCAATATTTTATTTATAAATTGTATTGGGGAAAAAGCAGTATACGAGTTAGCGTCAAGGTCGTCGATCTAGCAGCTGAAGGTAGGTATTTTTGGCAACATGCTCTTTGAACTTTGCATTATGGATAACGCTACCAATACGTCACGGGCCTAGCCCATAATTACATAACTTTGGAATGTGAGTTATGCATCACCAAGCCTTAATTTTCACCAAGGTTGAGAACTTTTGGTAGCGAGGGAACCACGTGATCGATGTTTAACAAAACTAGAAGCGAGCAGTGATTCGCTCGCAGATCTGTATACCATCTTGTGCCATATGGTCGTGTAAACTCCGCGGACGAATTTCAGGTGGGTCTACCGCTAAAATAGTGTAAAATGTGAATTAACAAAATTTAAACATTAATTAGACCGGATAAACAGTTATTGTTTTAAAAGAAAAAGGTGTATAGTCAGTGAATAAAACATATGGAGTAATCGACGTGGTGTGCGTGTAACAATGTGATGTCTTCTGGACATTTTCAGATAAGTACCATCTCGGGGAGAGTAAACAAAGAAATTTCAAAATTGTAAATCAACTCAAAATTAAAAAAGAAATGGGCTTCTAAAAAAATATATATATATTAGGTTTCACAAAATAACGAGCTCAAAAGAGGGGTCATAAAGATATGTACGGTATGAAAACGTGTGTGTGTGTGTACTTAATTAACAAATAAGAAGTGCTGGTTTGTGGTAGTTGAATTTATATTTGTTTTAACTATTTGTTATGTTTTTCTTATGTTAATATCATGTAATCATGTAAAAGGAAGGGTCAAATTGCAAGGAATTTACAAATATTTGTTGTTTTTTTATTATTTCAATCAGTAAAATGTAACTAAGGGAAGTGGGAAAGAATTTTGCCAATGTTAATAAAGGTTAGATTAATTTGAAAACAGAATAGACCACATTATTTACTTCAAATAACCTCAATTCTGTTCTCCTATATAATTCGCTCAAACGGACCTTGGTTTAACCTTATGGTAAGTATGTACGACAAAGTGGATTGGCAACGATGCAGGCAATATGGCGACCGACTGGGTAATTGCCTCACAGCTGTTTCGAGGGTAAATAAAATATATGTAAAATAAAATAACTTCACAATTGGCGTCGCGAACTGGAACGTTTACATGAAAGTTTATTTTATGTAAACGTGGGCCTACTTTGGAGGGCAGAATAGGTTATTTAAGGTAAACAAATGAAATGCAAATAAGATATAAATAGATGTATGCGTGAAGGTTATGTTATGATAATGTAAAGTGATGGGGAGGTTATTATTTGTTCATGTTTATATTATAAGTAATAATTAAGTATTGAAGTATTGATTGATTAATAAAAAAAAAACAATCAAAATGGCGAATAACGAAAGCAGTTTTACCGAATCGATCATAATGAGTAATGTAGAAGCGGAATCCACTCTAACGACAACTAAAGTAAGAGAGTTGTCAATGGATGATATGTTTAACCTAATAAGAACAATGTCTGAGAATATAAATAGTAATTTCAATGAAAAGTTCAAAGAACAAAATAATGAATTAAATAGTAATTTTAACTAATTGAAAAAACAAAATAATGAATTAGAGAGTAATATCAGCGAAATTAATAAACACTTGGATAATACTAACGAAAAATTTGCAAGTAAATTTAACGAGTTAGAACAAAGTATTGAGAGGATGGGAGTGTGGAGAATAGATACAGGTAAGTGTAATGAAAATGAAAATAACGAAGTAATAGACGACAATATAAATAATGATGGTAGTATGAAGAATAATCAGGTGAAAATTGACGAGGTAAGTAATAGTAATAACTATAAAAATTATAGTGAGATAATGTTAAAGGAGAGTAATAGTAGTTAAATAGTTGAAAATGGAGTATCTAAGGGTGATACAGAAAAAATTAATAGTGATGATGAGAGTATAGAGTTAGTAGGGGATGGTATTGGGGTCGTAATAGGTATAGATGTGCTGGAGAGAGAATACGAAGAGTTATTTTGTGGAAGTGGGGCAGAGGGTAAATTTTCTCCGGGTAAATTGTGAAATAAGGTTTTCACATGTGTTTAGGTAGGACGACTGTTCCTCAAGCGGAGACAGAAGGTCTCAAAATGGTCCTTTAAGTTTTTGTGGTGTTCCTGGAAAAGCCAGGAGGTGTTTTTATGATGTTGTAGTGCCCTCTGCATGGAGTGAGACAGAGAATGTGAAATGGGAGTGGGAAGGTGATTTTGTGAGAGAGAGAGTGAAAGAGGTAGTGTTGTTTGAGGTTAGTAGAAGTTGTGAAGAATTGTTAGAAAGAATAAAGGTTGAGAGAGTTAATAAAATAAAAAACTTACCTTATGATGAAAACAGTACAGCGGTGGTGAATGATGATAACGTTGATAATTATATTGAGTACTTACCTGTGCATAGAACTGGGATATTAATAGCAGCTGACTTTGATGATAAGGAGATGATAAAATGCTTAATTGCGACAAATAATAATACAGACAGTGACAGGACCAGAATTATTGTAGTAGACAGGTTATATGGTAGAACAATAATGTGGGATAACCCAGTAAATTATGTGGGTATAATGGAACAATTTAAAATATTAAATAGTTATTATATTGAAAATAACAAAATAAGTTTATGGGAGAATGAAAATTATGTTAAAATCAGATTAAATTTCAACAATGGTGGTTAGAGACATAGTGAATGAACATTTAATTATTTTAGTTTATGGTAATTACTTGGCTAACTTATGAAGTGGGGTATGGTAAACAATAAAATGATATGACGAAAATTGTAGATACATTTGTATTGATGTTAAATGTATTTTGTTAAGGTTATGTACATTGTATTTTGTGTGATCGATTTATAGTTTTGATAGAATCAAATGAAGTTAAATGGTCTTGAATAAGATAATTGAAATAATGATATAACAGTTTGAATCTTTAAATGGAAAATTGAAATTAAAGTTGGAATGTTTGTAATTTTATGCAAATTCAGATTCAAGAGTGAAAGATTTATTTTAATGTAATAATGGTAATGTTCAATTTGAGTGTTTATTATGTTGATTTAGAGAAGCATAAAGTGTCTAATTGAGTAGTATATAATTGTATAGATATAAAATATATATTGTTTTAGAGGCGATTCCCCACATTTCGGGCGGTCCCGGCCTCGCCAGCCCAGACCGTGGTTTTGGTTTACGATCAGCTATGGACTTATTGTACACTGACCATAGTTGGTTGCCTTTGAAATTGGTGTAACATAAAAATTTAATGGGGAACAAAAAGGGGAATCTAAGAATTTTGTTTTTGGAACACGGCTATGCACCTATAGCAGGGGATGTAGACCGAATAGGGGCATATCAATAAGTTTATTAGTAGGGGCACTAGTACCCTGAAGTTTATGTAACATCGAAGCAAGGATGGGGGTGAAATAAAAGAAAAAATGTTCACCCCTTCCGCCTCAGTTCTTGTGGAGGCAACTGGGCGCTACAGTCCAGGGGGGTCAATAGTGTGTGTGGAGGGAGAAAGTTGATGATTATTATTAATGGGATAAGATAAACCGGTTAAATGGAATTATATTGATAATATAGAATGTGTAATTTATCTTATGATGTAATTAAATGATTTTTGTGTTGTTTTGAAGAGTATTATGGGGATGATTCACAATTTTTGAGAAAAGATATAAGTAGATAATTTGTGATGATGTAGTCGATTTAAATGTGTCTAAGAGGAATTTTAGTAATGAATTTAAATATTTTTGAGATGTGAATTGTGTAATGAAAGATATTTGTAATGGTGTAATGGGAAGTGGTTATTTAAATTCTGATTGGAATCAGGAAAATATTTTGAATTTGGGATAAGAATTAATGAGAGAGGGGCATACAATATGTTGGTATTAAAAATTTAAGATGTATTAGGTTAGGTTAAGGATATGTGTATTAGAAGTTAAGAAAAAAAACAGTGCTTCTTAACGCAAACCAACACAGCTAAGGGGAGACCAGATCAGTTCTGGATATGGTATAATACAAGGCCATTATTTGATGTTTTTGATTTAATGTTTCAGTGTCTGGTGATACTGTGGCGGCGGTCCTGTGCTGGCCCACGCATCAGAGCAGGGGCGTCAAGTGCCTGTCTGGCCTTGCGGTGTTGGGATCTCGAGAGGGAAGTCCAGTAAGGTCATTCAGGTGTGGCCGCAGTCACTGGACCAGGGGGGTAAGTTACCCATGAGTTTTAGTAAAATGTAAAGAGGGTTATGGCACCATATCTGGACTGATCCCTTTAGGAAGTATGTGAATGTCAATGAGAGTTTTAATGCTTTGGCATAAAACCTCTCATTGAGGGGGTATTGTGATGATCAATATTTTATTTATAAATTGTATTGGGGTAAAAGCAGTATACGAGTTAGCATCAAGGTCGTCGATCTAGCAGCTGAAGGTATCTATTTTTAGCAACATGCTCTTTGAACTTTGCATTACGGATAATGCCACCAATACGTCACGGGCCTAGCCCATAATTACATAACTTTGGAATGTGAGTTATGCATCTTCAAGCCTTAATTTTCGCCAAGGTTGAGAACTTTTGGTAGCGAGGGAACCACGTGATCGATGTTTAACAAAACTAGAAGCGAGCAGTGATTCGCTCGCAGATCTGTATACCATCTTGTGCCATATGGTCGTATAAACTCCGCGTACGAAATTTCAGGTGGGTCCACCGCTAAAATAGTGTAAAATGTGAATTAACAAAATTTAAACATTAATTAGACCGGATAAACAGTTATTGTTTTAAAAGAAAAACATGTATAGTCAGTGAATAAAACATATGGAGTAATCGACGTGGTGTGCGTGTAACAACGTCTTCTGGACATTTTCAGATAAGTACCATCTCGGGGAGAGTAAACAAAGAAATTTCAAAACTGTAAATCAACTCAAAATTAAAAAAGAAATGGGCATCTAAAAATATATATATATTAGGTTTCACAAAATAACGAGCTCAAAAGAGGGGTCATAAAGATATGTACGGTATGAAAACGTGTGTGTGTGTGTGTGTGTGTGTGTGTGTGTGTGTGTACTTAATTAACAAATAAGAAGTGCTGGTTTGTGGTAGTTGAATTTATATTTGTTTTAAATATTTGTTATATTTTTCTTATGTTAATATCATGTAATCATGTAAAAGGAAGGGTCAAATTGCAAGGAATTTACATATACAGTAGGACCTCCGTATATCGAATTTGATGGTTCCTAAGAAAAAATTCGATATATAGAAATTTCGATATACAGAAACCTGTTTCTTATTCTTATTCGTAGGTTAGGAAAAGCACTGGTATTTGTTAAAAAAATCATGTATAGACCTCCATACTATTAAAACGACATTTTGGTAATAAATAAATGAAAACCATACGCATTTATTTAATAAAAATTACTGTATTTATTTAATAAAAAGTATTTAGTGTACAGTATTTATTTATTTACTTTAAAAAATTGTTTGTATTTAAAAAAGTAGGAACTTACGTGTTAAATGAGTAATACTGTATTTTATTAATTGGTCGTAAAATAATTTCGAATGTCTTTCTGAACCAAATTTGATGCAGATTCCTCATAAAAGTGTTCACATTTGTTGAGCGACTGGAAAATATCATGAGGCACATATTCTTCCGATTGAAGACCTCGACGGATTGTTTCAAATGCTGCCATCATTTATTTCTTAGAAGGTTTAGGAACTTCAATTTCTTCTGCCTTATTGTCTTCACCTAAATCTTCAGTATCTTTTAATGAACTTAAAATGTTATCATCCGTTGGATATTCTGCAACAATAACGTCTTCGTTGACGCTTAAAAATTCATCGAGTGATATGTCTTGATCTATTGCGCCAGTTGACTGTAACTGGTTCCAACAATCCTCAAGTTGTGGCAGTGCAGTAACTTCTTCCACAACAATTTTTTGAGAGAAGCCAGCTTTTATAAAACAATTCTGTATTGTTGATTCTGCTACATACTTTTTCCACACCTTTGCTACCTCTGATATACACAGTCTGAGATTAATCGCATCATCAATAGGTTTGTTGTTTTCCAATGCAAAAATGAGCCTCTTGAGGATCTGTTTTCGGTAAAGCCTTTTGAGATTTTTTATTACTCCCTGGTCCATAGGTTGTAGTTTAGATGTGGTGTTTGGAGGGAAAAAACCCAGCTTCACGTTTAACTTTTTTGCCACAAAAGGAGGGTGTGCTGGACAATTGTCAACAAAAAGAACCACTTTTCTTTTTTGTCTTATCAGTTTTTTGTCAAAGTTTACTATCCATTTCTCAAAAATCTCACTCGTCATCCATGACTTTTTATTGTATTCGTAGTCGGGTTCTAAAGACTTCACTCCTTTAAAACATCTTGGTTGCTTGCTTTTTCCGATCACCAACAGTTTATTTTTTTCTTTTCCGGACATATTGGCACACACGACAACAGTTATTCGTTCTTTACTATGTTTACCTCCGAAGCATTTATCGTCTTTAAAGGTTAGAGTCTTATTTGGTAAACATCTGAAAAAAAGTACTGTTTCATCCATGTTAAAAACATTATCTGGTTCATACTCTTCTAAAATTAACCTTAAAGTTGTAGTTTTCCACTGGTTACAGTCTGCTTCAGATACACTTCCACTTTCTCCCAAAATAACTTTTTCTTTAATGCTGTGACGTTTCTTAAATTTGTCCAACCATTCAGAACTTGCTTGAAACTCTTCGTGCCCCAACACTTTAGCATACTCTACCGCCTTTTCCTTTATAAGTGGTCCTGAGACAGGCATGTTTTTATCTCGCACCATTGTCACCCATTTAAGAACTGCTTCGTCCATGTCATCATATTTGCACGTTTTAGACCGTTTTCTATCTGCGACTACATTTTCATGAGTTTTTAAAACAGATTCTCGATTCTTTATTATGGTTGACACTGTACTCGGCGGAATCAAAAACTTTATCGCAACGTCTTTTTTTCACATTCCACTATCCACATCTTTTAATAATGCCACCTTTTCTTCAACACTCAAAGATTTTCTTTTTGACATTACACCATTTACATTCTCGTGAACTCAAGAAAAAATAAAAAATAAACTTAAAACAAAAATAAAGACTGACTGAAACTGAGTTAACCTTACTCCTTAATAACGTACAGTACTACCGAATGATGAGATACTGTAATGCGCGGGAACGATTGTTGTAGATTGAGGGTGTGAGTGAGTGTCACGTGATCAACTGACTAATCCAGACCGGTCTAACAGGTTTCATTTTTAGTCAATGTGGAATCACAGATAATTTTCCCCTCATTTCTGAAGTTACAAAGTTCGATATATAGAAATTTTTTTCGATATATGGAAATTATTTTATATTGAAATTTCACGGGACTTAAAAAAAATTCGATAAATGGAGATTTTTGATATAAAGAAGTTCGATATACAGAGGTCCTACTGTATGTTGTTTTTTATTATTTCAATCAGTAAAATGTAACTAAGGGAAGTGGGAAAGAATTTTGCCAATGTTAATAAAGGTTAGATTAATTTGAAAACAGAATAGACCACATTATTTACTTCAAATAACCTCAATTCTGTTCTCCAATATAATTCGCTCAAACGGACCTTGGTTAAACCTTGGGGTAAGTATGTACGACAAAGTGGATTGGCAACGATGCAGGCAAGATGGCGTCCGCAGGCAAGATGGCGTCCGACTGGGTAATTGCCTCACAGCTGTTTCGAGCGTAAATAAAATATATGTAAAATAAAATAAAAAATGTCTTGTCACTTGACACACACACACGCGTGCGCGCGCGGGTCAATCCATTTCAAATCACCCAATTTACATTACATTTTTTTCTCAACATTTTTGATTTTTTTTAATTTGTTTATCAGTTGTTCCTTATAACAATGTGAGTTCAAAATCATGGTTAAAAAATTTTATGGCCATTACTTTTTTGGCAGCCATTTTTAATCGTCCACTTAGTCGATTTTTGGCTCAAAACGAATTTTGCAGAAAATCATCCAGCTCTGTCATTTTGACAGACATCAAGATAAATCAAAAACCAAAATGTTCAACACAATATGTTGGTTTTATTGTGTGTACTGTATCAAACAAATTGATATTTAATTAATATTAATGCAACCTAAGGGATTTTGCTTTTAATTCAATTATTTTCTGAATAACTCCTTTCGGCGCCATCTTGTGTTGCCAACTGTTAGAAGAAAATTACCAAGGTTCGAATCAGCGAACCGGGAAGTGCAGAACTGGTTATTTAAGAAAGTACAACTGAATTACCATCACATCTATTTTAATTCATTTTTTTTTTTTACACTACAAAAGAAAACATGAAAATATGGCCCTTAACATAATTTTAAATTTTTATATAGACAGATATTCCCCTTCCCTTCTCCTACTTTTGCGATCTTATAAAAAAGACCATTTATGATTATTCATGATTTTATATTGAGAAATAAATACATTTTATAAGCAAAAGATCAATTTAAAAAGCGGAAACCAGCACTTCCTGTTTTAGAATATAATTAAACAAAACCCCCACACACACTCACACACTACCCATTTTAGATTTTCCCCTTAAACTCCCATTTTATTTAATTTGCCCCATCTGTTTGGCTTTCTGAGAAAATATAATAAAATTTGATAATTGTGTGTATGTTCTGGTAAAACTTATCTGCCTTGAGTCCGAATTCTCGTCCATAAGACGTCACATTGCTTACCGGGCGCACTTTCACTTTAATACATAATTTCCTAATTGTTATATTGTTTAAGAAAACTGTTAATCACATTTTAATAAGAATTTTGAATGTTTAGTCACATTTTGAAATATATTATTCACATTCTATCGGTTTTGCGGGTGCGAAAATCACGCACAGCCGGTGGCGGCGGACGCGACAGTTTTTTATGCGTCCGTCACTAGTAGATGGTGTTTTCCGACTGCTTTGTTTTGTGTGTGTCACACCTGCTGGCTCTGACACACCCTGCATTCTTATTTATGTAACACGCTGACGTATATGTTGACGTCAGATCGCCTGACGCTGTTACATAATTTGTTTTGCTGATTTGTGTGTGTCATTGTCTGACCTTGACACAATTTGTCGGTTGTTGAATCTGTTCGCAAAATATTATTGAATAATTTTGTATCGTATAAAGTCAACAGCAGTGCTCCCACCGTCGCGATCGCTCCAAACAGTAAATTTACCTAAGTTTTGTCCCTATCATCAAAAAATGTTATTTGTTTATTAAAAAAAAAAAAATACAAATTTCGTTATTACCCCAAAATAGGCCTGTTACAATACCCCCTCAATGAGATATTTTATGCCGAAGCATAAAAAAATCTCATTGACACATTCATACTTGCTAAAGGGATCAACCAGGATATGTCGCCACAACCCCCTTTACGGTTTACAAAAAAAATATAATCAACTCACCCTTGGTCCGGTGACTGTGACCGCATCTGAATGACAATACTGGACTTCTCTCTCGAGATCCCAACACCGTAGAGTCAGACAGATACTCAACGCCCCTGCTCTGACGCGCAGGCCAGCTCAGGTCCGCCGCCACAGCATCACCAAACACTGAAACAACAAATCAAAATATCAACTAGTGGCCTTATACAACACCATATCCCCAACTGATCTGTTTCCCCCTAGAGATGCTGGTTTGCGCTAAGAAGCACTGGTTTTGTTTTTTACCTATTTCTAACATATATATCAAAATATCTAAGAACAACATGATACCCACTTTAAAATTCCATACTCCCATTCTATCTTCTTTCTCTTGTTAACTTTATCCCAAAATTTAAAATCATTGCCCTGATTCCCATCAGAATTTAAATAAACAGACGATTGACTCATAAACATTTCCCATTACCATATCACATTTCTCTCATCCCCAATTTAAAATGCATTTAAAATATTTAAATTCACAAAATTCTCTTACACTAACAAACACAATACAACATAAGAAAACATAGTACATTAATAATTCACATTGTTATTATCATCTTAAAATAAACAATTTATATTTAAAACTTACACACTTAACATCATTGAATTTGCATATAAAATCAGAAAATTACCTTTTAATCTCAATTTAACTTTTATTAATTCGTTTCTCAAAAAAAATTTTTTTTTTTTTTTCAATCATTTCATTTATTATTCCCTTTTATTAATTTGGGTGATTCTACGTTATTAATTATAATTCACTTTATCAACTTGGCATTTACTCATAATCTTCCCCTTTTATTACTCTAACGCTCCCTTACAAAATCTTTAACTAGTATGACACCCCTCTATCAAAAATCTACTAATCCTTCTCTACCTCTAACTACTTACTACTTTAACACCATACGCCACCTTCTCTCCATATAAAAAAAAAATACTCTCTAACCCTTTGTACATAGGATACGTGTTTCCCCCCCAAAAAAAAACTCAATTCCCGTTCTCTGGTTCCTGGATTCTACCTAAGGCAACCCCTTCCCACTAAAACTATACCAAATCCCGTCCCAACCATTATGTTGCAGACACCCACACTACACTACCCTCTACTACAAAATTGCCATCCCCAAAATCTCAATCTCATTACCTCACTACAACTACAACAAAATAACATCAACAAAATAAACAACAATATATCACTCAAAAGTCTACATATCTTCTCCATTTCTACTGTGTCAACATCAATACTTCTCAAAATTTTATAACATACATTAACTCAAAACAACCTTACGTTATTTTCATCTCTACTATTTCTTTAACTTTGACTTCAATTTGGACAGATCTATATGTCCCACAAAAATTCAACTTGGACTGATTCAAACATTTTATTCAAACAATTACTATCACCCACTTCTATCTTTTGCAACCCATTGAAAATTTTACCTATCACAACTATTTTTCATTTTATTTTTAAAATTTATAAACACATTGAAAACATATTATTATATTTTTATAATCCTTATTCCTAACATACTAAATGCAATTAACATAATAAGACATAATAAACACAATATAGGAAGTATTTAGTGCATCTATTTTTCAAATCAAAACAAAATCATTGAGTAGCAAATCATCATTATTAAAATATAACAAATTTCTAATACGTTATCCATCTGGATAACCTCCCAGCCACACACACTATGACCCCCCCTGGACTGTGGCGTCCAGTTGCGTCCACAAGAACTGAAATTTTGGAGGAATGTGACATCTCCGTGTCCTTGCTTCTGCGTTACATTTTAAAAATTTAGATATCATAATATCTCTGTCTATAGTTACACACCCTTAATGCGGGTCTACCACCTGTCTATGCTGTTCCTCCTCGAACAGAGTGGCAGCCGCTGTTCCATAGTTCCGGGATTCCCCCTAGTTTCACCCCCCATTAATTTCTAATATAGACCAATTTCAAGCCAGCTATGGTCAAGGGACTTGATATGACCATAGCTAACCGCTCGCCAAAACCACGATTAGTGCTGGTAAGGCAGTAATCGCCCGAAAAGTCGGGGAAATCATCTCTTCCTTCAGGCATGTACACATCATCATTAATATGCACGACACGGCAATTTATCAAGGTACAATATAAAATTGTACAAAAAGGGTGTGCCATGCATTTTCGCCATGTTGGCCTCCGATGGAGGTAACACTCTCGGTTACCCCCAACACTTTCCGCTATCTACTGGGGCACATGCCACCCCAGCAATAGCAACTTACTAACTAATTAATTAAAATTTTATATACATTACATGAATATAATCATTTCATCAATAATCATTTGACTCATTCATACCTTTATACCATTGGACTTTCTTAAAATTTTCAAAATTTATTATTAATAATCATTATATATCACTTTTCATTTATTATTAAATTTTCAATTCTCATTTTTATTAAACACAATTATTTCAAATAGTCTCGCTATTGCATGAAAATCTTAGCTACCTGTAAACATGTTTATTATATATGATTATAAAATTTTTATACTTACAGTTCAGTTAACATGATATATACAAAACATAATCCCCCTACCACAATACCTTCACCTCACCTCTGAAACATTTTACACAAAATATTAGTTAAATCAAACAATTTATCATTCATTACCAAATTTCCATCTCGTAAAATAATTTATATTCATCAAAAAATTTAATTAATTAACATTCAAATAATCAATCAAAATATTTAACATGTATCAAATTGTTTTAATTTAATTAATTATCAAAAATATAAATTATATAGTTATCGAAACAATTACCATTAATCCATTACTGTTTTCACAATTAATTCTGATATTTATTTAACTTGCAAAATATTGATATTATTATTATCGCAACATTTTCTAATACATATACACATTATTTACCTAACGTTTCATAATACACACAAATGAATTCACTATATTATTTACAAATATTCGTCAATAATTGTTCAATGGTTTCATACTTCATATGTCCCAGTCTGCAAGGTCATTACCAAAATTTACAGTATTCAACAATGTCTATACACTGATATTTTAGCTCACCCTCCATCGTCCCAGATAAGTCTTGGTTTTACATAACATCGGTCAATTTTATCACCACACAATGACTGTTTTGTGTGTTGTAACCATACAAACTAAATTCATTCAGCTTATTCAAATACTCATATAACCAGTCTACGTCAGGTATTTTTGTTAAGTCTTCGTCATTGAATTCATTCACTATCAGGTTAATTATTTTTACCAAATCATTATAATCATTGTTACTCAAATATACTTTTAAACTTTCATTCCATTCTTCATACTTTCTATTCAAATTATATAATTCTGTTACTTTCTCCACATACACTACTCTGTTTAACTCTCTCTCATCACAATACCAAATAATGCTTTCAACATCATTATTACAGACAGAGGGTACAACATTATACAACATCAATATACACTTCAATTCATCTACTAATATGGGTCTCTCGCCCTTCAAAAACAACAACATTTGTGAACACTCTGGTTCAGAAAAATTAATGGGAAAATTTACCCTCTGCCCACATTCAACTACTATATTATTTTTCCACTCTCTTTCTACTTCATCAACACACATTAACATTTCATAATCACATTCTAGAACTTCGTCAGTATTATTTTTGATTATATTCTCATTATTTGCCTCTACATTATTCTTTACCCCCACTATACTCTCATAATTGTAATTAATATCATTATCATCACTAGTCATTATTTTATTATCTAACACTACCTCTCCCACTATTTCATCACTTTTAATACTTGTCATACTTATAACATTGTCACCTAACTTCTCAACACTCTGTTCTAATTTATTTAAACTGGTTCTTATTGTTTGATGGGTATTTTTACAACATTTATTCATTTCTTTAATTTGGTTTTTTAACTCATCGAATTTACTGTTCTGAATATCAAATTTATCATTGAAATTATTATTCTGTACCTCAAAATTACTGTTCATCTTCTCTAACTGATTTAGTATAACACTCATCATATCATTTTCTACTTGATTACATTTTGTTGAGATTGGAGTCGATATATTACTCGAGTCGTCTATTGCTGATTCAGTTAGGCTGAATTCTTTTAACCGATTTACTGGGGTTGAATGAACCCCTGGTTCTCCCACACTAGCCGACTCGCTCATTTCAACTGCAACCTCGTTATTATCTGCCATTTTAAAATAAAGAAAACTTTTACATATATTTCTTTTCAAAATGTTACTATATATATAACCTATATTTATTATCAAAAGATATTCTATTTACCCATACTTCACACAATCATAACATAACCCCTATCTACGTCTATTTTACTTAATTTTAGCTTTACCTCAAACAACCGTTCTGCTTTCCCAGTGGGCTGTATTTATATAATTGTATTTATATAAATTGTCCCTGTTCCAGAAGCCAATTGTACTGTATCAAACAAATTGATATTTAATTAATATTAATGCAACCTAAGGGATTTTGCTTTTAATTCAATTATTTTCTGAATAACTCCTTTCGGCACCATCTTGTGTTGCCAACTGTTAGAAGAAAATTACCAAGGTTCGAATCAGCGAACCGGGAAGTGCAGAACTGGTTATTTAAGAAAGTACAACTGAATTACCATCACATCTATTTTAATTCATTTTTTTTTTACACTACAAAAGAAAACATGAAAATATGGCCCTTAATATAATTTTAAATTTTTATATAGACAAATATTCCCCTTCCCTTCTCCTACTTTTGCGATCTTATAAAAAAGACCATTTATGATTATTCATGATTTTATATTGAGAAATAAATACATTTTATAAGCAAAAGATCAATTTAAAAAGCGGAAACCAGCACTTCCTGTTTTAGAATATAATTAAACAAAAACCCCCACACACACTCACACACTACCCATTTTAGATTTTCCCCTTAAACTCCCATTTTATTTAATTTGCCCCATCTGTTTGGTTTTCTGAGAAAATATAATAAAATTTGATAATTGTGTGTATGTTCTGGTAAAACTTATCTGCCTTGAGTCCGAATTCTCGTCCATAAGACGTCACATTGCTTACCGGGCGCACTTTCACTTTAATACATAATTTCCTAATTGTTATATTGTTTAAGAAAACTGTTAATCACATTTTAATAAGAATTTTGAATGTTTAGTCACATTTTGAAATATATTATTCACATTCTATCGGTTTTGCGGGTGCGAAAATCACGCACAGCCGGTGGCGGCGGACGCGACAGTTTTTTATGCGTCCGTCACTAGTAGATGGTGTTTTCCGACTGCTTTGTTTTGTGTGTCACAACTGCTGGCTCTGACACACCCTGCATTCTTATTTATGTAACACGCTGACGTATATGTTGACGTCAGATCGCCTGACGCTGTTACATAATTTGTTTTGCTGATTTGTGTGTGTCATTGTCTGACCTTGACACAATTTGTCGGTTGTTGAATCTGTTCACAAAATATTATTGAATAATTTTGTATCGTATAAAGTCAACAGCAGTGCTGCCACCGTCGTAATCGCTCCAAACAGTAAATTTACCTAAGTTTTGTCCCTATCATCAAAAAATGTTATTTGTTTATAAAAAAAAAAAAAAAATACAAATTTCGTTATTACCCCAAAATAGGCCCATTACATGTGTTACTATATTTTATGTTACTACCATATTTCACCCAAGTAGTGAGGAAAGTGCCAAAAAATTCACAACTATAGAATAAAAATAAACGTAAAAAAACGTGATTTTTAGTGCTGTAACATTTTATGAAGGAAAAGAGACTCACCTTTAATTTCTTTTTCTTGCATAGATTTATCATAGTACTACTTGCTGTAGGAGTTTCAATCTTGAGAATCTTCTCCTTCTGTTTATATGGAATTTCAAAATGGCTGAAAGCTCGTAATCAGCCGCTTTCAAGGTTTAATATCTCAAAAGGGACTGAGTAAAAAATGGTGAAATTTTACAGAATATACTGCTTTCTAAGAAGAACATATAAATTGATGACCGAGACAACTGGTTTCAGAATTATATGCATCAAAGTTGGCAAAAATTGACTCCACTTGCGTGCTCATGCAAGCGGTAAATAAAGTTTTGTATGTTACTAATATATTTGTAAGTAAAAAAATATTAAGATATCTTATGTATATCAGTTAAGATTCGTTACGGATTTGGGAAAACATGATTTTTATCTCAAAAAAAGAAAAAACATGGGTATTTTGTAACAGGACAAAATGGGGAGGTTTATTTTATTAACTTCTGTATTAAAATTAACACTGCGAATTCCCATGACAGCTTGAACAACGAACCACAGCAGAGCTTTTTAAACGTACGTTAGTCTGGAGCAGTGCGCGCCGTACCAAATTCAAGAATTGTCACATACAGAATGTGAGAGTCCACACACACGGGCGCCTCACCTGCGCCGAACGATTAAAAAGGACGCTAAGACGCAGTAACAAAAAATGGCGTGAGACGACAAATTTGCACCGCGTGTCTTTGAAGACGAAGGAAATGGTGAACCACGGCCTGTGGTATCGTCACAGAATATCGTCGACAGTCGAAAGAACAAATGAACTGTCAAAACGTCACAGTAAGGAGCTTAGACGTCCTCGTATTACCGCCAACATCTAGAGGGCAAGGCCAAGAAAAATCCTCGCTAGCCATTGTTGCGAGGCATCACTCTACACACAGTGTCAGGACCGGTCGGTCGCGTGTGTAAGTCGTCTAAATAATTTGAGTCGAATTATTAATAAAATGTGTTAAAAAACTAAAAGTGATCACGAAACAACTCATAATGAGTAGTGAGTAGCCAAATTTATAAAAAGAACAAACTAATTTCCGAAACTATAGTGAAAACAGTGCGTGACATGTGGTGGCGTAACAACGTAGAACCTACGAAAGGATGAGTACTCAACATTTTATATAAAGGCCTAAATATAATCAATCTCTAAAGAAAATAACAAATTACAAAATCAAACTCATTTTGGAACACGATCTAGAAACGGAGTAATTGGAATGTGAGTGGCGTGTGTAATTACCAAATCAAAAAAATAAAATAAAGTATTGGTTCGTCTTATGAATATAGAAGATATTTCCATTTTTAGTAATTAAGATTTTATAAAATGTAAATTGCTTATATTAGTGGGAGTTGCGAGACGCAAAAGCCCAGTACATGTGTGTTAAGTAATTCGATGATGAGAGATGGAAGTATAACAACAGATTCAGTAAAGAGAGAATGTCATGTTAAAGGGTTTCAACCACTAGATGATCTGGCCGAAACAAAATTAAAGGTAAGTATGATAACTTTCATATTTTTTACACACTTAATAAAAGAAATATAAATGTATTTTCAACATTATTCTCAATTCTCATAACTCTTACCTTCTCGGGTTCCAGGATCCTGTTACACGAACTCACAGTCTGTAAGAGAGGTTACTGGGTTCGTTACGTAATAAACATGCTCTTTGGCTATGTTAATCAGCTCTGTTTACTATTCAATTTCAACATTTGTTTTAATTTTCTTTTAAATTTACTTAGTATTCATTTTCTTCTCAAAACTATTACTGTTTATCTTAATTAATTTTTCTTCAAAAAATACAAAAACAAACATTTAGGCTACTACTTTAACATGGTAAATATTCTAATAACTAGTGTAACGGGACATTTTGGGCCTATTTTGGGGTAATAAAGAAATTTGTATTTTTTTAATAAAACAAATAACATTTTTTTCGATAATTGGGACAAAACGTTAACAAAGGTATATTCAGTGGTAGCGGCAGTGGTAGCACTGCTTGGGACATTATGTATGTGAATTTCTGAAGCGACAAAATCAACAAGCTGGAATTGTGCCAAGGTCAACCAATGACATACAAAACTGTAAACAAATTATGTAACTGAGCATCAGGCGATCTTACGTCAGCGCCTTATATAATGCTGGAATGTGGGTGTAGCAGCGCTAGCAGTATTCGTTGCCATGACAGAACAAAAGACAGTCAGCAAATAACAACTACCAGTGTCGGACGCAAATAACCTTCGCGTCCGCCGGTTCGCCGGTTTAGACGAAGTTTTAGTCGCCCGCAAAACACCAAAAAATGTGAATAACATATATCAAATTTAAATACGATACACTAAAGTTATAAAGAATGTGAAATAAATAACGTCAATTTGATAAAAACATAAATTCAGTGAAAACAACAATCTATCTAGTGCACGGACAATGCGGCGTCTTCGAAACTCAGCAGCAGTTAAGTAATAAATGGGGTAGAGTAAAACATAAAAACGGGCTAAACTAAAATTATAATGATACCAATTTCTTTAAATTTGTTTAAAAAGAATAAAAACGAGATCTCTTAAGGGTATAGGATGTTTGCGTGTGCGTGAGTGAGAGAGAAGGATGTTAATATAGAAGTGCTAGTTCCACATTATTTATATAAAAAATTAAATTCATTTAATTTGTTGCTTTACAATTAGTTAATAATTAATTAAATAGTTAGTTGTTTTATTAATTGAGCCTCGTGGCCAAATATGTTCAAAATGGTTTAAAAGAAATAAAATGTACAACTGTGGGAGTGAAATAAAAAATAAAAGGAAACATCATTTGGTAACAAATAAATAAAAGAGTTATTTACTGAGAACAAACCATTCTGATCTCCTGTTCGCCGAAAAGAACCCGAGAAATATGGTAAGTACAATTATTTTTTCAATAGTTAATATTCTCGCAAAATGGCGAGATGGCGCCCGAAGAGTTAGAAAATGAACCATGATTAATATAGAAAATTAATTAAGTTTTAAATTTGTAATAAAAAAGAGCTATAACACTAGTTTCAACCCTTAACGTAAAAAATTAATTAAATTATAGAAAGGCAACCCAGTAATTGCTCTCATTCATACTCGACTTTCATACTTTTATCCCATTTTCGTTTTATTTGTTCAGAGCTCTTTTATTAGAATTTCATAATTATTGGTTTGTCATATGGTTACGGTGGTGATGTCGTCACTGCAAACTATGCATTGTACTTCTTACATCTTCTCTCACTTTTCGTCCGAAATTAGTTCTCACAATTTAATTTTGACGCCACTGAATTTTAACTGATTTCTCACATTCTTTACACCACTTTAAATTATGATGTAAACCACATTTTGAAAGTTTTTATAGATTTTCGGCTCGCGAGCCTTTTACGTTCAACCGGCCGAAGCCGCAGCTGTAGAACGACAGACGCCAAAAAGATGCTCACAAGATGGCCAAGGTGTCCTCGTGTACACCAGCTTGCTTGTGATAGGCCCAAAAGGAATCACGTGACACAGTAATTAGCGGCCACGCGGTACGGACACAAGATCTCTAAATACTCATAATTAATATAATATTCACATAAACATTTCATATTTACCTTTAAATAACATTCACTCCCATTTCTCAACTTGTAATTGTTTGTTTGGGATATTATCATCTCAAAACAAAATAAATTTCATTCTTTATTTAAAGTTCATTCCCAAAGTTACTATTTTAAGTTAATTGACTTCCTCTCTTTTATTTACTCATTTTAATTTCAAAATTCAAAATACTTTAACATGAGTTTAAATTTCCTTAACTATATGTTAACAATCATTATAAAACGAACAACTTATTTCTATCATCTATTCAAATACAATTACACATGGTTATAACAAATAACATAAACATCATTTATCATATGATGCATTATCAACCTATGATGAACATCAAAAAATAAAATAAAAATCTCTACTGAACAAAAACACTTTTTTCCCCCCAAAAAAATTTAATTTCCAGAAATATCTATTTTGACAATTAATAAAAAGAAGCAAAATTATTGAATTAAATTAATTAGCAAAAGAATCTATGAATCAATTACAAGAAACATACTACATCTCTAACACCAGTCATCAGCTGATGTCTCATTCCCAGGTGAATGACCTTACTTCAGTCATACTAAATACAACTAACACAAATACACAAAATTATACAATGTAACATACATAATACATGTTTATAATTCCTCCACTCTAACATAGTACCACATAATAAAACATAAACATTCGTTAATAATACAAATCTCATTCCATTAAAATAAACATTTAATTTGCATCTGAATAAACATTACAACATTTCAATTTTAGGTTTAGTTTCAAATTCTATTAACTCTTTCACTTGTTACATTTACTATTACGTTTCAATTACGAATTTCTATTAATCATTTTCATCATCAATTGGTTTGGGTGATTCTCAGTCATCCACAATGATCTAATTTATCGAATGGGCATTTAAATATAACCTTACCCCCTTCGTCCTTCTAACAACCACTAACGGATTTACATAGGGGGACACCAAACTCTCAAAACGATTTACTTCCATTAAATTCTCTAACTCACCTTAAATCATTCTCCTCTTATAACAAAATATCTGATACCCTCTTTGTACCTAGGATGTGTGTTCCCGCACTACCAGCTCATTCCCTTATCGGTTCCTGGCCCTTCCAGGTAACCCGTAACCCTCTTTAAATCATTCATCTCCCGCCATAACGCCTGTCGTTGATGACTCCTTACCACACCCTCACTACAAAATTTCACCACCACCTATTTACTCTCCATTTATATCACTCTCACTTTCTCTACATACATGCACTCCTGCTACTGTGTCCCTACTACTACCCCGTTTCTGTATTACTTTTATTCCAAAATTCTTATTTTGTCTAACACCCTTTTAAGGTTAACTCTGACTCAAATGCCTTATTGAAATAATTATTATCACCCAAACTCCATCTTTTACATTTTACATTAATATGATCATTGAAAATTACACTAGAAAATTCATAACTACCTCAAATTAATTTAATCACCTGTAACAGGCCAAATTTGTGGGTATTTTTATTTATTTACATTTTCGGGGATTTATAAAAATTTGTGAAATTTAATTTCAACAGAGACAAACCACGTGTTTTAACAAAGGCAACGCAGTAATGTCACGTTGTGCAATCTGTAGAGGAATTTACCAAGCATAATTTCCAAGAACTTTGTTTGTGTGTGACCGTGCGCTCGTATGCATGACGCGAGCATACGCGCGGGGTGACGCTACTTGTAAAACCGCAAAGATGGTGAAGAGCACATTTTCTGTTCGCCTCCTTGACTAAGGCGATGGATATAAAAATTAAGTCACGCCTATTTTGTGACGTCGAGCCATAAGCGCCTGAATATCATCGGCGTACAGGACTAAAATACTGCTATGTATCATGGGCATAGCCACTAATCTGCAACAACTCAGGCTATGAGCGACGATTAAATTCGTTCGCCGGCAGGCATTAATATCCGCCCGCATGCTATAGCCAGTCAACGAGTAACAGAGTTCACACACAGACGCTGATTGTGTTAAAAGGGCCCGGTCGGCCGAATTCTATAACATGTGAATAATTTAAAATAATACCATTAACACCGACCGGGACCCAAGGAATTAATGTACGTATTAATTTGACAACTGGTGACTGACGGCGGACAATAGAACAGTTAAATAACGGGCAGTTAACTCGGGCGACGAAAGCACGTGTTCGGCCGGAATCGCGACAGTGACAGTGACAATAATTAAAACATGAAATCGATACATTAAACAGGGGGATTTGTAAATAAGAATGGGTGAGAGTGTGTAAAATTGCAGGCTGGGCTGTGTGTCTGTGTTTATATTGATGTATGACAATTAAGGTAAGATAATAGTATAAGTTACCATGTAACAGATGACCAAGAGAAGAAATTGAAAAAATGTAATTTAATCTGCACAAACATGAATAACAATTTTGGATAGAATTTTAAATGATTTTAAAGAATTAAAATATCAATTCTCTTCATGCAAAAAATGAGTCGAGTCAATTATTTCAATAACCCATAACACATGTTTGCGTCTGACGTTCGTGTGAATCGGATTTCTGGACCCAGATAGAACCTTTACAGGTAGGTGAAATTAATTTATGTGCTTTTATATATTTTAATAGCGATATAAACGTCACAAATGGCGCAGCCGAAAGGGACGATTTTATAAATTAAAAAAAAAAATTGTTAATGTAAAATCCACACCTACAAAGAGGCAAACGTGTGTTTTAGGGTTAGCGTAATAAAATAGAAATGCATCATTTACGCAAAATTAACATGAAATAGAAAGTAAATTACAAAAAATTAAATTAATTAAAGTAGTCTAAGTATCAGGTATAAAAAAAAAAAAAGGCAGATAATAATGAAGTCAGCTTCTCTGACAGTCAGATAGAAAGTCAAATAAGTAGCGACTCCGGAATTCAAACAAATGACAATGTCTTGAGGAGTCAAAAATAATACAGACGGTTGAGATTCATTCAACACCTATTTTAGGAAAGCAAAATCAGAAATCTGACGAAAATGATATGTTAACCCGATTGTACAATATGATGTACAAAGCGTAGAAAAACAAGATAGCAATTTTAGAGAATTGAAAGACGAAATCAAAGAAATAAAGAGTGATTCAAATGTTAAATATAATGAAATAAATGCTAGACTTGATGACAAATTTGACAGACAAAATAGGGATTTTAATGAGAAATTCGATGCTCAAAAGAATAGTTTTGATGAATTAAAAAATGAGATCCAAGAAATGAATAAATGTTTTGAAAATAATAATGAAGTAATAAGAACTAGTTTGAATAAATTAGAACATAGTATTGAGCGAATGGGAGTACATGTGATGAGTACAGACAAAAGTAAAACGAATGAAAATTATAATGACATGTGTAAAAATGTGGTACTAGAAAATGAGTTAACAAATGATGATGATGATGATGTTGAAAATAATGAGAATAATATTGAGAATAGTAGTGTATTTGAAAAAGTAGTATCAGAGAGTGATATGTTGAAAATAAATAATGAGAGTACTGATGAAATTGTGGAATATAATAATGAAATGTTAATGAGTGTTTATGAGTTAGAGAGAGAGTGGAAAGATAATATAGTGGTAGAATGGGGGCAGAGGGTAAATTTTCCCCTTAATTATGATGATTTAATGCATTCACAAGTGTTGTTTTTGAAGGGCAAGAGTCCCGTGTTAGTAGAAGAGTTGAGTTGTTTATTTTTGTTGTATAATTTTGTACCCTCTGTCTGGAATAATATTGAGAGTGTGATATGGTATTATGATGAGAGATATTTAAATAGAGAATTGTATGTTGAGAGAGAAACAGAAGTATATAATTTAAATAGAGAGTATGATGAGTGGAAAGTAAGGTTAGAAGTGTGTCTAAATAATAATGATTTGATTTATAATAAAGAAGTAACTGACCCAATATTGGAAATATTTACTGATGGAGACTTAACAGAAATACTTAACGTAGACTTGGTGAATGATTATTATGGTATAACGAATAAATTGAAATTGTTTGGTTATGACACACAAAATAACCCTTTGTGCGTCGATAAAATTGAAAAGTGCTATATAAAACAAAGATTAATTTTTGACGATTGAGGGTAGACAATAAAACAATTAATGGACCATTATAAATGTTTTGTTTTATGGTTGGTGACCTCGCAACTTTGGACATTGAAGTGTGGTATAACTGAATAAATAATGAGGACGATTTGTAAATAAATGTTTAGTAAATTTATTTGTGTGTATTGTAGGATGTTAAGTAAACAATGTGTATGCAGGTAATTGTTGAAATAATAATATTAAATTTTGCAATCTAAATAAATAAACAGAATTAATTTTGAAGACAGTAATTAGAGAATTGTAATTGTTTTGATAGCTATGTAATTTGTATTTTCAATAATTAATTTAATTAAAACAATTAAAATGTTTAAATATTTTTGATTGATTCAAAGGTTATATAATTAAATTTTCTAATGAATTTGAATTATTTACGAGAGATGTATTTGGTAATAGATGGTTAAATTGGTTGATTCAAACTAACATGTTTGTTAAATGTTTCAGAGGTTACGTGAAAGTATTGGTGTATGGTGTATATATTTTGTGTATGTCAGTTTAAATGGACTGTAAGTATAAAAAATTTTATAATATGAATCAAGTATAATACAAATGTTTACAGTTGTAACTCAGATGAAAAGATTTTAATTCAATAATGAGATAATTTGAAATAATTGTGTTAAATAAAAAATGATAATTAAAAATTTTAATAATAATTGAAGTATGATATATAATAATTATTAATAATAAATTTGAAAATTTTAAGGTGATGAATGAGTTAAATGATTAATGATTGATGAAAATGTTACATTAGAAGGTTTTATATAAAAGATGTTATTATTTAGTTATGAAGGCGCTATTGCTGGGGTGGCCTGGCCCTAGTAGATAGTGGAATGGGTTGGGGGTAACAGAGAGTGTTACCTCCATCGGAGGCCAACACGGCGAAAATGTGCGGCACACCTTTTTAGTACAAAATTAATTTGTACCCTGATAGACGCTCATGCCGCACTTAACAAAGATGATGTAGAACAGGCATTGAAATGAAGTTAGATTTCCCCGACTTTTCGGGCGATTACTGCCTTACCAGCACTAATCGTGGATTTGGCTAGTGGTCAGCTATGGCCATATCAAGTCCCTTAACCATAGCTGACTTGAAATTGGTTGATAATAGAAATTAAATGGGGGGTGACACTAGGGGAAATCCAGGAACTATGGAACAGCGGCTGCCACTCTGTCCGCGTGGGGACAGCATAGCCAGGTGGTAGACCCGTCTTAAGGGCGTTTCAATATATAACGAGGATATGTCGATATCCACAAATGTTAAAATGTCAAGCCAAAGCAAAGACACGGAGATGTCCAATTCCTCCAACTATGCAGTCTTTGTGGAAGCAAAAGGGCGATACAGTCCTACATAAATTACAATAGTGTGTGTGGATCAGGGGGTTGCTCAGATGAGCAACGTACTTAAATTTTGTAAATTAAAAAATGATAAATCAATTTTGCTTTAATAAAACGCTTGTATTCTGTTTCGATAAATAGGTGTTCATACATTCAGTATACTGTGTCCATTCTGTATTTTATTGTGTTAGAGGTAAGAATTTAAATGTGTGTTTATATAATTTGTGTATTTTTGAAACTAAGTAAATAACTAAACCGACTGGCAGGCGGTTAACATAAATTACCAGAGTCAGAAAAAGGGGAAACAATGATGGTAGATGTAAGGATTGATAACCATATGTATTTCCTGTAATGTGTATAATTTTGAAATGTGCTTTCAATTTGTTAGGAAGATCAGCTGATCGGTAGTAAAACGTCACTGTTAAATTGTTTATTGATGATCAAGGTAACTAATGTTAAATAAAATGTTTTAATGTGTTCAAGATGATATTGCAAATGGTGATAAAAATAATTTAATGTAGTAAGATTTTGAAATAAAGTGAAAAATAATAGGAGACAGATTGTGGGTGATCAAGATTTTATTGGGACATGTAGATCAGTCCAAGTCAAAGTTGAAGTAGTAGAGATGAAAATATTGTTTTGAAGTAATGTAATGTTGTTGGGAGTTGATGTAATAGAATTTGAGAAGTATTGATGTTGACACAGTAGTTATGGGGAATATATGTAGAGTTTTGATTGATATATTGATGTTTATAATTGATGATGTTATTTTGTTGTAGTTGAAGTGAGGTAATAAGATTGAGATTTGGGGATGGCAATTTTGTAAGAGGGGATAGTGTAATGTGGGAGTCCGCAACAAAAGGGTTGGGACGGGATGGGACCAATTTGGCGGGAAGGGGTTGCCTTAGGTAGAATCCAGGAACCAACATAAGGGAGTGAGTTTTGGGGGGGGAAACACTTATCCTAAGTACAAAGGGTTAGAGATTAATTTTTTATATATTGAGAGAAGGTGGCGAATTGAGTTTAATGATAAGTTGGGTTTAGAGATTGTTCGATAGATATTTTGATAGAGATGGGTGTCCTGATAGTTTAAGTTGTTAGTGGTTAGAGTCAGAGAGAGGTAAAGATGATATATGTATAAATGTCAAGTAGTAAATTAAATGAGTATAAATAATTAAATCACCCAAAGCAAGGGAAAGTGAGAATAATAAAGAAAGAGATTTAGAATAAAAATATAAAATTTTTAATTGAAACCAGTGACAATTTTGTGATAGAATTTGGAAATGTAAAGCTAGAAAGTGTTTATTTGAATAATTAAATGTCAATTTGATTATTATTTAGAATGATATTTTGTTCTTTTAAATGTGTTATGTTATTATGTTTTTGTGTTTCAAGATAGAATTTTACAGATGTTTAATGTGTTCTCAGATAGAACTTGTATATAACGTATGTAGGTCAAGGTTCTTGACTTGACCCAGTTTTGATCAGCTGATGGGTGAGGTCATATACTAGGCATATTTAGCAAGGAAGTTAATCCAACTTTTGTTTTTAATCAATTTGAACAAACTTTAAATGATTTCAATATGGAAAGAAAATATTTTAAGAAATTTAAATTTTTTGAATTAAAAATTTTTTTTTGGAAATTAAAAAAAAATTTCTTGATTTTGCGCCTGCCAGCTAATGGATATTTGAATTTTGATTATGTTATTGTTTGTGTAGTATTAGTGTTTTATTTGCATTGTATTGTTAGAATATAGGTAATCACATGTTAGGTTAAGGATGTTCCTAGTTTAAGAGATGTTTAATTTGATAATTTTTTTAACAACAAAAACTAATGAAGAGAATAATTCAGTATAGATGCAAAATTTGTGTTTTGATTTTCAATGAAAACAGCTGAGTTGTAATTTAAATAAATTTTCAAAGAATCTTTAAATTTTTCAGTATGTAATGTGAGTGTGTGCGTGAGCCCAGTATCTGCTAAAGGCAGCCCAGTTTGCAGAAAAAGGGGAACATATCGGTTGAGGATCTGGCATGATCTAAGCCAGGGATTGAGGATTTTGGGGGTAGCATGATAGAAGGTGAGGTGCGCTGTGGTGCGTGTCTGTTCAATTTTTCGGTGTTGGGATCTCGCACAGAGAAGTCCAGTGATCTCGTTCAGATGCGTCCATAGTCGCTGAGCCAGGGGAGTTGTTTACCCATGAAGTGTAAGAACAAAGGGGGTTGTTGGCACCAGTTCCTCACCGGTCCTCTTAGGGGTTTTATCAATGAGATTTCTTCTGTTTTGACAGAAGACCTCTCATTGAGGGGGTATTGTAACGGGCCAAATTTGTGGGTATTTTTATTTATTTACATTTTCGGGGATTTATAAAAATTTGTGAAATTTAATTTCAACAGAGACAAACCACGTGTTTTAACAAAGGCAACGCAGTAATGTCACGTTGTGCAATCTGTAGAGGAATTTACCAAGCATAATTTCCAAGAACTTTGTTTGTGTGTGACCGTGCGCTCGTATGCATGACGCGAGCATACGCGCGGGGTGACGCTACTTGTAAAACCGCAAAGATGGTGAAGAGCACATTTTCTGTTCGCCTCCTTGACTAAGGCGACGGATATAAAAATTAAGTCACGCCTATTTTGTGACGTCGAGCCATAAGCGCCTGAATATCATCGGCGTACAGGACTAAAATACTGCTATGTATCATGGGCATAGCCACTAATCTGCAACAACTCAGGCTATGAGCGACGACGAAATTCGTTCGCCGGCAGGCATTAATATCCGCCCACATGCTATAGCCAGTCAACGAGTAACAGAGTTCACACACAGACGCTGATTGTGTTAAAAGGGCCCGGTCGGCCGAATTCTATAACACGTGAATAATTTAAAATAATACCATTAACACCGACCGGGACCCAAGGAATTAATGTACGTATTAATTTGACAACTGGTGACTGACGGCGGACAATAGAACAGTTAAATAATGGGCAGTTAACTCGGGCGACGAAAGCACGTGTTCGGCCGGAATCGCGACAGTGACAGTGACAATAATTAAAACATGAAATCGATAAATTAAACAGGGGGATTTGTAAATAAGAATGGGTGAGAGTGTGTAAAATTGCAGGCTGGGCTGTGTGTCTGTGTTTATATTGATGTATGACAATTAAGGTAAGATAATAGTATAAGTTAACATGTAACAGATGACCAAGAGAAGAAATTGAAAAAATGTAATTTAATCTGCAAAACATGAATAACAATTTTGGATAGAATTTTAAATGATTTTAAAGAATTAAAATATCAATTCTCTTCATGCAAAAAATGAGTCGAGTCAATTATTTCAATAACCCATAACACATGTTTGCGTCTGACGTTCGTGTGAATCGGATTTCTGGACCCAGATAGAACCTTTACAGGTAGGTGAAATTAATTTATGTGCTTTTATATATTTTAATAGTGATATAAATGTCACACACCTAATTTAAAACCTTTTAAACTCATTTAACATTTATTATTTAAACATTTTACTTTACTTCAAAGTTATTACCAAATTTATACTTACATATGGTCAATCACTCCATCAAATGAACACATAATCACTTGTCATAGACTCAAACTATAAACAATTCTCGCCACAAATATAATGTACAAACCCCTATGTACTTTCTGAAACATTATAACAACAATATGACTCCACAACTAAACACCTTCTACGTTTATTCATTTACTATTTATTTTAAAGTTCAAATCTGAGAAATATCCTTTAAATTCATTATCAAAAATTATTTATACAACATTTAAATTAATTAATTCATCTACAATTTATTTTAATTCAATCAGTTATTTAAACACACCATTACTTTAATTACCTTATTCCAAAACAATTACAATTCATTTATTACAAACTCTCATTATTTATTTAGTCTGATAAAATATTACTATTATTAAATCAATTTCTACTACATACACACATTGTTTACGTAAAAAAAATTTGACAACAGAAACACAATTAATCTCCCTATAAATTTATTTACAATTTTTCGTCATTATTTTTCTGTTTACCACACCTCATTACCTAATTTAGCCAAGTAGTTACCATGAACTAAAATAATAAAATGTTCATTCACTGTTTCTAACCCCCATCATCGTAAATTAGCCTGATGTTTTTATAACACAACTCATCTTTATCTACATACATTACATTATTATTATTTATATAATAACCCGTTAACTCTGTGTCATTTGTTATACCATAATAATTTATAGGATGTCATTTTTTTTATTTCATAAACCTCGTCAACCTTAGTTATTTTTGTCCAGTCTCCCTTAATATTATTTGTTATTCCCATGTCCTTTGTATCATCATATTCATTTACTATATCAATCACATCATAAGGTAAGTGTTTATCATCGACAATGGTATCATCAAAATAATTAACAATATCTACTACAACCGGTAAGTATTTCATATCGTCTATTCTCTCCAATTCTAACCTCCCTATCAACTCTTTATAACTTCTACTTAACTTAAATACCTCTATCATTCTCTCTCTCTCAAAATATCTCTCATCATCATGCCATTTCACATTTTCTCTATTAATCCTCGTAGAAGGTAATACAACTTTATTACTGCACCATCTATCAGATGCACAAAGAATCAAGAGACAACTATTTGTAGACCATACGTCTCCCAAATACACTTGTGAAGACCTTTCTTCATCCCCCACAACACCACGGAAAATTTTACCCTCTGCACCCCTCTATCTGTAAACTGTCTCTACACTCTCTCTTTAACTCATCAACACTCACTAACATTTCATTATTACACTCTACTTCAACTAAAACTTCATCAGCACTCTCATTATCTACAACCTTACTCTCTAACACCACATTTTTAATTATATTGTCATTTTTCTCACCCCTACTTACCGTATTATATGTTAACTGCTCATCTTTATTTTCGTTTTATTTCTCGGTCTTTTCACCACTTTCTACCCCCACTATAACCTCATAATTATCATTAATACCATTACTACCATTTACCTTTCGCTTTCTACTTTCGTTTACTCCGTCTACTACTTGTATTACCATAGCACTAAGATGTTCATCAACTTCTTTTAAACTCTTATTAATATAGACATTTTGTTGTTTTATCTCATTTCTTATTTCGTTAATTTGGTCATTCATTTTAGCGTTTACTTTATCAAATCTAGCATTAAAATTACTATTTATTTTATTAAGTCTACTTTCACTTTTAACATCTTGAGCTTTCATAAAATTGAACAAGTCGTCTAACGACACTTTACTGACTGTAGGTGTCGACTTAGCGTTTACTCCGCTCATAATCATTGATTCGGTCTCGCTTAAGTCGCTATTTATTTGACTCTCAGTATTGCTCTCAGTGAAGCTGACATTCTCGTCATTATTTTTATTAGTATCAATTTTGCTTATTTGATTTTTCTTATTTATTTATAATACACCTATCAATCATATTATAACATACTCTTATTTCTCTGTACTTAATTTTAATTCATATGTAACTCCCACTAACGTCTCTTACATCTGCGAATAGGCGTAGCCTATACGAAATATAATTTGTATAAACTGTCCCAGTTCGGGCGCCATTGATAATTTTCATATTTTTTACACAATTAATAAAAGAAATATAAATGTATTTTCAACATTATTCTCAATTCTCATAACTCTTACCTTCTCGGGTCCAGGATCCTGTTACACGAACTCACAGTCTGTAAGAGAGGTTACTGGGTTCGTTACATAATAAACACGCTCTTTGACTATGTTAATCAGCTCTGTTTATTATTCAATTTCAACATTTGTTTTAATTTTCTTTTAAATTTACTTAGTATTCATTTTCTTCTCAAAACTATTATTGTTTATCTTAATTAATTTTTCTTCGAAAAATACAAAAACAAACATTTAGGCTACTTTAACATGGTAAATATTCTAATACCTAGTTTTAACCCTTAACTATGATTCCGGCGTTTCATAATGCCGAAACGTAAATGCCAATTTAATGATTCTTTATCAAGCAAATATAAGTCCTTTAAAGGCGGCAGAAATGAATATGAAGCAGAATGTCTTGTGTGTCCAGCAGGTACATACGTTTCCGTAGCCAATAAAGGTAAGTGGATTAAATACATGGTCTTCACTTGTAGACGTATGTAGGAGCTAGTGTGTAGTACACTTTATAGGAGCTAAGCTTGGTTAAAATATATCGATATTTTTTAGTAATATAACCTTCTCTGAGCAAAGAAGCTAGACGTATTGTAATAGAAGGCTCATGCTGATGCTGCACGTTTAGGTGAGGCAATTTTAGAACAGTTGGCGCCCTCAACAGACAGCGACGCTTTTTACATTAACATTAATAAATAATTAACCTTTTTATAAATTACTTAAGAGTGCAATAAATTCTTAGTTCTCTTTGAACTAATTTAAAAACTTATTTTTTTATTTGCGGTTGAATGTTACATATTTATCGATATATTTTTTTCATTTGCTCAGGAGCATGTAACGGGACATTTTGGCCTACCAGGGGAAATAAATAAATTTGTATTTTCATAAAAGCAAATAGCATTTTTTACGATATAATAATAATTTGGGAGACGTAAACATAAAGTGACAATAAAGGTAAATTTTACTGGTAGCGAAAGTGGCAGGAGTGATTGAAAATATTGTTCATAAAATTATAAAGACGCAATACACAAACACGCGAAATGTGTCAAGGTCAGCTCCAGATGCAAGTAAGCAGTTATTTTGAGCACCAGTGACTAACTGATTGTGTAACAGATTATATAACATATTACGTCAGAGACGATCCCAAAGCTGGAATGTAGGAGTGTTTGCCGAACTACTACTGGCGTAGTAATACGACAAACATAAGACAATGAAAACTTGGTAAACAACTGCGGCTACCACACAAAATAGCGCCGTTCGTATAGGCAGTCGGCAAGCAACAACCAACAAATACGGACGCAATCTGTCTGTGCGTCCGCCGGCTAGGTGAAGTTTTCGTTGCCCGCAAATCAACAAAAGATGTGAATAACAGTTTTAAAATACAATATTAAAATTCATTTATATTGTTTATTATACATTCGTTTATTATACAAATAAACTCGTTTATCTGAATTTGATGGGACCTGTAACACGGCATTTTGGCCTACCTGAGGCAATATAAAGAAATTGGTAATGTTTAATGAAGCAAATAATATTTTTTCAACAATTGGGACAAAACGTATAAACAAAAGGTAAAATTCAGTGGTAGCTGGTAACAAAATTATTGAAGCGACGGTGGCAGCACTGCTGTGTTAAAATTATTCAATAATATTTTCTAAAATGAATCAACGAGCTGGAATTGTGCCAAGGTCAACCAAGGACCCGCAAAACTGTCAACAAGTTATGTAACGGAACAACAGGCGAACGTTACGTCAGCGCATTACATAATGCTGGAATGTGGGTATGGCAGCGCCACTAGTTTTCGTCACACCCACAGGACAAAGAGTCAGTCGGAAAATAACATCTAACAGTATCGGACGCAACAACTGTCGCGTCCGTCCGGCTCGCCGTTTTTAGGCGAAGTTGTGTGTGTTCGCCGGTTTACATCTCGTTCACATATATAAAATGTAAACAGTGTCTGTCGTCAACAGCTGTGGCTCGCGGCCGGGTGAATACATAGGGCTGACGAGCCAAAATTTTACTAAAATGTATACCAAAGTGAATTCGATAAAACAGTGAAAACAGTTAATATCAACAGTGTGAATGTCAGCATTTCAGCTCGCCATCGGCTGCGTAACTTCATGCCCGTAACTAAAATGTGAACACAGCAAGTATAAATTATAAAATAACCACCTATAACTTTATCAGAATGCCTTGGCAGTTTAAAATACATAAAGTCAGTGAACATTAGAAAACCAACACCCGTAGTGTGCGTGTAACGATGCGACGTCTTCTGGACAGATTTTCACTAAGTAACAAATAAGAAATAAAAAACAAATTTTCAATATTCTATTTAAATTCAATAAAATGAGATCTCTAAAGTAACTTGGCATGTGTGTGTGTGTAAAAGCGCTGGTTTCCGTTACATTATAAGTAGTCGTAAGTTTATATATATATGTATTCAAATTAGTAAAACTAGTAGGGTTAGGAATCAATTATTGTTCGGAATGTTATTTCAGTAAAATTTAAACCGAAAGGTGAACAGAAAATTGTCATGCTACAAAAAATAAAGTAACATTTATTTGTGCTTGCAAAATAGGTGTTTGTCATTACACTGCCAGTCGTTTTTCTCTGCCGAAGTACATCAGACGACACCCTGGTAAATAATTGCATTTATTCTTTAAAGGTAAGTGACAAAATTCAGTTTCAATAATTTAATAAAGCTCGTAACGCTTTAGACCGCGCCCGTTAAACGAAATTTCGGATAAACCGAAACTTCTACTGTATTACCATACAGTTTATTCAGTAGTCACATTACAGTTGTTTATTAATATAGGATTGTTTTTTATGTGAACTGTTGTTATTGTGTCACCTTCGGCTTCTAAAAGGAAGCAGAAATGTACTGTTATAATATATAACAGTATACAGTACTTTATGTTTACGATATATGAACATAATACTTTATGTTCAAAAAAACGAACAAATCGATAATTCGGAATACCCCTTATCCCAACTAGTTCTGATTACTGACTTTCTAGTTTATATCACATGGAATCACTTGTCTACACTATTAAATATAGAGTATAGTGACAGGAAAATGCTTTTGTGTATTTTTAAAATTTACTAAAAATTGTTTCGGATAAACCGGATTTTCGGATAAACGCGATTCGGATAACCGAGTTTTTAGTGTAGTTGTAAATTTTTTGGCACTATCCTCACTACTTAGGTGAAATATGGTAGTAACATAAAATTTAGAACATATTGTGCTGAACATTTTGGTTTTTGATTTATTTTGATATCTGTCAAAATGACAGAGCTAGACGATTTTCCGCAAAACTTATTTTGAGCCAAAAATCGACTAAGTGGCCGATTAAAAATAGCTGCCCAAAAAAAGTAATGGACGTAATTTTTTTTTTAACCATAGTTTTGAACTCTCATTGTTAAAAGGAATACCTGGTGAAAAAATTATACAAATAAAAAATGTTGAGCAACACTGCCTGGGTGATTTGAAATGGATTGACACACACACAGGATTCTGAAAATCAGAATGGGCATGAAATAAATATTTACCTGAAATGGGATGCTCCACAATGCATGAAAGCTTGGACATGCGTTGACAATTCTGTCAGTATCCGTACTCATAAAGTTCACGATTTCTCCCATGCTGCAACCAAGACAAATAAAACAATTAATCTCACAGGCACATTGATATTGTATTTCTTATCAAAATATGGGTTCAATTTACATTTTAATTTAAATATCAAACTGAGTCTTCTCTGGTATAATTAATATAGTGTAAGCTACTGCATAATGACTCAGCGTTTGTTGACAGTCGCTATGGGTGAGACACCGGAGTCTATAGATTACATTCTAACAGCATGTTCGAGCGATATACATTCCTGTTTATAGTTTGTGTGTTTACGTCTGTGTGTGTGATAGTATGAATGTTCCGAACTGTGATGGACATGTATGCTTTCAAATTTACCACTACATGAGCAACACAGTAACAATACGTTTACTTTAATTCTGTAATATATTAGTATATTGTATTGCCAACTGTCTGTATATTTTAAACGACAGTCTACATATATTATCTTTTGGATCTCTTTGGACAAACGTGATCAAGGTGTACAATTTGTATATAGCTAATATGGGTTTCCAGTTTTATTTGAAATGAAAACAGTATTTAATAAAATGAAACGCCTTATCATTACAAATAATATCAGGTGGATGGCCAGGAAAAGATGTCGATAACATTTGTCTGGAATGTGGCCCTGTATAATCTAATAAGCTGATAACGGATCAGGAAAACGTTGTTATTTCATCTGGACAGGTTTCTCAAAGAGCTGGAGAGAGCTTGATCCAGACACTACTGGAAGGAATGATGGACAAGAGATGCTACAGAAGGTCCCATTTTAAATATATAAAGCAGATTATGGAAGATATAAGTTTTGGAGATTATACTAACTGTAACGGTACCGAATTGTGAGCTACCCCAGTTTAATTTTATATTAATTCAAATTATCAATTCAATCATTTTTCAAACTGCCAGACTTCACCTGGGGGGAGCCCCAGTACAGCATTGCACATTGTTAGCCTAAACAATTGCCCAGACGGATTGCACAACCGCCCAGCAGCAGGCTAGTTGTGAATCACAGTCTGCAGTCTGTCACCAGTTGTAACCTCAGCCAGCAGCAAGCAGCATAAAGTTGTGAATTTAAAAACAGTGGCCTAGGGTTTACAAGATAGGTCATTATAAAGAGTCGGCCTATCTTTTAAAGCATAAAAAAGTATTAAAAGTGTACAAACAATAGAGCGCGGTCATATAAACATTTTGCTGGAGCATACTAGTGTTGGCCGACCTAACCAGTGAGACCCCGTAACAACTGTATAAAAAGTGAAGCGGTAAATCAAAACTGTACCAGTGAAGTGAACGAATCTAAAATAAAATGTGGTGAAGGGAAAAAAGACAAACTTTCGGACATATACGTACAACGCGACGCATGATGACGAGAGGAACGACGCCGGTTGGGTAATCCTCGATCAATATAATTAGGTCGTTTTTAAAGGGGTTGTAAATAATTAAAATGGGGAATTAAAAATTGTGTGAGTGTCGAGTGTGGGCATTGCTGGGTCGTCTCAAAAAATAGAATTTAAGTAATACTTTAAGAACTTTAGTTTTTTTTTTCAGTAAAGAATAATATTAGAGAATATGTAGTATTTATTTATATGGTTTGGAAAATAACTCTCGGAGAAAGACAATTCAAAAACAATGAATCTTCACAGTATATCAGAATAGATAAACTACTATGTTTGGTGGACATACTTTTTTTTTAAAATGATAAAAACGATCAATGTTAGTTTTTGAGATGAAATGAAAGATTACAACAATAAAATTTAATGTCAAAGAATGAGTAAATAAATACAACTATTTCTGAATACAATTGAGAGTATGATTTATTGAATAAGGTTAACCTAAGTCACGCTTATTCTTCACGATTTCGTGCTAAGAACTTTGGACCCGAGAAAGGTAAGAGTTGTGAGGAGTGTCTATTATTTTTAATAATTGTTTTTATAATTAATCAGTAGCTTCTCAATGGCGCCGCGAACTTGGAATCGAGTTTATGAATGTAATTTTGAATAAACCACACCTAAATGTGAATATAAGCGTGGGTTAGGAGTACATAAAAAAGTAAGATAAGCAGCGACTCGGGAGTTCAAACGACTGACAGTAATGTAGAAATATCCGAATCAAAAATAATGACAGATGTCGAACATCAATCGACACCTATTTCAGTCAACCAAAATAAGAAGTCCGATGAGGACAATATGCTAACACGATTGTATAATATGATGTATAGTAATTTTAGTGAACTAAGAGGGGATATTAATATTAAATTCGATGGTATAAACAATCGTTTAGACAATAACGATATAAAATTGAATAAATTTGACGGTAAATTTGATGTAATTAAATCTGACATTAATGAGGTAAAAATGAAATGCGAAAGTAGTTGTAACGAATTGAAACAAGATATTGAGAAAATAGTAGAGTCAGTAGAAGAACGGAGTAAAAGTAAAAACAATAATGTTAATAAAAAATTAACAAATGATGACAATAATGTCGAAAATGAGAATATAATTAAAAATGTGGTGTTAGAGAGTAAGGTAACAAATGTTAACAATGATATTGAAAATGGTAATGTGATTGAAAGGGTGGTATCAGAGAGTGATACGTTGAAAATAGATAGTGAAACAGTGAGTGAGAGAGAGAAAGTGATATGTTGTAACGAGGTAGTAATTAGTGTTGATGAATTAGAAAAAGAATGGAAAGAAAGAGTAGATGAATGTGTAGGGCAGAGGGCAAATTGTTCCCTTATTTGTGATGAACCAAGGTGTTCAAAAATGTTATTATTGGAGGGCAAGAGACCCTATTTAATGGAAGATTTGAGTTATATCCCTTTTTTGTATAAATTAGTACCCTCTGTGTGGAATGGGGTTGAAAATGTGATATGGTGTTATGATGAGAAAGATTTAGATGGAGAGTTGTGTGTTGATAAAGAGACAGAATTATATAAACTAAAGACAGATTATAATGAGTTGAAAGAGATGTTAAATGATTTGAAGTACTTACTGTTAAAATAGAGAGTGAGAATTGTTTTGATGATACATGTTTAAATAATAATAATTTACCTTATGATGAAAAATTAACTGACTTGATAATGAATATAACTACTAATGGAGACTGGACAGAAATAAATAATGTTGAACTGGTATATGATTATTATGGTAAAATGAATAAACTGAAATTTGATGGTTACTATACACAAGATAACCGTATGTGGAATGCAAATAAAATTGAAAATTGTTATTTGAAACCCAGACTAAATTTTGACGATGGAGGTTGAGCCTTAAATTCACAAATGGACAATTTTAAATAAATTGTTTTATGGTTTTGACCTTGCAACCTTGGACAATGAAGTGTGATATAACTGAACAATTAATGATGACGATTTGTAAATTAATGTTTAGTAAATTTATTTGTGTGTATTGTAAAACGTTAGGTAAACAATGTGTATGTAGGTAATTGTGATAATAATAATTTTGCCATTTAAATAAATAACAAAATTAATTTTGAAGACAGCAATTAGCGAATTGTAATTGTTTTGATAGCAACTGAAATTGTATTTTCAATAATTAATTTAATTAAAATAATTTGAGATGTTTAAATATTCTGATTAATTTAAAGGTTGTATAATTGAATTTTCTAATGGATTTAAATTGTTTTATGAGATTTGATATTAATTAATAAATAAGTGTTAAATTGTTTGGTATGGAATAACATTGTTGTTAAAATGTTTCAGAGGTTACGAGGAGATATTGGTGTGTGTGTGTGTGTGTGTGTGGTGTGTATTTTGTGTTCAGGTCAATGGGTGGATAATGTATTGTAAGCATAAAGTTCATAATACCAATTAGATAAAATACAATGCTTACAGGTGTGAAAGAGTTTAATTCCATAAAATTAATTGAGATAATGGTATTAAATAGAAATTGTAATTAAAAAAAAATAATAATAATAATGAAAGGTGAATTAAAATTATATTTGGTTTGAACTGTAATAAATAGACTTTGATAAATATGTTACCTAAAAGAATTATAGAAACCAAAAAATTTGTAGGAAGTATATATGTCAGTATATGATGTAACTATGAATGTTGAAACTGAGAGTGTTTATAACACCAGTCTGGCAGACCATTGTTGATGTAAACAGGTGTGTTGTATGTTGTGACTAATGTTGAATTGACAATAACAAAATGTTGCAGTCTGTTGAATCATTGCCATGAACAGATTCTATTAGGAAATATAATAGAAACCTCAGATGTGATGGAATGTAGATAATATTTTTTTGGCCCTTTGTAAAATGTTATTTAAATAAATAAAGTTGTCTCGAACAAATCAGATTGAAATAATGAGGTAATTACCATAATTCAGAGTCTTGAGATAATAAAATTAAATTAATCTGGTAATTGAAGTAATTGAAAAGATGATTTTTAATAATGAACTTGTAATAATGAACTTAACTATATTTTCATTTGAATGTAAACTGGAATTATAAAGTAAATGCTAATTGATGTAAATAATGGTTAAAATATTCATTTAACACTGACAACTGATGGAAATATTTAGGCTAAGATAATGTATGGGAAAATAAGATGTATATATTACTGCCCAAGTAACTATTATCAACGTTAATCTATATTTTGTTTAATTGACATCCCCACCTAAGTGCGGCCATGACCTCACCGGATCATGACCGTGAAAGTAGTTAATTGCGGCAAATCATAAATTTTACTTGATATAACCGGCTTGTGGTTTGTTTTATTTTGTTAACCCGGTGGTTTGTTAGATTTAGTAGGGGGGTTATTTTTTTGAGGAATCTACCAAATTTTGGAACAGGGCTATTTTCACCCAGATAGGGGTGGTAGTCCATTAGGGGTGTATAAATAAAAAAACGAGTAGGTGTAATACCGAATTTTATTGTAACGCCGAAGCAAGGATGGGGTGGAATAAAAGAAAAAAATGTCCACCCCTTCCGCATCAGTCCTTGTGAAAGCAACTAGACACTACAGTCTAGAGGGGGTAATAGTGAGTGTGGATGGGCGGTGACATAGTTACAGGTCACGAGGGAGATGTGGTTTACGGCTAGGATGAGGCTGGAAAAGGCCAAGAAGCCTAGTGCAGAACACATTAATATGTAACGGGTATCAGGGGTTAAGGGATTAAAAGTGGGTAGTAAAAAAAAAAAAAAGTTTTTGGTACCTGCCGTCAAATTGATGTTTGTATTAATTCTGATTGTATTATTGATTAGCGTTATTGAGTTATATTGTTTAGGATATATGTATAATCAAATGTTAAGATGAGGCAGTTCATGTTTTAGTTAAATATTCAATTTATTTGTTTTTTTTTGAGATTTTGTTTTGTTTTGATACAATCTGATTTTGAACTTAAATTTTAAAAGATGAGTTTGTTTAGAAAATATTATAGGTGTATGTATGCGCCCAGTATTTGCCAAAGGCGACCCAGTTTGCATGTAAGGGAGAACATATCGGTTCAGGATCTGGCATGATATAAGCCAGGGATTTGGATTTTTTGGGGAAACATGTTAGAAGGTGAGGTGCGCTGTGGTGCGTATCTGTTCGATTTTTCGGTGTTGGGGTCTCGTACAGAGAAGTCCAGTGATCTCGTTCAGGTGCGGCTATAGTCGCCGAGCCAGGAGGGTTGTTTACCCATGAGGTATAAGAATAAAAGGGGGGTTGTTGGCACCAGTTCCTCACCGGTCCTCTTAGGTTTAGGCAATAAGTTTGAAAGCTTCGGCCTTCAACCTCTTATTGGGGGGGGGTATTGTAACGGTACCGAATTGTGAGCTACCCCAGTTTAATTTTATATTAATTCAAATTATCAATTCAATCATTTTTCAAACTGCCAGACTTCACCTGGGGGGAGCCCCAGTACAGCATTGCACATTGTTAGCCTAAACAATTGCCCAGACGGATTGCGCAACCGCCCAGCAGCAGGCTAGTTGTGAATCACAGTCTGCAGTCTGTCACCAGTTGTAACCTCAGCCAGCAGCAAGCAGCAGGAAGCAGCATAAAGTTGTGAATTTAAAAACAGTGGCCTCGGGTTTACAAGATAGGTCGTTATAAAGAGTCGGCCTATCTTTTAAAGCATAAAAAAGTATTAAAAGTGTACAAACAATAGAGCGCGGTCATATAAACATTTTGCTGGAGCGTAACTAGTGTTGGCCGACCTAACCAGTGAGACCCCGTAACAATTGTATAAAAAGTGAAGCGGTAAATCAGAACTGTACCAGTGAAGTGAACAAATCTAAAATAAAATGTGGTGAAGGGAAAAAAGACAAACTTTCGGACATATACGTACAATGCGACGCATGATGACGAGAGGAACGACGCCGGTTGGGTAATCCTCGATCAATATAATTAGGTCATTTTTAAAGGGGTTATAAATAATTAAAATGGGGAATTAAAAATTGTGTGAGTGTCGAGTGTGGGCATTGCTGGGTCGTCTCAAAAAATAGAATTTAAGTAATACTTTAAGAACTTTATAGTTTTTTTTCAGTAAAGAATAATATTAGAGAATATGTAGTATTTATTTATATGGTTTGGAAAATAACTCTTGGAGAAAGACAATTCAAAAACAATGAATCTTCACAGTATATCAGAATAGATAAACTACTATGTTTGGTGGACATACGTTTTTTTTTTTAAATGATAAAAACGATCAATGTTAGTTTTTGAGATGAAATGAAAGAGTACAACAATAAAATTTAATGTCAAAGAATGAGTAAATAAATACAACTATTTCTGAATAAAATTGAGAGTATGATTTATTGAATAAGGTTAACCTAAGTCACGCTTATTCTTCACGATTTCGTGCTAAGAACTTTGGACCCGAGAAAGGTAAGAGTTGTGAGGAGTGTCTATTATTTTTAATAATTTTTTTATAATAAATCACTAGCTTCTCATAACTAACAAGAAAAGTTGAAAATTGAGTGTCCTAGAGGACTCAATTATCCTCTTTCAATTTTCTCAAGGTTTAAAATCAATCCTTGAGAACTAAGAACACACTTTTTACAAGAGTACAACATTGAAAAACATAAGACACTGGGAAAAAGACTTGCAAAAAGGCAAAACGACTTGGGAAAAAGACAGGACAGAATAAGAGACAAGAAGGGGTGGATAAAGTTGTTGAGGAGGTAACCGATCTATGATCGAAACAGAAGAGGGGGTAAAACTTGTCACTCTCATTCACCTTCATGAGTCAGAAGAGCTCAAAATAGTGTCTATAACTTCAAGGAGTGCAACACTGTCACAATGACGACAATGGTGATGTTTTAAGAGAAACAACTTTCATATATGGCAGGAGAAAGCTGAATTTTCTTGCACTATATTTTAATGTTCCCCACCATTTAACACTATGTGTAATTCTCAGAAGCAGTATAGTTCTGCTAAATCTGAGTAAGAACACGCATTAATAAACAACACATTATATAGTATGAACTATATAATTTTATATACTGAATTGTGTAGAAATTCATCTGTTTTATTCAGAGACTGCCCAAAAAATGAATTGCGTACATATAGTCTGAAACATCACTGGTAGTTAAAGCCAGCCTCAGATAGAGACCCTTGGTAAAAGTCGAAGTGCCAAATAACAAATATTCAGTCACACTCAGTAACTCAGTGACACTGAAAGGAACTCGTCTTCAAAATTTACTACTTGAGACTTTTTACCAGTTTTTAGTAGTTTGTTTATTAACATTTCACCAATTAGGGCAACAATACACAAAGTATACAGTTAATTTAATAATTTGATTATTAAATAGTCATAATTATTATGTCTTGGATGTTTCAACCATAAAAAACTATTTGAACATCTGAATATTTATAAACAAGTACTTCTGTTTTATGTCTGAACCAAGAGATAAAAACATGCTTTGTTTATTTTTACCCTAAGCCGTAACTCTCATAGACAGAGTAATTACAAAGTACAAAACTTACTTGAATCCAGACAATGCAATCGATCCAAGGCTTAATGTTTTCTTGTATACTGTAGTGATAAGCGAACCTCTAATCTTTAAACCAACTTTGGCCATCAGAAAATTGAAATGTGCATTGCAAAATGCACCTGAAACAAAATTTTGTTATAATTAGCTGACCTATAATTTTATTAGCCACATATACTTACAAAAATGCATTTACAATGTTTTTCCTTCTTTTCCCTAACAATTAAACCAACCACCTTTAGTACTGAAACTCATGTTTTTCCATTATTTGGGGGTTACTTTTTGCATATACTAGGACTATTAAACTGTACACTCTTATTTATACTGCAACTACTGTTATTTAAGCTGTACAATCTTATTTAAACTGTCTTTTCAAATGCAATTTCTCTTGTCTGGATATCACCTTTTCAAGAAACTGCGTTTTTTGCATGGGTTATTAACACTTTATCCTTGAAGATTATGTCTCACTTTATACAGTTATGCTAATATAATATAGGAATCAAATTCCACAATACAATCTTATGACATTAAACTAACATCATATGAGAAGCCAATCGAACAGCCCAAAACATTCTCCACTCCCCCCCATCCAGTGTGGCTGATGTTGCCTCATCAAAGGCGCGCACAAGTAGGTTCTAGTGTCTTCAAGAATACTTGAGATAAGCATTATGCTGGCATGAAGTAAGGAGGGAAAGCTATACTGGACCTCTACGCGACCTATAAAAGCAAGAGCGTCTGGCGTTGTCAAGTCAGTTACGTGAGCGATTTTCCTTAGCATGGATCGAGTGTTTGTCGAAGTGTTATAAATTGTGTGGAACTCTATTATTTGACAATATTATTGCATGTGGACAAATCTAACTGGAATTATTGTACGATTATTACGAATTATTAACTGTGATAATTAAAGCTAGTTATTAGTGATTTCATTGGTGTCTTGTATTTTGTTTTCCACTGTACCATACGCCGATCAGTTAGACCATCAAAACAGTCAGAAGTGCGACAGAACTGTTAACAATGGAAACAGTGGACACTCTGTACAAGACTAGCGTAATTCGTAATTAATCTGTAAACATGGATACCAGTCAGATGATGGAAGCTTTCCATGTACAGGCACAGGAACAACAAAAAGAAGGATGCCAACAAGAAAGAGAGGAATCAGAGAAATGACAGGATGAGAAAGTGGAAGAGAGACAGACAACCCTCCTGCTGCAAACAGAAGAAAGACAAAATGCACTGTTGCTCAAGTGTGAAGATCGACAGAAAGAAATGTAAGCAGGAAGCAGATAAAACAGAATCTCTTTTTGAAGCTATGCAAAAACAGTTGCAAGAACATACTACCGCAGAGTTGGGACTCCTTCGTGGTGACTTGGGCGAAGGTAAGATTGCCTACAGTCGAAAAATCTGTATAAAGTATAGAATAAACAATGTCTACAAAAACATCTGTGGTAGAAGACTCAGTTGCAAACATAAGAGAAGTTGAGCAGTTCATGAAGATACAACTAAAACAAACTTCTGAGCAGACTGTACCAATGATAAAGACAGAAAAGACAATAGAGAAAGTCATCTTGCCTGTGGTTGGAGCAGTTCATGTCAAAGCTCCAACCTTTGACAGAAGCACTCACTGCGCAACTTGTCTTCGTCAATTTGAAGCTGGCGCTCCCTCTTATTCATCCTCTTCACTTTGAAGCTGCCAAGTCGACGACCTACATTAATCAAATTACGTCATCACGTTGTAGCCAACTGGATCTAATATCATAGTATTATCATAATGGATGGAATAAAGGGACAATTCAAGAACATTTTAAGAAATCAGTAGCTCCACAACGATCTTTCGAACTAAACGATAAAAAAAAAAGACCTAAGTGTTACAATTGTGAGAAAAGTGGCCATCTTCAAGCAAATTGTTGGAAGACAAAAAAATCGGAGGGAAGAGTGTGAGTGCACCAACTGAAGATGTAAAGATACGGAACTGCACACAGTCCCCTTGCTTCATAAAACCACAGGTAACCTGATTGTCAAAGGATTAAGTAAAGACAAACCTGCAGCATTTACAGTTGACATGGGTGCTACAGTGTCCATTGTGTGCCTTGACTTAGTCAGCAACCGCCAGCCGGAAGCCCCGTCAAAGTGTTAGGAAAGGTAGACATATGTGCACGCCTGGGTCTTCAGGTGTTCAAAAATGTCAAGCGTTTGTGATCAAAACGTTGCCTAGCATGGTTGGTTACAAATTTTTACAATTATTAGGAAATTAAAACAAACCTCTTGGTTTGTACCGTTACAATACCCCCCCCCCATGAGAGGGTTTCTGTCGAATCAGAAAAACTCTCATTGCCTAAAAACCTAAGAGGACCAGCGAGGATATGGCGCCAACAACCCCCCTTAAATCCTTATTACAATCATGGGTAACTTACCACCCCTAGTCTGGTGACTGCGGCTGCACCTGCATGACTCTACTGGACTTCCCTGCTCGAGATCCCAACACCATAAAGTCAGACAGGCACCCCCGCCGTATCACCAGACTCTGTACCATTCAATAAAAAATATCAATTACTGGCTTTTCAACATACCACATCCTTAACTGACTTGTTTCCCCTTAGTCATACTGGTTTGCCTTTTAGCAAAGTACTGGTTGTATATCTCAAAGAACTACTTAAATAAACAACATTTCTTAACACATGTATCCTTAACCTGAACATATTACATTTTCCTGTATTATATATTCCATATTATTTTTACTTCTGTAACCTATACAATACACATTTACCATTTAGGTTAGACACAACAAACAAAAAAATAAAAAATTTAAACTCCAAAATAATTCAACTTCATATACAAACTCCAATTAAAATTCCATTTTGATTTTAGTTACCAAGGTAGATTACTATTACCATCTATACACAATACAAGGTCTGATAGTAGAAAACAGCAAACTATTCAATACAATCATTACACAGATAAGCAAACAATCTACTCCACTACTTCACTATTCTCAGCACCATTACAATAATCATCAATTTTATTTTATTTCTTTTTCGATAAGAACTTATTTATTAACAATTTAAAAACCTCCTTCCACACACACTATGGCCCACCCTGGACTGTAGCGCCCAGTTGCGTTCACAAGAACTGAAGTTTTTTAAGGTGTAGACGCTGTTCTTGCTTCAGCGTTACAAAACATTCGGCATTACTGATGTCCGAGGACACCAGTAATCCTACTAAAACTTAGTTATATGCCCTTAAGATGGTCTACCATCCCATTCGATGGCTAGCCGCTGTTCCATAGTTATGGTGATTCCCCTGATTTACCCCCCAGTTAATTTCTAAATTCACCTCTTACAACGATAACAAGCTATGGCCAGACTTAGGCAGCGCAAAACGTAATGTGCCCTGACCATAGCCAGTTGAAGATGAGTCAATTCCACGGTCAGGGTTCGGTGAGGCCGTGACCACCCGAAAGCGGGGAATCACATTTAAAATATATAACACATGTTACGCATCTTTACTTAATTACATACTACTCAATTAGACACCTTATGCTTCTCATAATTAACTTAATACAACATAATAAACAATCTACATGAACATTGCTATTATTACATCATGACAAACATTTCAAATTTAAGTTTGACCAAAAATTACACACCTTACAGCTTTACTTTAGTTTCACATTCTATTACATCTTTCACTTGTTACATTATAATCTCAACTATGAATTTCTATTAAGCATTTTCATCATCAATTGGTTTGGGTGACTCCCCGTCATTAGTAATGATCTGATTTATTGAACGGGCATTTAGACATACCTTACTCACCTTCTTCCTTCTAACAACCACTAATGGATTTGCATAGGGTGACACCGATCTCTCAATACTAACCCCCTCTAACCTTTTATCTTACTCTACTTAAATCATTCTCCTCTTAGAACAAAATACCTGATACCCTCTTTGTACCTAGGATGTGTGTTCCCTTCCCTTATACTCACTCCCTTATTAGTTCCTGGCCCCTCCCAGGTAACTCCGACAAACCCCATTTAAAACTATTCCTCCCGCCACAACGCCTTGCGTTGAGGACTCCCTACACCTCCACCCTCACTACAAAATTTATGTACCCTGCTCTCACCTATTTACTCTCCCCTTTCTCTACATGCTTTCTCTCTACACACATTCACTCTTGCTACTGTATCCCTACTACTGACCCGGTTATGTATTACTTTTATTTCAGAAATTCTTATTTTGTCTAACACCCATTTAAAGTTAACTCTGACTGACTCAATGCCTTATTGAAATAATCATCACCCAAACTCCATCTTCTACAACATTTTACATTAAGTTAATCATTGAAAATTACATTAGAAAATTCATAATTACCTCACATTAATTTAATCACCTAATTTAAAACCTTTTAAACTCATTTAAATTCTTTCAAACTCATTTAGTTTCATTATTAAAACATTTTACTTTACTTCAATTTCATTATAAACTTCATACTTACATTAAATCATTCAACTGAATAAAAACATGATTACTGTCATATACTCAAAATTATAAACATTTATCACAACAAATATAATGTACATAACCATATGTACCTAGTGATACCTTATAATAACAATATAAGTCAATACCCATTTACTATTTATTATAAAGTTTAAATCTCAGAAAAACCGTTTAAGTTTATTACCAATATTCATCTATACAACATTTTAAATTAATTAATTAATTCATCTCAAATTATTTAATTCAATCAGTTTTTTAAAACACTAATTTGCTTTAATTACCTTATTCTGAACAATTTCAATTCAGTTATTCTCGTTATTTATTTAGTCTGGTGAAATATTATTATTATTAAATCAATTCCTACTACATATATACGAGGGCTATCCAGAAAGTAACAGACGTTTTGACCGACCGCGGCGGTGGGCGGGGATAGAGCCGCCATCTTGGTGTCAGAACGTTCCTACACTCAGTACGCATCCAGCTGTGGTAGCATGCATGCGGTCTGTGCCCATCTTACTTTGCTCTCTGTGACGTGTTAAAATGTGCGCTGCAATAGAAAATCCCGCCACTTGTGAGGTGCGTTCTGTGATTAGGTTTTTGTTGGCAAAAAATCACAAACCAATTGAAATTTATCGCCAACTTTGTGATGTGTACGGAAAAGGAATAATGAGTGAAAGCCGAGTGAGGCAATGGTGCATTGATTTTAAAAATGGCCGTACCAATGTTCACGATGAGGACCGCAGTGGTAGACCTAGCCTTGTGACTGATGAACTGGTGATGAAAACCAACGACAAAATTCATGAAGATCGTCGTTTCACGATTACGGAACTTTCGAAACATTTTCCCCAAATTTCACGGAGTTTGGTGCATGAAATTGTGGCGGAAAAGCTTGGTTACCACAAATTTTGTGCTAGGTGGATTCCGAAAATCCTAACGGAAGACCACAAAAAACAGAGACTGGCTGCAGCACTAACTTTCCTCGAAGATTACGACAAAAATGGTAACAAAGTTATCGATCGTATCGTAACTGGGGACGAGACTTGGGTGAAGCATGTCAATAGTGAAACAAAAAGGCAGTCGATGGAATGGGGACACACAAATTCTCCCAAGAAACCAATGAAGTGTTTGCAAACGCTGTCAGCAAGAAAGATCATGGCTACTGTGTTTTGGGGCTCTAAAGGAGTGATTCTCGTTGGATTTCTTGAACGTGGCACAACAATTAACTCAGAGAGGTATTGTGAAACACTGAGAAAGTTAAGGCGCGCGATACAAAACAAGCGTCGGGGAAAACTTAGTGCGAAGGTTTTGTTTTTTCACGACAACGCACGTCCACGCACGGCCAATCGTACCCGAGAGCTCTTCGATGGTTTTGGATGGGAGGTGTTCGATCATCCACCATACAGCCCGGATTTGGCGCCGAGCGACTATCACCTCTTCCCAGCGATGAAGACATGGCTCGCTACACAACGCTTTGATACTGACGCCAAACTGAATGCCGGTGTAAACCAGTGGTTGAAATCGCAGGCGGCAGATTTCTACAGAGACGGTATTGAAAAACTTGTGCCACGGTATGATAAGTGCCTTAATTAGAATGGCGATTATGTAGAAAAATAGCTTAAGAGTGTACCTTTCAAATGTATATAATAAAATTTTGTTTTTTCATTTTGTAAATTTTTTATTTCAAAACGTCTGTTACTTTCTGGATAGCCCTCGTACATTGTTTACCTAAAATACAAAGTACAACATAATCTACTACACAAATACATTTAACATCAAATATATACAAAAGTATATACAATCCACATTTCAAATATCATTGTTAACCAAACTCATTACATATTCAGTCAATTTTCAAAAACCATTAACTCAATAAGTAAATGTTCATTAGCTATATCTCTAACCACCATCATCGAAAATCCATCTTATTTTCACATAATAATTTTCATCTTTTCTTACACTCATTACATTATTATTATTTATATAATAACTCTTTACTTTTGGTTTAGCCCCTATATCGCAAGAATAATTCACCAGATTACTCCCCATTATTAACTCATAAAACCCGTCTACCTTGGTAATTTTAGTCCTGTCTCCGTCAGTATTTTTGGTTAAAATCAGGTAAGTCTTTATTTTCATTTATTATCTCTGTACTCCTTATTCCCCAAGGTAAGTCTACAATATTACTAATTCTCTCAATATCCATCCTCTCTATCAACTCTTTATTAATTTCTACTAACCTCAAATAACTCTATATTTCTCTCTCTCTCAAAATACTTCTCATCATAACACCATTTCATTTTGTTTCTACCACTCCGTGCTACTACTATGTTACTACTACGTAAAAACACTTCCTGGCTTTTCCACGAACATCACAAAAACTCAAGGGACAATTATTCGTAGAACATTCATCTACCAAATACATTCGTGAAGAACTTTCTTCACCCCCAACAACACCACGGGAAAAATTTACCCTCTGCAACCCCTCTACCTGTAAACTCTCTTTCCACTCTTTCTCTAACTCATCAGTACTTATCACTACTCCATTACCAACGCCAACAAACTTTCTACTTGTAACGGGACATTTAGGCCTACCCAGGGTAATAAATAAAATTTATTGTGTTTTAATAAAAAGGAAGTAATATTTGATTATGTAACGTTAATTTTGGGGAAACGTAAAAATAGATAATTTTGGGAGACATAAACATAAATTCATAATTAGGGTAAATTTTATTGGAAACAAAAGTAGAAGGAGTAATTGTAAAATATTATAACGATGTAGCAGGCAACGAGCAAATCTGTGTCAAGGTCAACATACAGATGCAAGAATACAGTTACATATAGCCAACGAACTTTGACCTTTGTAAACTGTGCATTGAAACAAAGTCAGACCATATTACGTCAGAGCATACGTCACGCTGGAATGCATAGGCGCGCCAGCCGAACCTCATACTGGCGTAGTGATACAAAACTTAGAACAATAAAAATTGGTAAAACAACCGTGACCACTTCACAAAATAGTGCCGTTCGCCTCAGCCCAGTATAAAATTTGTCCGTGAGCTGGCCGGCTGCAAACAAAGTTATAAAACGTAAAATCGCGGGCGCCCGCAGTTCAAAAAATGTGATTTCCATACAAACGATATATAAATAGACTGTGTAGTGACAAAAAAATGTAATAACTGTTCGGCAATAAGAACCAGGCAAAACGAAAGGTGCAAGATGACAGTAAAGAGGGGACGATTCCAGATCAACTCTTCGAACAGCTAAGTAATCTCCGGAGTACTACCATATATTTGAAATCCAATATTTAAAAAATTACTAAAATACTCTAAATCAGTAAAAATGAGGTATCAAGGGCAAAGGGTGTATGAAGGGGATAAATGTCTTTTTTGTAATATTCTAGAAGCGCTGGTTTATGTTCTAGGAAAAAGATTTTATGTTTTTCAGTATCTCTAATTCACTCTAATGTTTAAAATCAGGCATTATAAATATTGTTATTCTATATCTAACAAGTTGTATCAGAATTAAAAAGAAAAAAAAGAGATACATTTTTTAAAGTAGGAAATGGGAATCGAATTACTTTGTTTTATAGTAAAAAATCAGTTTGGGGCATATGCATAATAAACGAGATCATGAGAGGGATACAAGTATTTAGTCTATTTTATTCAAATAACCATAATCTGTTCTCCTGTGTTCGCCGAAAAGAACATGGCCCTGGTAAGTAACAATTATACACAGTTGACACACTTTAAAGATGGTGTCTGAACAAAAAGGACGCCAACAAGTGAGTATGTGAAAATAAATAGTAAATAAATAATTAAAGTAAAAAATTAAAGTTACATTGGCGCCCGAACAGGGACATTTATATAAAGAAATTTATATAAATATAGGCCTACTTGGGAGAACAGAAATGGTTGTTCGAGGTAACTAAAAATATGTAAACATAGATAGTAAGGTTATGATATGATTGATAAATGTGTATTGTAGATAAGTAAAAAATTAAATAGTATAAAAATGAATACTAATGAAAATATTAGCAAGGACGTCAGCTTCACTGATAGTCAAACTGAAAGTCAAATAAATAGGCGACTCAGGAGTTCAAACAAATGAAAGTAACTTTGATGAGTCGAAAATAATGAATGAAGTTGAGATTCATTCAACGCCTATTATAGTAAATCAAAATAAGAAATCCGATGAAAATGATATGTTAACGCGGTTGTATAGTATGATGTGTAGCAATTTTAGTGAACTAAGAGGGGACATGAATGAATTGAAAGAACAAAATAAAGAAGTCAAGAATGATTTCGAGAAAATAAATTATCGTTTTGATAGTAATGATAAAAAATTTAGTGAACTGAGGGGTGAGATTAACGAACGTTTTGACATTAATAACAGTAAATTTAATGAGATCAGAGATGAAATAAAACAACAAAATATTAATTTTAGTAAACAAGTAAATGAAATTAATACATGCTGTGATAATATTACAGAACAGATATTAGAATCAATAAGTAGCAATTGCGAGAAAAAGATCGACAAAATGAATAAAAATTTAGAAGGTAAATTAAATCAGATAATGAATAAGAAGTTAGGTGACAATGTTATAGTCATGACAAATATTAATAATGACAAAATAGTGGAAGAGGTAGTGTTAGATAATAAAGTATTGAATAGTGATGATAATGATGTTAATTACAATTCTGAGAGTATAGTGGGGGTAAAGAATAGTGGAGAAACAGATAAATTAAACGTAAATAAAGACGATCAGATGGCATATAATGAGGTAAGTAGTTGATATAGTTCTACCAATAATTGTCTTTTGAATTTTTGTGTTGTTCCTGGAGGAATCAGGAGATGTTTTAATGTAGCAGTACCCTCTGTGTGGGATGGTAGAGAAAGTGTGATATGGTGTTGTGGTGAGAGATATTTAGAGACAGAGTTGTGTGTAGATAGGGAGATAGAATTATATCAGTTAAAGAGAAATTATAAAGAGTTGATAGAGAGGTTAGAATTGAAAGAAATAGACGACATAAAATACGTACCTTGTGGAATAGAGATGGACGATTATTTTGATGATACTATTGTCAAAGATAAACACTTACATAATGATGTAATTGATATAGTGGAGGAGTATAATGATAAAATAACTTACCTTATGTTAACCAAAAATACTGATGGAGACTGGACTAAAATTACCAATGTAGACGGGCTTTATGAATTAATGGGAGACAAATATGTAGTTAATTACTATATTAATATAATTAATGAAAATAGTCATTACAATAATACAGTAGAGCGTCAATAATTCGGATTAATTGGGACCGGACCCCTTCCGGATTATCAAATTGTCCGGATTTTCGAAATGAACCAATAAAAGCGCCGGTAAACGTCTTCAGTAAAAAAAACTTGCTAAAATCGTTCATAATTCACTCTGATGGTTACTGAAGTGGAGCGGATGAATAAAACCATTAATTTAGTTAAATTTTTACTTTTTCAATTACAGAAAAAAGTACTGTATGTACAGTATTGCATTTACAGACTGTCTTATTTTATGTACAGTAAATCTATACAGAGGGTATAGTAGAGGGATGAGTAGAGGGTGTGTAACATGTTTCTAAATAACAGGTAAACTGCCAGTGTGGTTTTCTATTGTAACAGCGACAACATCGCTTATCTATACTTTGTTTTCATTCGGCGTTTTTGTAATGCGTTTGCGGTATGAGTGATATTGTGGAGACTAAAGGCACGCAGTCAAATAAAATTAAACGTAACCCGTACGATGCGAATTATAAATTAATTGTGATACAAAATGTAGAAAAAACATGCAATCGCGAAGCCGCAAGGAAATTCGATATTGATGAATCCTGTATTCGACGATGGAGAAAACAGAAGGAACGACTTTTAAATGGAAATACTACGCAAAGAGCATTCGCGCGCGGGACCTTAAGTTGGGCGTTTTGTAGCAGTAGAGTCCAGCGTCTGTGAATACGTACAGCTTTTAAGAAGGCAAGGACTCCCTGTCACTAGACATGTTTTAAAATTAAAAGCTTTAGATATTGCAGAAGAATTAAAAGTCTCCGGTTTTAAAGCCAGCTTCGGGTGTATAAGACGAATGATGCGGCGAAATGGATTTGCGCTTAAATGACGTACATCACTTGCGCTAAAACTACCGAGTGACTACGAAGAAAACTCCTACAGTATCAGTAGTTTGTCATTCATTTACGCAAGAAGCATAATTATTGACTTGAACACATGGGAAATGCCGATGAAACGCCCGTATTTTTTATTTACGTATATTTACGGTGGACCAAAAGGGAACCAAATCTGTAACAGTAAAGATTACGGGAAATGAAAAATTACGTGCCACTGTAATGCTTGCTGTATTAGCCGATGGACGAATATTTCACAGTGAAATAAGATGCATATCAGTGTATATTGTTCAGTGTTAGTCGTCATGATGTCTTCCACTGTGCGACGCCTGCGTCAACAACAACGCAAAGACAGGAATACTCCGTTCTCATCAAATACAATTGAAGATGAGAAAATTTGCGTGTTTCAAAACAATAAGAAAAGAAACGAATAAAGAATGCTGCGATAGCCAAGCAATATCGCCAGAACAGGAGAGTCTGCAGTTTATGCACATTATACGTTTCAAAAGCCTAATACTTTTTTTTTTTCCTGAAGTCCGTTAAACCGAGGTCCGTTAAATCGAGGGTTTACTGTACAGTAAATCATACAGTACTGACAGTGGCAGGGTAGCAGGTATACATGTGACTGTGCGACCTTGACTCTCCCGCTTTCACTGCCCCTCCCTCCTCCACACAACACGCAATTCGCGCTCCACTCTGTAGGGCACAGCGAGTTTTACAGTTGTGCCGACGCTTTTAAACAAATGTATTCACTTCATGCGATTTTTTTTTTCGCCAGAATCGAATCCGGATTATCGACGATCCGGATTTTTGACGTCCGAATTATTGACGCTCTACTGTAACTATAATGCAATAGGTGTCGATAAAAATGATTTATGTTATAAATACACCAGACTAATACATGATGACGGGGGGGGGTAAATAAATTCAGTGAATGGACATTTTAAATATTTTAGTTTATGGTTATGACCTTGCTAACTTATAAAATGAGGTGTGGATAAACAGAAAATTAATGACTAAGAATTGTAAATAAATGTATAGTGAAATTAATTGTGTTTATGTTGTGAAATATATGGTATGTAAAAAATGTGTGTATGTGCTAGAAATTGATGTAATAATAATAATAATAATAATAATAATAATAATATGTTGGCAGACTAAATAAATAATGAGAATAATTGTGAAGGTGATAATAAATGAATTATAATTGTTTTGGAGTAAAGTAATTAAAATAAACTTGTGTTTTCAATAATTGATTGAATCAAAGAATTTGAGATGAATTAATTGATTAATGATTGTTATACAAATAAATTTTGATAATGAATTTAAATGATTTTCTGAGATTTAGATTCTATAATGAATAGTAAATGATTGCACATACAATATGTTCTGCTATCGAGTAATATTGTTATTATGAGTTAAGTGATGAATTTTCTAAAGTAACTGTCAATGATCATGTTAAGGTAAAATGTTGTAAAAAGGTTTGGGTAAGGATGATAATGATAAATAAGGCATGTGAGTTAATCAGAGTTAATTTTAATGGGAGTTAGAGAGAATAAAAAGTTGAAATACAAGTAATACAGAAACAGGGTAATAGTAGGGACACAGTAGTGTTAGTGATTATATGTAGAGAAAGTGAGTAATGTAATTAGAGAATAAATAGTTGATGGTAATATTTTGTAGTGAGGGTCCAGTGTAGGGAGTGATCAACGTGCGTCGTTGGCCAGGTAGTTGCGAAGGGTCGAAGAGTGTTTGCCGATATTTGGTGGAGGGGCAAAAGGTTATGCATGGAATTGCCAGGTTGAGAACATACATCCTAGTTACAAAGAGGGTATTAGTTATTTTATTATAAAAGGAGAATAAATTGAGGTAAGTGGAAGAGAGAATTAGTGGAGGTAAATATTTTGGAGAGATTGGTGTCATGCTATATAAGTCCGTTAGTGGTTGTTAGTAGGAAGCAAGGTGAGTAAGGTTAGATATATAAATGCCAATTTAATAAATCAAATAATTGTGAATAACTGAGAATCACCCTTACTAATAAATGATGAAAATAAATAAAAGGAAATTCATAGTTAAAATGTAATAATAACTGAAAGGTAATGTAAAATGAAGGTAGATAACAAAGTAAAACATTTTTTTGGGAAAGTTAATGGTATAGTAAATGATAAATAATTGATAATTAATTAATAAAAGTTCAATTGAAATTAAAATGTAATGTTTATAATTTTATATGCAAACTTAAATGTGAATTGTTTATTTTAATGTAATGATTATCTTGTCGATTCATCCTCTTCGTTCACTTTATTAAATTTATTAATACAGTAAACCCTCGATTTCACGGACTAATTGGGGCTGAGGGGTGTCCGTTAAATCGCAAATTTTGTTTTTTGAGGATATATTTAAATCAAATAGGCCTATAACACTTGAAATTTTAATACTATTAATATCATGCAAATACCGTATTGTTCCGAATACAAGCCGCACTTTTTCTCCTAAAAACATGGTCGCTAATTTGGCCTGTGGCTTGCATTCGCGCAGTAACGAAATTCAAAGTTATACCTGACTTCTGGCGGGATGTACGCTTTTGGTATCTATGAGTTGTTTACTGCGTAAGCAACAGCAGTTTGCCTGGCTGTTGTTAACTCTGGCAGTATGATTTATGACTGCAACCGTACGTTTTAACAGCAAACTGAACAATGAATAGGAAGAAAAGTGTATGTACCTGCGCATGCGTGCGTGCTCGGACCCTTCCGTAGGTGGCAAGACAAAGGATGAGTAGATGGGGTGTGAGTAACATGTTTCTAAATAACGGGTAAACTGCCAGCGTGGTTTTCTATTGTAACAGCGACAACATCGCTTATCTGTATTTTAATACGTACTATTAATATCATGAAAATACAATGTTATGTACACACCTTTATTTATTCTGGATAACAGCATCAAGAGTCAGTTGTTTTCCACTAGAATGTTGCTTCTTTATTATTAAAGATCTAAACTGTCTAAAATGGTCATAATAAGCACACACTTCCGGATCTGAAGACTCCCCAATGTACGCGATAATTTCGTCCATGCTGTTTCTTATCGCTGATAATTTAGGGCCTCCTGTAACAGATGTTTCTTCATCGTCATCATCGTCATCATCTCCATCTTCTTGATCGTCGTGTAGAACAGATTCCGCGATCTCTTTCTGACTCAGGATTTGGTAGCCTGGATCACCCTTGTCCAAGTTTAGCCACTGTTCTATGTCATTCTCGTTTACGTCTTCACCAGCCTTCTTTACGGTTTCACAGAAATCGGATGTTTCAAATCCTCTGAAACCGTACTCCGGTTCACTCCCATTCAGTAACGGCGTCCACCCATTAGCCAATGTTGTTTCCTTCATCTCCTTCCATGCGGCAGCAAAATTAAAGATGGCGGACTTGATGTTGTATGCACGCAGATTTTGCAGCGTTCTAGCTCCTCTCGTGTCGTTTTCATGGTCTTGTTCATCCTCCAAGACAACCATCACCTCTTCAAGAAACTTCTTCTTGTACAGCCTTTTGCAGGCAACAATGACTCCTTGGTCCATTGGCTGTAAAATTGAAGTGGTGTTCGGAGGGAGGAAGACGCATTTTATTTTTCCGTCGTTGCTAACTAACTTCTCGGAGTTGCGATGGGCCGGTGCATTGTCCAGTAGTAAGACGGCTTTCACTGCATGCGTTGGAATTTTCATAGTCTCTTCTTGAAAACGTCGCACTTCTGGCACAAAATGATTAAAAAACCAGTCTGAAAAAATACTGAAGGTAAACCAAGCATTTTTTGAACTTTCATAAATGACTGGGAACTGGTTCATCATGTTCTTTATCGCACGAGGTTTCTTTGCGTTTCCGACTATGACTGGAGTTAGTCGATGCAAACCATCAGCATTCGCACACAGTAGGGCAGAAAGCCGCTCCTTGTTGAGTTTACGGCCTGGTGCGCTAGTTTCATGTTTGTGTGCCAGAGTATTTTCAGGCACAGCACGAAAGTAGAGACCAGTCTCATCAGCATTGTAGACCTGAGACAAAATGAGACCCTCAGATTCGATCGTTTTCTTTATATGTTGACGAAAAGCCTCAACTTGTTCAGTGTCTGCACTCAGCACTTCACCACATGTTGATCTATTTGTGATGCCATGCCGTTTACGAAAACGCCAAAGCCACCCATCACTCGCCTGAAATTGGATACCAATATGTTTCGCCAGTTTATCAGCAGCAGCCCGCAACTCCACACTACGAACAACGACGCCACTAGAACATTGTTGAATAAACCACTTGTACACAGCATCCTCTAATTGTTTGTGTTTGGCTAATTTAATGTGTTTTCTTTCTCCCGCATTCTTCGAACTATCAACACTGTACTTTAGCGAAAACTGAATAAGTTTATCTTTATTCTTTCGAATGTCTGAAACGGTTTGTTTCTTTACACCGTACACTTCACAAACATATGCAACAGACGCGCCACCTTCAAGTTTACTTATTAGTTCAAGCTTTTGCTTTATACTCAAGTTCACACGTTTTTTCGTAACGCCAGACATACTTATGCTGTAATTCACTAATAAAGTAATGGACCTTGCTGTAACAACGCAAGTATAAACTCGTTAAGACTCTCTATTTAACACGTGCAAGGTTCGTACTATAGAAACACATGTAGTGTACACGCTGTGTTCTCTGAATAAACTGATGCGACGCTGTACGAATGTGAACTGCACGTGCATATGAATTATCACGAATATAGCCGAATATTCAAGAGTGAAAATGCGTTGCCATGGTTATGAACTACCACCAAATTTAAATCACAACCATGGACTTCAAAAACTTAATCGTGATTTTGTCGTCTCAAAAATTTTTTTTTAACATGATAATGTTTTTAGGCTGGGGGTCATTCCACAAAATGCGTGACGCAAAATGTGTAACGTCATCGAAAAATGTAACGCTCCAGGTGATGTTAGTAATAAATAAATTTGGTCACAGTGAAATAAGATGCATATCAGTGTATATTATTCAGTGTTAGTCGCCGCGATGTCTTCCACTGAACGTGTGCGACGCCTGCGTCAACGACAACGCAAAGACGGGGATCGTGAAGAATTAAATGAATTCTTATCTCCGTTCTCATCAAATACAATTGGAGATGAGAAAATTTGCGTGTTTCAAAACAAGAAACGAAAGAATGCTGCGATAGCCAAGCAATATCGCCAGAACAGGAGAGTCTGCAGTTTATGCACATTATACGTTTCAAAAGCCTAAAAACATGTTTTTTTCTGTTAAATTCTGTCCGTTAAATCCGAAGTCTGTTAAATCGAGGTCCGTTAAATCGAGGGTTTACTGTATATATAAACTTTGACGTATGCACTTACTATTCGTTGTCACTTCCCTAAACGTTTCGAGGTGATGTTCCTCTTCCTCAGTGGGAGTAATACTGAATGTCGATTACAGAATAACCGTTATGGACTATAGGTGTGTGTGTGGTGGGGGTTGATGGTGGGAAGGGAAGGTTCAAATTCGAACCTCAGCGCCAATCACTTCCCACCATCAACCCCCACCACACACACCTATAGTCCATAACGGTTATTCTGTAATCGACATTCAGTATTACTCCCACTGAGGAAGAGGAACATCACCTCGAAACGTTTGGGGAAGTGACAACGAATAGTAAGTTCATACGTGAAAGTTTATATATATTAATAAATTTAATGTAATGATTGCAATGTTAATTATGAGTGTATTATATGTATTATGTTAGTGTAGAAATCTTAAATATAACCAAACATATAAGAATTTACCCTCTGTGAACTGTAGTAGCAGTATAAGCGTAAACCTTATATGTCTTTTGGTAGTTTCCCCTACATTTAGGGCGGTCACGGCTTCACCGAACCCTGACCGTGGATTTATAATGTAAATATATTCTAAATTGGTGAACTTAGAAATTAACCGGGGGGTAACTCAGGGGAATCTACATAACTATGGAACAGCGGCTATCATCGAAGGTGGTGATAGTGCCGTTTTAAGGGTGTGTGAATCATTATAGTAGGATTACTGGTGTCCTCGGACATCAGTAATGCTGAATTTTTATATAACGCTGAAGCAAGAACGGGGTAGGCGCAGCGTCTACACCCTAATTAAAAATGCAGTTCTTGTGGATGCAAATGGGCGTTACAGTCCACCATAAGGAAACAATAGTGTGTGTGGAAAGGAAGCTGGCCGTTACAAGCCAGGGGTGTAAACAATAGTGTTTATGCAACCAGGTAAATGACTTGCACGGTTTACCCGTGAGGTGATTTACCTAATTGTAACTGGGGTAAAGGGGGATATTAGATTTTGATGTAGAAAGTTACTTCATTGTTAGTAATGAATTATTGAATAGTAGATTGAATTATGTCAATGATGTAGAATATGTAGTTGATTTTATAATGTACTAAAATGATTTTGTGTTGATTTGAGATGTTTTGATGGAAATGATTAACAAAGTTTGAGAAAGATATAAGTAAATAATTTGTTATTATGCAGTTGATTTAAATGTGTTTAAGAGAATTTTAATAATGAATTTAAATATTTTAGATGTAATTTGGGAGATGAGAGATATTTGTAATTGTAATGGGAAATGTTTATTTAAATTCTGATAGAATCAGAGGAATATTTTGAATTTTGGGAGTAAGATGTAACAAGAGAAGGGTATGAAGAATGTCGATATTGAGGCTGGATGTTTTCTATTTTGTTATAATAAATACTGTATTCATATATATGTTAGGAGTTAAGGAAAAAACCAATGCTTCTTAACGCAAACCAGCACAGCTAAGGGGAAACAGATCATTTAGGGATATAGTATTGTATAAGGCCACTAGTTGATATTTTGATTTGTTGTTTCAGAGTCTGGTGATGCTGTGGCGGCGGTCCTGAGCTGGCCAGCACGTCAGAGCAGGAGCGTTAAGTACCTGTCTGACTTTATGGTGTTGGGATCTCGAGAGAGAAGACCAGTAAGGTCATTCAGGTGCGGACACAGTCACTGGACCAAGGGTGAGTTAATTATATTTTTTTTTGTAAACCGTAAAGGGGGTTGTGGCGACATATCCTAGCTGATCTCTTTAGGAAGTATGAAAGTGTCAATGAGAGTTTTTATGCTTCGGCATAAAACCTCTCATTGAGGGGGCATTGTAACGGGACATTTAGGCCTACCCAGGTTAATAAATAAAATTTATTGTGTTTTAATAAAAAGGAAGTAATATTTGATTATGTAACGTTAATTTTGGGGAAACGTAAAAATAGATAATAATTTGGGGAGACATATACATAAATTCATAATTAGGGTAAATTTTATTGGAAACAAAAGTAGAAGGAGTAATTGTAACATATTATAACGATGTAGCAGGCAACGAGCGAATCTGTGTCAAGGTCAACATACAGACGCAAGAAAACAGTTACATATAGCCAACGAACTTTGACCTTTGTAAACTGTGCATTGAAACGAAGTCAGACCATATTACGTCAGAGCATACGTCACGCTGGAATGCATAGGCGCGCCAGGCGAACCTCATACTGGCGTAGTGATACAAAACTTAGAACAATAAAAATTGGTAAAACAACCGCGACCACTTCACAAAATAGTGCCGTTCGCCTCAGCCCAGTATAAAATTTGTCCATGAGCCGGCCGGCTGCAAACAAAGTTATAAAACGTAAAATCGTGGGCGCCCGCAGTTCAAAAAATGTGATTTCCATACAAACGATATATAAATAACTGTGTAGTGACAAAAAATGTAATAACTGTTCGGCAATAAGAACCAGGCAAAACGAAAGGTCCAAGATGACAGTAAAGAGGGGACGATTCCAGGTCAACTCTTCGAACAGCTAAGTAATCTCCGGAGTACTACCATATATTTGAAATCCAATATTTAAAAAATTACTAAAATACTCTAAATCAGTAAAAATGAGGTCTCAAGGGCAAAGGGTGTATGAAGGGGATAAATGTCTTTTTTGTAATATTCTAGAAGCGCTGGTTTATGTTCTAGGAAATAGATTTTATGTTTTTCAGTATCTCTAATTCACTCTAATGTTTAAAATCAGGCATTATAAATATTGTTATTCTATATCTAACAAGTTGTATCAGAATTAAAAAGAAAAAAAAGAGATACATTTTTTAAAGTAGGAAATGGGAATCGAATTACTTTGTTTTATAGTAAAAAATCAGTTTGGGGCATATGCATAATAAACGAGATCATGAGAGGGATACAAGTATTTAGTCTATTTTATTCAAATAACCATAATCTGTTCTCCTGTGTTCGCCGAAAAGAACATGGCCCTGGTAAGTAACAATTATATACAGTTAACACACTTTAAAGATGGCGTCTGAAGAAAAAGGACGCCAACAAGTGAGTATGTAAAAATAAATAGTAAATAAATAATTAAAGTAAAAAATTAAAGTTACATACTCTCAAACTCACTACCACTATTTATCACTGTATCACCATTATTTTTATTCCATGTTATTTCACTCTTGTTTATGCTTACTCATATACAGGGTCCGCCAGTGAAGCAGGAAAATTAAAAGTACCCAATTTTTTCATGAAACATTTATTATCAGAATTTTTTTTACAGATTTGAGTTAAGTAAAGTATGCCATTATTTTACTTTTTAAAAATAACGCCGCTCAAGTGAGAGCCATTTCTCTGTAAACATTCTTCTAATCTTGACCGAAAATTTTCCATCACTCGACAAAGCAGGTCAGGTTGAATTCATGCAATTTCTTGTCTGATATTCGTTTTTAATTCTGGTATGGTGTGCGGTCTATCAATGTACACCCTGCTCTTCATAAATCCCCAAAGAAAAAAATTGCATGCGGACAAATCTGGGGATCTTGCAGGCCACGAGATGTCGCCATATGTGGATATGAGTCCGTCCGGGAAGAGTTCTCTTAAACACACATGCACACACGAGCAGTATGACTTGTGGCCCCATCCTGCTGGAAAAAATTAATTTCCGGAAACCTAGGGAGCTGTTGCATCAAAAATGTTCTGACCATGTGTGTGTAGCGGTCTGCATTGACAGTTGTGGTGTTTCCTCTATCGTCTTGGAAAAAATATGGCCCAATAATGCCAGATGATGAAACTGCACACCACACCGTAACTTTCGGACTATGTAATGGCTTTTCATGCAACTCACCTGGGTTTTCATCATTCCAATATCGACTATTTTGTTTGTTTACATATCCATTCAAATGAAAATGTGCTTCATCTGACATAAACATGCGGTGAATAAAGTTTTCATCATCATTTTGTAACAGTACAATTCTGGCCCTACTGTATTTTGGGGAATAATTGATATAAATTGTATTTTTATTTCAAAGTCGCATATAAGAAACTGGTAAAGTTTTATGAAGGTTTGCAACTGCGCAATATCGAGTGGACAGAATTTGCTTCAAGGTCGAGCGTATACGTCCAGAAACAACAACATTTTGTTAGACGAATGTGTCAACAGGCTGCACCCATGTATACGTCATACAAAAGTATTCGAAACGCAATATGTGCTCTTGTAAGCAACCAAGGCGTGGATTTCTACACAAAGGAACGGATAAAGTAGTTACTCCCCACCTCGGTATTGAAGCGTTGCAAATCGTTTCCCCAGTCCCGAATCATCACTTACGCCGGCCGGTCATATATCAAAATTTAAAAAAAAAAACCAAGTCTCGGACGTTCGTTTATACAATGTAAAAGTGCAGTATTTATATAAAATGAAGTAACAGTGCAACGTAAAACGTAACCACAAAGTTTGAGTAAAAGTTTTAACACCTATTAGTGTGTTTTCAGCGATGGGATTTCTGCAGGACTATTGGACAATAATTTCAGCTAAGTAACAATATGGGGTACCCAAAAGTTTAGATAAGGGCAATACAAAATTTTCAGTTATTCAATAATAATAAAATGAGCTCAATTTGGGGAAAATTCAAAGAAAATTGTACCAAGAATGTGAGTGTGAGTGAATGTGAGAATGTCTAACTATATAACGAGTGCTGGGTTGTACAGTAATTTCTAATTATGTTATGAATATTTCTAATTATGAATATGTTATTTTGGAGGGCTATTGAAATGTTTAAGGGGATTTTTAAACGTGTATAGTGGAACCGCATCTCATGGCGCAATCAATCATGGCATATAGAAGCGTGCTTGTTTTCGCACGGTAGAGTCGCATGTTTTGTACGTAATAATGACAATAAAAGGTAATGTCATTTGGTAAACATTTCAAGCAAGAGTAAATTATTTCAGATAACACATTCCGCTATTTCGAGTTCACTTAACCGAATTCTGCCCTTAAAGGTAAGTAAATCTAATATTTCTTGTATATCAGAAGATGGCACCTGAACAAAAGTTGAATAAAAATATTGATATTCCATATTAATATTATGGCAGTAAATAATAATAATAATATAACATTGGCTTTTGCGAACAGGGACTCTACATAAAATTTTTATGTGGATTAAGCCTACTGGAAAGAGCGGAAAAGTTACCTGAAGTAATATACATAATTTGAAGATACGTAAATACAGACGTAGAGATAGGGTTAAGTTATAAGTTTATGTGCATGTATTATAAAAAAGCAAAATGAATACTAACGACAATAAGAATGTAGAAGTCAGCATAACTAACGAAACAGTTACGAGTGTGTAGCGTGTCAATTTTTGGGTATTTTTATTTTTACCGTGTGGGGGATTTATATTTTATTTATTTCGTTTTTGTGCGGGAGTTTTAGGAAAATATTGTGAAATAATTTTATTATGCTACAACTGTTAATCCAATTACAACAGAACGCATGGCAACGTTATTTCGGTTACGAAAGACCACGTGTTGACTGAACAGTTTGAGACAAAGGCGATACGCAATTTCCATTGTGTCATTCGGCTAAGGAATTTGCATCTCAACGAATTTCTAAGAACTCTGTACGTGTGTGGCAGTGCACACACGCCCCTACTCACGCAGGCGCCCCAAGTGACGCTCTTGACAAAAAACCAAGATGGCTAGAACGAAGAATTATTCATAATCTCTTCATCGGTCATCCGGAAATACTGCTAAAGCCACGCCTACTATTAATGACATCAGCAGAGCCGAAGTCAATATTGTCCTCTGGTCACACACATATACCGGCTCTATGCCAAGCATAAAGTGGTTACCACACAACAACTAAGTATGAACGGCGATGAAAACCTGGTGGCCGTGAACCGCCGTTCCCGCCCACGGAAGCAAGCAGTACCTGTTACGTTACCGTTCCGAGTCTACAAGCTGCAGTCCCCGGTACCGGGCTGGCCCAAGTAGGCTCGTCACAAATATTTTAATTTTTCCAGTAAAGGGTGTAAAACAGTATAAATTCAGGTGACCGCGGTCGGTTTTAAAAAAGAAACTGTATCAGTTATAACATTTGAATAATATAGAACAAGCAATTTTCGTGAGAAGATGCGTGTGTGCGGTGACCGCGTGGCCGGCGTTTGGGGTCTGGGAGTTATAATGTAAAATGATAAGGGGTTTATAATTTACAGTGTGAGTGTGAGCGTGGGCAAAGCTGGGCTGTTTATGTCTGTGTTTGTATTTTATATTTGCGTTTGTGTTCTGTGAAAAGATAAGGTAAGCTATAGTTAGTAAGTTCCGTTACAAACCAGGTGCACGAGTTGCACAATATGTGACTCTATGTAAATCTATTTGTCAAACAATAATTTCAACAATTGAGCATTAAAATTATCAATTCTCTTCAAAAATGAGTTGTGTTAGTGCTTTGCGTAACCTATAAACCATGTTTGTATCTAGCTACATGTGATCGGACCCTGGAGCCCTATAGAAGAGATCGTAACGGTAGGTAACCAATAAATTGCTTTTCGTATTAATAAATGTGATCAAAATGATTACAGGATTACAATTTGCGCCCGAATTACAGGGACTAGTACATCACAATTGGCGCCACGGAACAGGCACGAATTGTAATTAATGATATTTAATTAAAATTCCACATCTACAAAGATAGAAGCATGTGTTTGAGGTTAGCATAGCAAAATAATATTATATGACAAAATTTAATTAATTACATTATTTACTTAATGAATTTATTTAATCAATTCATTTAATTTAATTTAAATAATAATACAAAATGTCAGATAACGAAAATAACGTAAATAAAATGACGAGTGTCGAAGTTTTCGACGACTCAAACATTAGTAACTTTGAAGCACACTCGATTCCAAGTGTGAGTCAGAATGAAACAGAAATAAGTGAAACAGAATCAAGAATTATGGATGAAGGAATTCATTCAACGCCAATTCAGAATAAAAACTCAGATAACAATAATATGATGAAATATTTATGTAGCATGGTATGCAGTATGAAAGAGAGTTCAGACAAGCAACAGGCGATGTTAGAGTTAAAATTTAACGAAATAAAGAGTGATTCAAATATTAAATATAATGACATAAATGCTAGACTTGATGAGAAATTCGAGGTTCAAAAGAACAGTTTTGATGAGTTAACAAACCAAATTAAAGAAATGAATAAATGTTGTAAAAATACCCATGAAACAATAAGAACCAGTTTAAATAAATTAGAACAGAGTGTGGAGAGAATGGAAGTAGTTGTGATGAATCCAGAGAAAAATAAAACAAATGAAAATTGTAGTGACGATTATAAAAACACGATACCAGATGAAGAATTAATAAATAACAATGATGTTGTTAAAAACAATGAGAATAATAATATAATTGAAAATGTCATATCAGAGAGTACTGATGAGTTGGTGGAATGTGATTATGAGATGTTAATGTGTGTCAGTGAGTTAGAGATAGAGAGGAAAAATAATGTTGTAGCAGAGTGGGGACAGAGGGGAAATTTTCCCTTTATTATTTATGATGATTATTTAATGAGTTCGCATGTGTTGTTGGGCAAGAGTCCCGTTTTGATAGACGAATTGAGGTGTTTATTTTTGTTGAGTAATTGTGTACCCTCTGTCCGGAATAATTGTGAGAGTGTGATGTGGTGTTATGAAGAGAGAGAAGTAAGTAGAGAATGGTATGTAACAGAACTGTATAATTTGCATAAGAAATATGACGATTGGAAAGAAAGTTTGAAAGTATATGTGAATGATAATAACTATAATGATTTGAATAAAGTAATTAACCCAATCATGAATATATTTACCGATGGAGACGTAACAAATATGCCTAATGTTGACTGGCTTAATGATTATGTGGATAAAATAAATGAGTTTAGTTTGTATGTTTACAACACACAAAACAGTCATTTGTGTGGTAATACAACTGAACGATGCTATGTAAAACCAAGGTTAATCTGGAACGATGGAGGATAAACTATTAAAACAATAAAAGACAGTATAAACATTATGTTTTAATGGTTTCCTGACATGGCAGATTTGGACAATGAAGTGCGGAAAAAACTGAACAACTAATAACAAGAGTTTGTAAATAAAATATAGTGAATTTATTGGTGGGGATGGTGTAATGTTAAATAGATAATGTGTGTACGTAAGATGATTGTTATGATAATAATAATATCAATATTTTGCAATTTAAATAAATAAATAGAATGAATTGTGAAAACAGTAATTGATTAATTGTAATTGTTTCGATAACTATATAATATTTTTTTTTGGTAATTAATGTAATTCAAACAATTTGATACATGTTAAATATTTTGATTGCTTATTTAAATATTAATTAATTAAATTTTTTAGTGAATTTAATTTATTTTACGAGATTTGGAAATTTGGCAATGAATGATAAATTATTTGATGTAAACTAATATTTTTGTGTTAAATGTTACAGAGGTGAGGTGAAAAGTATTGTGATATGGTGATTATGTTTTGTGTGTATATCAGGTTAAATGGATTGTAAGTAGAAAAAATTTGATAATCATGTATAATAAAAATGTTTACAGGTGTGATTGAGGTGTTAATGTAATAGTGAGATTTTAATGAAATCATTGTGTTTAATAAATATGGTAATTAAGAAAAAATTCTAATAATAACTGAAAGATATATAATAATTATTAATAATAAATTTGGAAAATTTTAAGAAAGTCAAATGGTAGAAAATTATGAATGAGTGAAGTGATTATTGGTGGAAATATTATAATATAATGTATATAAAATTTTAATTAATTAGTTAGCAAGTTGCTATTGCGGGGGTGGCCTGTGCTCCCGTAGATAGTGGAATGGGTTGGGGGTAACAGTGAGTGTTACCTCCATCGGAGGCCGAAATGGCGAAAATGTGCGGCAATTTTTTTTTCGTGTAAAATAAGATTTACACACTGCTAAACGACCGTGTCTCACATAACTAGATTGATGTGTAACAGGCAGTCAAATTGAAGTTTAGATTTCCCCGACTTTTCGGGCGATTACTGCCTTACCAGCACTAATCGTGGATTTGGCTAGCGGCCAGCTATGGTCATATCAAGTCCCTTGACCATAGCTGACTTGAAATTGGTACATATTTGAAATTCAATGGGGGGAGACAACTAGGGGAAATCTCCGGAACTATGAAACAGCGGCTGCCACTCTGCCCGCTAGGGGGTAGCAGAGAAAGGTGGTAGACCCGCATTAAGGGTGTCATTATAGACCCGAACATGTTGATGTTCAATACTTTCAAATGTAATAGCGGAAGCAAAGACGCGGAGAGGTAAAACCTGCTCCAAAATATACAGTCTTTGTCGAAGCGCCAGGGCGCCATAGTCCTCCATAATTTGAAATAGTGTGTGTGGCTGGGAGGTGGCTCAGATGAGCCACGAATTTAAATTTTATGACATAAAAGTTTTTGCTAATTCAAAGTTTGATCCGATAAAAATGCTTGTGTTCTATTTAAATAACTATCTGCTCAGATATTTAATATGAGGTGTTCATTACATGCTATAATTTTAAGTGTATTAGTTTATCGTTGCAAGTTAGATATAGTTGTTGATAAAAAGTGTTTTCATTATGTGTATATTTTTTTTCTAAGCCAATAATTAAATCGTCTGGCAGGCGGTTAATATGAATGATCAGAATCAGAAAAAGTGGAAACAATGAGGTGAGAAGTGAGAATAAAAAAAAATAAATATGTATATTTCATGTAAGTGGTTCAAGTAAGAGATGTGTTTTCATTATGTTAGGATATCAGCTGATCAGCAATAACATGTCACTGGTATATTAGGTATAAATGTTTTAAGTAATTAGTGCTCAATGAAATGTTTTAATGTATTACAGATGTTTTAAAGTAACGATAAAAAATAATTTGATAAAGGAGAAGTAAAGTAATAATTTATGCAAGTTAACAAAAGATAGTTTTTGGGTGATGAATATGTTGTGGGACATGTAGATCTGTCCAAGTTAAAGTCAAAGTTAGAGAAATAGTAGAGGTGAACATAATGTAATGTTGTTTTTGAGTTAATGTAATGTAATAGAATTTTGAGAAGTATTGATGTTAACACAGTAGTTGTGGAGAATTTATGTAGACTTTGAGTGATATATTGTTGTTTTTATAGTTAATGATGTTATTTTGTTGTATTTGTAGTAAGGTAATGAGATTGAGATTTTTTGGGGATGGCAATTTTGTAAATGGGGGTGGTGTGATAAGGAGTCCACAACGGCTGGCGGTGTGGCGGGAAGGGACCGATTGGCGCCGGAAAGGGTTACCTAGGGGGAGTCCAGGAACCAACATAAGGGAGTGAGCTTTGGGGAGGGAAACACACATCCTATGTACAAAGGGTTAGAGAGTATTTTTTTATATATATATAGAAGGCGGCGAATTGTGTTAAATGGTAAGTTGGGGTTAGAGTGTTTTGGGATTAGTAGATATTTTGATAGAGATGGGTGTCATGGGAGTTGAAGTTGTTAGTGAGTTAGAGTCAAGGGGAGAAAGATTATATATGTATACAGATCTAATACAGTCAATGAGGATAAATAATTTACATCACCCACAGTAGATTAAAGTAAGATTGTCGAATAAAGAGAGAGATTTATAATAAAGATATAAAGATTTCATTTTTTAAACCAGTGACAGAATGTTGATAAAATTTGAAAATAAGGTACAAGTAAGAATTGTGTATTTTAAATAATTTAAATGTCAACTTGATTATTATATTAATATTTTGTTTGTTTTAAATGTTGTATTTTATTATGTTTCGTATTTCAAGGTAGATTGTTACAGATGTTTAATGTAGGTGCAGAAAGTATACACCACATATGTAGGTCAAGGGTTCTGGGACTTGACCTAGTTTCGATCAGCTGATGAGTTCATACACCTACTAAGCCTGTATAGTAGGAAGTCAGTTTTATTTGTTTGTTTAAGCAATTTAAACCAATTGTTAAATAATGTTTAAATATAGGGGAAACATTTAAATAAATTTAAATTTTTTTTTAATTTTAAAATCTTTGAAATTTTTAATTTAAAAAAAAAAAAAAAAAAAAATTTTTTGTTGATTTTTCGCCTGCCAGCGAATGAATGTTTTAGGTAATGATTATTTTATTATGTGTGTACTTAACATGTTTGTTGTCATTGATTGATTATATTGCATTGTACTGTTAGATTGTGATTACTTGTTAGATTAAGGATATCGTTTGATTAGTAGGAATGTCTAAGTTAAGTCATTTGAAATAAGAAAAACAGAAAAACGAGGAAGAGAATTTTTTTTGATAAAATATTATTTTGAATTTTTTTTTGATGTCTATAAAGTTTAGAAGCATTTGTCAAGGTGGGATATTATGTCAACATGAAATGTGAGTGTGTGTGAGCCCAGTATTTGCTAAAGGCAGCCCAGCTTTCATACAAGGGGAACCATATCGGCTGAGGATCTGGAATAATCGGAGCCAGGGATTGAGGATTTTGGGGGTAGCATGTTAGAAGGTGAGGTGCGCTGTTGTACGAGTCTGTTCGATTTCTCGGTGTTGGGATCTCTTACGGAGAAGTCCAGTGATCTCGTTCAGATGAGTCCATAGTCGCTGAGCCAGGGGGGTCGTGTACCCATGCAGACTAAGAACAAGCGGGTTGTTGGCACCAGTTCCTCACCGGTCCTCTTCGGGGTTTTATCGATGAGATTTCTTCTGTTGTGAACAGCAGAATTCTCATCGAGGGGGTATTGTAGCGTGTCAATTTTTGGGTATTTTTATTTTTACCGTGTGGGGCATTTATATTTTATTTATTTCGTTTTTGTGCGGGAGTTTTAGGAAAATATTGTGAAATAATTTTATTATGCTACAACTGTTAATCCAATTACAACAGAACGCATGGCAACGTTATTTCGGTTACGAAAGACCACGTGTTGACTGAACAGTTTGAGACAAAGGCGATATGCAATTTCCATTGTGTCATTCGGTTAAGGAATTTGCATCTCAACGAATTTCTAAGAACTCTGTACGTGTGTGGCAGTGCACACACGCCCCTACTCACGCAGGCGCCCCAAGTGACGCTCTTGACAAAAAACCAAGATGGCTAGAACGAAGAATTATTCATAATCTCTTCATCGGTCATCCGGAAATACTGCTAAAGCCCCGCCTACTATTAATGACATCAGCAGAGCCGAAGTCAATATTGTCCTCTGGTCACACACATATACCGGCTCTATGCCAAGCATAAAGTGGTTACCACACAACAACTAAGCATGAACGGCGATGAAAACCTGGTGGCCGTGAACCGCCGTTCCCGCCCACGGAAGCAAGCAGTACCTGTTACGTTACCGTTCCGAGTCTACAAGCTGCAGTCCCCGGTACCGGGCTGGCCCAAGTAGGCTCGTCACAAATATTTTAATTTTTCCAGTAAAGGGTGTAAAACAGTATAAATTCAGGTGACCGCGGTCGGTTTTAAAAAAGAAACTGTATCAGTTATAACGTTTGAATAATATAGAACAAGCAATTTTCGTGAGAAGATGCGTGTGTGCGGTGACCGCGTGGTCGGCGTTTGGGGTCTGGGAGTTATAATGTAAAATGATAAGGGGTTTATAATTTACAGTGTGAGTGTGAGCGTGGGCAAAGCTGGGCTGTTTATGTCTGTGTTTGTATTTTATATTTGCGTTTGTGTTTTGTGAAAAGATAAGGTAAGCTATAGTTAGTAAGTTCCGTTACAAACCAGGTGCACGAGTTGCACAATATGTGACTCTATGTAAATCTATTTGTCAAACAATAATTTCAACAATTGAGCATTAAAATTATCAATTCTCTTCAAAAATGAGTTGTGTTAGTGCTTTGCGTAACCTATAAACCATGTTTGTATCTAGCTACATGTGATCGGACCCTGGAGCCCTATAGAAGAGATCTTAAAGGTAGGTAACCAATAAATTGCTTTTCGTATTAATAAATGTGATCAAAATGATTAGAGGATTACAATTTGCGCCCGAATTACAGGGACTAGTACATCACAAGTGAGATGGGCGTTCAATTAACCCCAATTAGCCAGATCGGTGAAACAAGTGCCACCGAATTAAATACAGTTCAAATAACACCCATCTCAACTCGGGACGAAAATAAAACAGATGAGATTAGCGCAATGATGCAATTATTGTTAAAGTTAGATGGAGAAGTTTGATGAGCAAAAAAGCGATTCCAACCTGAAATACGATCAGATAAATACCAAATTTGATGAGAAGTTCAATGAAATGAAAGATGAAATTAAAAGACAAAATGTTAAGTTCGATAAAAGAATCGATGAAATGCAAGTACATTTCGATAAAATGAAAGAAAAAACAGTAGCGTTAGTAAATAAGAAGTTTGATAGACCAAAGAATAAAGTAGACGAGAATTACAAGAATAAAATTGGGGTAGAGAATAGTGGAGAAACAGGTAAACTAAACGTAAATAAAGACGGTCAGATGACAATTAATAAGGTAAGTGGTGTTGAAAATTATGACAATACAAATAAAAATATGGTGTTAGAAAATAATTGTGTAGATACTGATAGTGATAACGAAATTTTAGAGAGAGTAGAAGATGATAATGATGAGATATTAGTGTGTGTTGAGTCAGAGAGAAAGTGTAAAGAAAGTATATTTGTAGAGTAGATGCAGGGGGTAAAGTTTTCCCTTAATGGTGGAGTAGGGGGTGAAGTAAAGACTTCACGTGTGTTTAAGAAGGACGAGAGTACCTTCAATGTATATTTGGAAGACGATAGGTCTGCAAATAAAGTTGTCCCTGGTTTTTTTAGTGCACTTCATCGGTGGTGCAGTAATTGTGAGTTAGTGACCCCTGCATATTTTGAGAGAGAGAGTGTAGCTTGGTGTTATAGTGAGAAATATATTGAGAGAGAGAGGTATTGTGAGAGATATTGTGAGAGAAAGAGAGTAATAGAGATTTTTAAGATAAATAGAAAGTATAGAGAATTTGTAGAAAGGTTAGGAGTAGAGATGGTGGATAATTATAGTGAATACTTACCTTATAGTGAAACTGAGATAGCAGCAATAGTAGATGATGATAATAATGATAACAAGCACTTACCTGTTGAAGTAAAGGGTGTATTAGTAGATAATTATGATGACGATAGTAATGCCTTTATAACTTACCTAATCAGGACAGATAATACTAAAGGTGACAGGACCATACCCGATCGTGACCAGTTGTATGATAAATTGATATGGAGTAATCCTATTAAATATGATAGTTTTGTGGAAGAATACAAGAATTTAAATAAGTATTATATTGATAATAATAATATCATATATTTAATAAAAAATAATGTATATAGACCTAAGATTCGACTGTTGTTCGATGATGGAGGATGAAGTGTTTTATTGTAATGAACATTTAATGATGTGGACAGTGGTTTTGAAAATGGACTGTTTATGAACTGATTTTGGTAAATGATAAAATAATAAGTTGGATTGTATATTTTTTTTGGTGTATTAATGTCAATGTATTTGTGTATTCTTGATGTTGTGTATTACATGTAATTTTAGGTAAACCATGTATGTAACAGGAAGTTATAGTTTAATTGATTAAATAATAACAATTAATATTTTTTTGTTTTGACTAAACAAATGATGAAAGTAATGATGAAATTTTAAATAATTTAATTAAATAATTGAAGAGTAATTACCTAATTAATGTTGTACAAAAGAAAGTTTGATAATGAAGTTAAATGATTTTATGAGATTTAGATTCTAATGAATAGTAAATGATTAAGCATGTAATATATTTGGATATTGAGATGTATTGTTATTAGCAGGTGAGGGATGAATTTTCCAATGCAATTGTCAATGATCACAGTAATGTAAAGTGTTAAAAAGGGGATAGAGCCTGGGTGATAATTATTAAAATAAAGGCATTTGAGTTAGTCAATTAAACTTAGTACGTAGGCTTTCACGGCCGGTGTCATTATGATTATTTTCTTAAACTTCCGGGCTGAAAGGCCGTGGTCGAGTGCTTGATCTACTGCTAAACGTTTCGGCCGCACCACCGGTGGCCATCTTCAGTAGCGAAAAAAAAGTCCGCAGTTGCTGAACACGCTCTTTCCCACGACGATCACCGGGTGATGTTCGATAAAGCCCGCGTGTTGTCTTCTGTCCGGGGTTACTTCACTTGTCTGCATCTGGAGTCCATCCATATTCATAAGAATGCGTCCGTCGCTATGAACCGCCGAGGTGAAAGCATCTCCTTAAATAGTGTCTGGCATGGTTTATTTTCCATGGCCAATCAGAATTGAGAATGACGAGCTGGCTTCTCATTGGTCCGCGTGATACACCTTAAGCGGCCAAAAAGTTATAAATAGAGGCATCGTAGCCGTAACTCACTGTTGCTTGTTCCCAGTTCATTGGGAGACGTGTTCGGCGTGTCATCTATTCGAACACAATTTTTCGCTACTGAAGATGGCCACCGGTGGTGCGGCCGAAACGTTTAGCAGTAGATCAAGCACTCGACCACGGCCTTTCAGCCTGGAAGTTTTAGAAAATAATCATTAGTCAATTAAAGTTAATGGGAGTTACATAAATAAGAATTTTGAAATACCAGTAACATACAAAGAGAGTATTAGATATTTTAGGGACACAGTGGTGTTAATGATTATATGTAGAGAAGGTGAGTAAGGTGAATGGTAAATATATTTGCTGATGGTGATATTTTGTAGTAAGGGTAGTGGTGTAAGGAGTAATCAGCGTGCGGCGTCGTGGCAAGTGATAGAGTAGTTTAAGGGAGTGTTTGCCGATATTTGGTGGGGGGCAAATGGTTAGGTATGTATATGCCCAGGTTGGGAACACACATCCTAGTACAAAGAGGAGAATAAATTGAGGTAAGTGGAATTAGTGAAGGGGTTTATAATTGAGAGATTGGTGTCATAATATGTAAATCTGGTTGTTAATAGGAAGAAAGGTGAGTAAGGTCAGATATATAAATGCCTATTCAATAAGTCAAATCATAGTGAATACAGGAGTCACCCAGACTAATCAATGATCAAAATGTGAAGGGTTAAGTACAAAATTCATAGTAGAAAGGTGAAAATATTACAAATGAAATATAATGTAACATGAATGTTAATAATAAATTTGAAATTGTAAAGAATTAAATGGTAGTAAAAATGATAAATAATTGATGGCTAATTAATAAAAGTTTAATTGAAATTAAAATGTAATGTTTGTAATTTTATACGCAAATTTAAAGATGTAATGTGTGTATATTTTGCTCAAGCTTAAATGTAAGTTGTTTGTTTTAATATAATTATCGCAATGTTAATTATGAGTGTATTATTATGTATTATGTTTATTATGTATTAGCATAGGAATTTAAACATGAATTGTATGTATGTACAACATGTTTTAAATGCGATTCCCTACATTTCGGGCGATCTCGGCTTTACCATCCCAGATTGTGGTTTTGGACGACAACCATCTGTGGGCAGAAATTGTAAAACCTGACCATAGTTGGTTGCCTTTGAAATTGGTCCAATGTAGAAATTTAATGGGGTTTTAAATAAGGGAATCTAAGATTATTTTTGAGCATAGGCTATTTTCACCTAAGTAGGGGTGGTAGACCTTAGGGGCATATCTTAAGATAATAAGTAAGGGTACTTACCTTGAAGTTTTTGTTGCGCTGAAGCAAGGATGGGAGAGAGAGAAAAGAAAAAAGTGCTCACTCCTTCTGCCTCAGTCCTTGTGGAGGCAACTGTACGCAATAGTTCAGGGGGGGGAAATAGTGTGTGTGGAGGAGAAAAGGGGATGATTATTAACAGCGCCGGATAAAAGAATTTCTGTTAATAATAGTAATAATATTTTATAAAAGAGAAAATGTTTCAGAATTGTAGGAAGAGGGAGATATAGATAATTTTATTTGAGTACATTTTGATTATGTGTTTAAATATTTTGAAAGTATTATTGCATTAGTATAAAGATTTGTATTTCTTCTTGTTAATGGGAAAGGATTAATTATTATCGATTGGAATCGAAAACATTTTATAAATGTAAATGGTAATGAAATAAGAGAAGGGAACATCTATATAATAATTCTTGTACTAGGTGTAATAATCCTAGGTGTTATGAGTTACAGAAAACCCAGTGCTTCTTAACACAAACCAGCACATAGCTAAGGGGAAACAGATCAGTTAGGGATATGGTATTATACCAGGCCACTATTTTAATATTTTTGATTTGTTGTTTCAGTGTCGGGTGATGCTGTGACGGCGGTCCTGAGCTGGCCAGCATGTCAGAGCAGGTGCGAAAAGCGCCTGATTGGCCTTATGTTGTTGGGATCTCTCTGGAGAAGTCCAGTAAGGTCATGCAGGTACTGTCACCATCATTGGACCAAGGGTAAGTGATTGTATATTTTCTTTTATAAACAGTAAAGGGGTTGTGGCGACATATCCTAGCTGATCCCTTTAGGAAGCATGAGTGTGTCAATGAGAGTTTTTATGCTTCATCATGAATCCTCTCACTGAGGGGGTTTTGTAACAGTACAATTCTGGCCCTACTGTATTTTGGGGAATAATCGATATAAATTGTATTTTTATTTCAAAGTCGCATATAAGAAACTGGTAAAGTTTTATGAAGGTTTGCAACTGCGCAATATCGAGTGGACAGAATTTGCTTCAAGGTCGAGCGTATACGTCCAGAAACAACAACAACATTTTGTTAGACGAATGTGTCAACAGGCTGCACCCATGTATACAAAAGTATTTTGCGTCATACAAAAGTATGCGAAACGCAATATGTGCTCTTGTAAGCAACCAAGGCGTGGATTTCTACACAAAGGAACGGATGACATAGTTACTCCCCACCTCTGTATTGAAGCGTTGCAAATCGTTTTCCCAGTCCCAAATCATCACTTACGCCGGCCTGTCGTATATCAAAATTTTATATAAAAACTAAATCTCGGACGTTCGTTTATATAATGTAAAAGTGCAGTATTTATATAAAATAAAGTAACAGTGCAACATAAAACGTAAACACAAAGTTTGGGTAAAAGTTTTAACACCTATTAGTGTGTTTACAGTGATGGGATGTCTGCAGGACTATTGGACAATAATTTCAGCTAAGTAACAATGTGGGGTACCCAAAAGTTTAGATAAGGGCAATACAAAATTTTCAGTTAGTCAATAATAATAAAATGAGCTCAATTTGGGGAAAATTCAAAGAAAATTGTACCAAGAATGTGAGCGTGAGCGAATGTGAGAATGTCTAACTATATAACGAGTGCTGGGTTGTACAGTAATTTCTAATTATGTTATGAATATTTCTAATTATGAATATGTTATTTTGGAGGGCTATTGAAATGTTTAAGGGGATTTTTAAACTTGTATAGTGGAACTGCGTCTCATGGCGCAATCTATCATGGCATATAGAAGCGTGCTTGTTTTCGCATGGTAGAGTCACATGTTTTGTACGTAATAATAACAATAAAAGGTAATGTCATTTGGTAAACATTTCAAGCAAGAGTAAATTATTTCAGATAACACATTCCGCTATTTCGAGTTCGCTTAACCGAATTCTGCCCTTAAAGGTAAGTAAATCTAATATTACTTGTATATCAGAAGATGGCGCCTGAACAAAAGTTGAATAAAAATATTGATATTTCATATTAATATCATGGCAGTAAATAATTAATATAACAATTTACACATCGCAATATTTCTTCGCTGAAAATCCTCCGAGCCAGCATATCGCCATCTTTCAACTCCTGGAGTACTTGAATTTTGTAAGGATGAAAAAAGATAAGGCTGTATGCAAAATTCGTCGTAACGATATGTCACTAATGTTTAGTGCGGATGCATGTTTCTGGACAGTAATGTGGTAATTTTCATATTTAAAGGTTGGCTAATCTGTACTTCTGCATTACGTTTATCACGTTCAGGCTTCAACACAGTGCAATGAACGTTGGCGAGCAGTGGACGTAAACGCGTCTCTGCTTCGTTCTGTCATTTTATTCATTTTTTCTTGTTGTCGCGACAATTTATGTAGGCCTTAGGCCTTAAACATTTTTATGTAGAGTGGAGTGTTGCGCACTTGCGCCTCAATTTTGCCATGTAGCATTTCGTAACCGACTTGGTTTTATTCAAAATTCAAATGTCTTTCAGACATAGCCAACCTTACTATGCCGATTAAATTGCACTCAAAAGTTAATAAATGTATCAAATACAGTCCACGCTCATCATTATTCAGCATCCTGGTAATTACATCATAAAACATTAATCTTCCTAACATTTTTTTGGTCGCTCCGTGCCTGGATTCGTTATTTTACTTTTCTTCAACTTATATCAGAGCGGTTTTCATCATTTTTTCTACCACAATTTCTGGCCATCACGGGCGATTCAGCATGTTCGCTGATCCGACCGTGTCGGGACTTAGTCAGCATTTCTTTCATCGCCATTGAGCCTCGTGACGACACCACTGCAAGACCATCCTTGTGCTAACGTCTACACACCAGATTGAGCAAGTCATCTATCTAGTCCATGTGTATCTGCCATCTATTCCACGGCCTCGACGCTCCAGGACATCACACACAAGGTACGACATCATTAGCAGGTGCGTACAATGGCTGAAGAAGGCCTCAAAGTGTTGGTCAGAAAGAGAGGCGGCTTAAAGTCTGCCATAGTGCCAATAAATTCTGCTATAACTAACTTTGATAAAAACAATAATACTAAACATTTTTTAACGGTTAGACTGGAAAGTCTAAAGAGTTTAGCAACAAAATACGATGAGGTACAGTCTGAAATTGAACTAATTTCTAAGGACATAAACGCTGCTCAAGAAGACAGAATTGAGGTTGAAGAGTTGTTATATTCAACCGAAGCCAATATCTTACAATTAATAGAAACTTTCAACGTTCAGACTGAATCTCAAGTATTAACGAGTAATGTGCAATTAAAACCTATAAGTTTGCCCTGCTTCACAGGCAATATTTTAGAATGGCAGCATTTTTATTCAATATTTCTGGACTTGGTACATGCCAGATCTGATCTAACTTCAGTTGTGAAGTTATTCTATGTCCCTGTTCTTTCGGGCGCATTTGTGACGTTATTATCACTATTAAAATATATAAAACACAAATTAATTTCACCTACCTGTAAAGGTTCTGTCTGGGTCCAGAATTCGATCGCACATACGTCGGATACAAACATGTGTTTCATAGGTTAGTGAAATGATTTACTCTACACATTTTTATGAAGAGAATTGATAATTTAATTATTCAGAATCATTTAAAATTTTGTTCCAAAATTTTAGTTCATTGTTTTATAGATTAAATTACAGTTTTCTTTGTTCGCTTTATCATCTGCTACATATTAGCTTAACCTAGTATCTTACCTTACTTGTTACACATATACAGACAGAGCCCAGCCTGCAATTTTGCACACTCTCACAAACACACAGAAAAATTACGATGCCCTTAACATTTTTAAAATAATAACCCCTGCCGGCCACACGGTGACCATTCGAGCTCGGTTCGCTTTGTTAAATCATTATGTCGCCGTCAAATAAAACTGATCTGATGGTTCTTACATGTTCATCACTACCACTCACATGTTTTGGTTGCTTTTAATTCACTTTTGAACTTAAAACTGATAAAATTTTGCAGAGCACACTTGGCTCTGAGTCTGCGCAGACTCGATCAGTGATGAACTGGGCAAGCGTCTCTTGCAAGCGGGCGGAAATTGATGTCCACCGCCGACGAATTTCGTCGTCGCTCATAGTTGAGTTGTTGCAGTTGAGCGACCATGTGCATGATACATAGTGGTTTTTGCTGTGTTTTACGCCGACGATATTTAGGCGCTTCTGGCCTGATGTCACGATATGGGCGGGCCTTAAGTTTTCATATCCGCCGTTTCAGTCAAGTAGACGAAACAGAAACTGTAATTTTCACCATCTTGGTGGTTCACAACCGCGTCAGTCCGAGCATATACTCACTTGACGCGTGCGTGCGCGCTGTCACACACAAGCAAAGTTCTTGGAAACCTAGGGTGATGCAAACTCCTTTCCCGATTTCACAACGTTATATTGCGTTGCTGCTTTGTTACAAAACTGTTCTATTCACCACGTGTTTGGTCACCGTTGAGAAATAAAACTTCCACAATACATTTATAAATCCCTGAAATGAAATAAATTAAAATACCCCATAAATTCGGACCGTTACACAGTGCAAAAATTATGTCAACAATCCGACTTTTCACATATTTTATTCTTGTATTTTATGGTAATAACATACAATAAAAAAAACAAACATCTACTTACCATAAATTTCTCGGTTTTAGTGCATGATTTAGATTCCAATTGAATTTCTTCTCTAGGGTCCAGGGTTTCGTTGTTTCGTTGCAGCGAGATTTAGAAACAAGAGAGGTATACGAAGCAATGATTTGAACAACTTTAGTGTGGACATATACTGAATTTAATATCATACCTTTTCTGAGTTACATATTACAATACAACAAAATGGCGTCTTACCATCACTGCTACATGATTTCTACTCCTCTATCAATACTGAGTACACTAATTTCATTATTTGATGGTATGTCTGGTTTATTACCATACCTCTCCAAGAGACTGCAGTTCGCTCGTTATTATTTCTCTTTAATAAATGACACAAACCAATGCCTTAATTTGCTGATTAATAATTTATGTGTACAAACATATTCTTACGCACACACACACACACACACACACACTATTTCCCCCATGTTATATGATCGGTACCTTTTGTAAATTTTGGTTTATATTTAGAGCTCATTTTCACCAAAGAATAACAGTTAATTAGTTTGCACTTTCCTGATTATTAGTTGTGGTCTCCCTTCCGATGTCCTCCATTTGGCCAGGTGTTCGGCATCTCTCATAATCTCGTTTTGTCCCTTGTTACACTGAATCTAATTACATCTCAAGTAGCCGTTAACTGTGCTACATTACTTGTACTGTTAACTACATTTTAAATCAGTAAAAGAACACTTTTACTGGCGAAACTGTGCCAGCCACAAATTTAGCGTGTAGGCATCTTAATGAGTTGTAAGGAACTGGGCAGATGCAAAGCACATATTTTGTGTATGTGTTAGCGCATCCACGTCATTGTCTATTGTTCGGAATTGGCTCACGCCCTGTTGTCATGTCATTGTTTGTTAGGTCATCACTTATTTTAATGACGTCCCATCTTCTGAACCAATGAGAGTGTCTATTTACGATCTATTTCCACTTGGATGGCCATTTCGTACGTTCATCTCTGCACATCGGCTCCTGACCTTGGAATCGTGGTGATCTATTTGAATATGCATAGTTGTCTCTTCACAAAGGAAATTGTTCTCTCCATGCATGTGTGTGTGTGATACAATAAAATCCGATAATTTGTTACCACTCATACCATAATTCTGACATCGAGATTATTGTACTGTCACAAAACCCCCTCAATGAAAGATTTTATGTAGAAACATACAAACTTTCATTGACTCATTCACACTTTTCTAAAAGGATCAGTTCAGATATGTCGCCACAACCCCCTGTAACGTTAATATATCAAAATTTATCATCACTTACCCTTGGTCCAATGATGCTGATCGCACCCTCTGACCTTACTGGACTTCTCCGGAGAGATCCCTACACCATAAGGCCATGAGGCACTCAACGCTCCTGTTCTGACGCTCCGGCCAGCTCAGGACTGCGGTCACAACACCACAAAACTCTGAAACATTGAATGCAAAATTTTAAAATAGTGGTCTGATATACTCCCATATCTACAACTGATATGTTTCCTTTTAGATGCATTGGTTTGTGTGTGAGGCATTGGCTTGTTCAATTAATCTCTCCAAAACAACAAGAATTCAAAACTAAATTTTTTTTTTTTATCCACACTAAAATCAATCTCCTCCTTAAGAAAAAAAAAAATATATATATCCATATAAATAACACAATACATAAACAATTCTTTGATATTCCCCAAAACACCATCACCTATCTATTACTATAAAATTCAACCTACAACTACTATGGCAGACAAGTTTATTATTTAGATCTTATTACTCAACTTATAATCATTTTATACCTTTTGCAACTGATATCATACTATATTTTGCTCAACACCATTGGTACATTTATACTTTCAACATTTAAAATCTACTATTCTTTAACATTTGTTACCATCGTTACCAATAGCAATAAAACATCATAAAACATTAGACATTACACACTAACATTGTTACATTTACATTAAACAATTTATATTTACATGACTTGTACCAAAACTTTATCACATCATTACTATCAACAATTCTCTATTAACTTTTAATTATTTAACATTCATCATATGAGATTCTATAAAACAATTTCCACTTTATCATTTACCTTTCTGTTACATCACCTTTCTACTATGAATTTTCTTTTTCTAACCCTTCTATCCTTACTCGTTTGGGTGACTCTCTATTATTCACTATTTTCTCTATCTTATTTTGGCATTTGTCAATCTAACCTTACTACCCCCTTTTTAACTATTAACAACCGCTTCTAACCATTAACACATTATGACACCAATATCTCTATAATAACCCCCTTCACAAATCCCATTTAAAACCTCTGGCACCGCTCATTTTTTGCACTAGTATGTGTGTTCCCACTTACCAACTCATTCCTTTATCGGTTCCTGACCCTTTCAGATAACCGTTTCCGGCACACAACGGTCCCTTCCTGTCCCAACACCTTTCGCTGCGGACTCCCTACACCAATACCCTTATTACAAAATATCACCATCAACAAAAATATAATTACCATTCACATTACTCACCTCTCTACATATAATCATTACCCACTGTGTCCCTAAAATATCTAACACCTCTTTATATATTATCTGTATCTCAACATTCTTATTTTCACTAACTCCCATTTACTCTATTTAACTAACTCCAATGCCCTTATTTATCATTATTACCCAAACTTCTTTACAACATTTCACCTTAATATACCACTGGAAAATTCATCACTTGTCTACTAACAACAATACCTCTCAATATCCATATATATTACCTGCTTAATCATTTACTAACCATTAGAATCTAAATTCCATAATATCATTTAAACTTTCATCAATTATTTAAAATTCTACCGTAAAACAATATATAAAAAACACAACAGCAAAAATACACAAATACACTGACATTAATATACACAAAAATATACAATCCACATTATCATCTTATCATTTACCAAAAATCAGTCATAAACAGTCCATCCTGAAAAACACCGTTCACATAATTAAATGTTCATAAACACAATTAGAATAATTAGCCTCCATCGTCAAATAATAGTCTTATCTTAAAACTATATACATGGTTTAATATTGAATGTCTTATATTATTACTATCAATATAATACTCATCTAATTCTTCATATATTTCCACAATACTATTTGAATTAATATGCTTATTCCATATTACTATCTCATATAATTTGTCACGATCGAGTATGGTCATGTCACCTTTGGTATAGTCTGTTATAATCAGGTAAGTTATAAAGTCATCTTTATCAACATCATCTCCCACTACCTCAGTTTCAATACAAGGTAAGTTTTTATTATATTTATCACTTCTCTCTCCACCTAACCTTTCTATCAACTCTTCATAATTTCTATTTACTCTATATAACTCTATCTCCCAATTATCACACAACTCACTTTCACAATAACTCCTATCATAACCCCAAATCACATTCTCTCTAAATATATGCAGGGGACACTACAACTTTATTCTCGCACCACCTATCAGGTGCACAAAAAATCCAGGGACAACTATTTGCAGACCTTTTGTCACCAAAACCTACATCGAAGGCACTCTCGTCCTTCCTAAAAACATGTACATCACCCCCCAAATACACCATTAAGGGGAAAATCTAACCCCTGCAATTCCCCTACAATTATACTCTCTCTACACACTGTCTTTAACCCTTTAACACACACTATCATTCCATCATTATTATATTCTATTCCCCATAAAATTTCATTATCATTACTGCTGTTTACATGATCATTATCTAATGTCATACTTTTATTTATATTGTTACAATTTTCTCCCCTACTTACCTTGTCATCTTTGTTTATCTCTAACTTGTCTACCTTGTTAATATTACAATTTTGCAATAAGGATGCCACCTCATCAATCCAATCCTTTACGACCTCTCATGGTATTAAATGGTCATTTATTCCGCCCTTGTCACCTCATTTTGGTGGTCTTTGGGAGAGCGGTATAAAGAGTTTCCGACGGTTTTGTCTCAGGTAGAGGCATGTCTAAACTCACGTCCGTTATTTGCCGTTTCATCGGATGTAAACGATCCAGTGCCACTTACCCCTGGATATTTTTTAATTTGCGCACCATTAACGGCGATACCTGATCCTGACTTATCTCATGTTCCCATCTCTCGTCTTGGACGTTGGCAACTTCTCCAGAAGTTTGTCCAAGTCATTTGGAAATCTTGGTCTCGCGACTACTTACATCAATTACAACAACGTCACAAATGGAAATTCGCAAAGGAAAACGTTTCCATTGGTGACCTGGTTTTGCTGATCGAGGATAACTTGCCTCCATTAGCATGGAAATTTGGGGTAATTACCACCACATTTCCCGACCCAGACAACTTAATTAAAGTAGTTGACATTCGCATGCCTACTGGCACCTTTCGCAGACCAGTTCACAAGCTATGTTTGTTGCCAGCGCGGGACGAGGCTTAGACACAAGGTCAATATAATTACTTAGCACAATGCTATATTTCACCTGGCCACTGGCTTTCATTACTTTATTGTCTGACAATTTGGTCGACATTCAATTGGTGATATGTATTATCACAACATTTTATGTTAATTTGCATTATTGCATATTTTACATACTAAATTCGCATGTGACTTGTAATTTTACAACCATGCATTATGTTATTATATGTATGCTTATCATACTGTTATGGTGATATACTTTACTATTCTTGTATTTATACATTAATAATTTTGTGAGACATACTATGTCCTTTACATACTTATATTTGATATTGGTAATGGGTTATGTGTCATGTCATTGGTGGTGTTGTTCTTATGTAATAATTTTGTCATATAATATTCACATGGTCTGTAGCTATACAAACCACGTATGCATCTTCTTGCACATTTTTTGTTAATATGTGTGATATTTTATTACTCTATGAATTTGTATATTACTCGCAATTGTTCAACACATGCATTACATTTTGTATAAAAACATTTGCTGTACTTGTCACTTATGCTGTTGTGCCTTGTATTCATGTATTTGTAATTATCTAAGCCGATTTCTATTGTATTTATTATGTATAACTTTGTATCTATGTAAAACACATTGGTTTACCCGCATTTACTGTCTATAACCTTGCGCCACGCATATATTTTTATATTTCAATCACTTTCTGCTACAGTCCGTTTCTTGATGTATATAATACATTTAATATTTATAAATAAATTTACTTCAAGATATACCTTTTTTTCTCCTTATTAGGAACATGTTTCGGGTACTATCTTGTACGCTGCCACAGAAGAAAAAGAAAAACATAACAAAATCAACTATTTAGACATAACCATCACAAGATACAACAACCACATACAATATGCGATATATAGAAAACCAACTTCCACTAACATCATTATACCTAACCATTCTGACCACCCACCACAACATAAAATGGCAGCATTTTATTCGCTATTTAACAGAATGTACAAAATTCCCCTAAACAAACAAGAAACTGACAAAGAAAGAAATATAATATACCAAATTGGTTATGAAAATGGATACAATAAAAATACTATGATCAAAATAGAAAATAAAATCAAATACAAAATAAAAAGTGAACAATTAAAAATTAATCAAACTGAACAACACATAAATAATAACAACAACAAAAAATGGGCCACATTCACATATATAAATAATAAAATGACAAAACTAACAAAACTATTTAAAAACACAGATATAAAAATAGCATACGAAACTAATAAAAATAAATTACAAAATCTAAATAGCTCACACAACAAAGATAATACAACAACTAACGGCGTATACAAAATTGAATGCCAAGATTGCAATAAATGTTACATAGGACAAACAAAAAAACAGCTGAAAAAACGTTATTTTGAACACCTAAATGCATACAAAAAACCAGAAATATATAAATCCAATTTAGCCACACATGCAATAAACACAGGACATGAATTCCCAGACATAACCAATGTAACACTAATACAACATATACCACACAAAGGCACCATAATGAACATTTGGGAAAATTTACAAATATACAAACATAAAACAGAAAACAAACTAATACCTGAACAAATACAAATCAATACATGACACAATATTCAAAGCACTCAACATTGAAAATACACAAAAAACTAACACATACACCACAATCACACACAATAAAACCAATTTGAAATACCAGAAGCCAACAGGAAGCCACAATAATAATAGTCAACCAACAACACATATGTACTTCACCAGACAAAAAAACCGGAAGGCTGAGGATGGGTACAAGATAGTACCCGAAACATGTTCCTAATAAGGAAAAAAAAGGTATATCTTGAAGTAAATTTATTTATAAATATTAAATTTTTATATTTATATTGTATTTTGCGATCACGTATTGCACTATTATTATTCATGCTTTAATTATGACATACATGTCATTACACCTTGTGCTTGCAATCATTCAACAATGTATAATCTGTTTTCACATGTCAATTTATTGTGCATTCCTGAAACTGTCAGGTATAGCATGCATCATTCAATTATAATATTAAAGCGTTATGCTAAATCTATGTTTTTACATGTATAATTTTGTAATAATTTTTGTCTATTCATTTTACAATCAATACTATTGTATAGATCAACTGGCCTTGACTGGTTTAAGCTAACCATCATGACTTGCATAAAATATTTGCAATTTGTATCGGGCCCATCATGTGATGAGTCACCGATTATTCATTATCAAACATTGTCAAACTATGTATTTTTCATGTTTTATAGTGTATACATACAATATATATTAGCAATACATTGCTAATTCTTGCATGTATACTCATGTATAAATCAGTTTGCAAGCCAACTGTGGCCTGCTCAACTGTTATCATCATCATTCAGGTTTTATCTCTAAACAGTTAATGTTATAACTGTTATCTAACATTTCAATCTCAAGGTTCAATACAATTTATTGAGGTTGATATCTATTATTAAGAACACATTGTGTCTTCGTATAATAAATTATTAAAATGTATTAAAAAATCTTTTGATTTTTTGCGGGCAGTTATGGACAGTAATGTGGTAATTTTCATATTTAAAGGTTGGCTAATCTGTACTTCTGCATTACGTTTATCGCGTTAAGGCTTCAACACAGTGCAACGAACGTTGGCGAGCAGTGGACGTAAACGCGTCTCTGCTTCGTTCTGTCATTTTATTCATTTTTTCTTGTTGTCGCGACAATTTATGTAGGCCTTAGGCCTTAAACATTTTTATGTAGAGTGGAGTGTTGCGCACTTGCGCCTCAATTTTGCCATGTAGCATTTCGTAACCGACTTGGTTTTATTCAAAATTCAAATGTCTTTCAGACATAGCCAACCTTACTATGCCGATTAAATTGTACTCAAAATTTAATAAATGTATCAAATACAGTCCACGCTCATCATTATTCAGCATCCTGGCAATTACATCATAAAACATTAATCTTCCTAACATTATTGCAGAACGTTGTGGACTACGCGTCAATGCTACTCGAACTCTTTCAATGTTTTCCTCTGTTCCTACAGACCTTGTTGCTCCTCTATACTTTAAGTTTAATGTGGAACGTTTCTTCAAACTTTTTCACCCATGACATAATTGCATGAGCGGACGGCACTCTTCCATGTCGTGGAATATTGAAATGATTACGAAACAATCGTTGTACAGAAGTCACACAGTCACCATTATTATAAAACGATTTTACGCAGAAAGCACGCTGTGCACCGGACCACTGCTTCATGTTTAACAAATGGCATTAAATGTAAAACAACAATCGAAAATCTCCACGCCCTCTCGTGAGCAGAAAATGAAGTATTGGCCTTTCAAAATTTCCCGCTTCACTGGCAGACCCTGTATATACACACAATAAAGTCCCTAGTTCTGGGTGACATTTGTGCTATTATATTTAATACACAATAATAAAATAATTCATTTCTCACCTACCTTGATTTGAGTCCCAGGTTACGTCACACGAACCTGTGAATGCTAAGCGTGACTTAGGGTTATACCATTACAGTACTCAACTCTCATTTATGTAACATAACTCACATTTTATTGCATTTTATACTCTTTTAAAATTCAACTTTTATCTCCCCTCAAAAGTTATAGTAAAAAATTTCTTAGGGCCCATGAGTCTCACCCTGCGTCGGGCCGACGCCGCGACCATAAGTCGACTGGCAGAACGTTACCAACGTGCCTCCCTACCACGGTTGTTCAAAACGGGAAAACAGCCTGCTTATGACCAAACATTCATTGCTGCACATGGAACACGGGCTATCAATGCTCCCAAGATGATGACGATATCTCACTGCCACGGGTCACGAGTCTAAGGTGGGCGGGGTCTTGCCTAGACTTCCGCCAACATCAAGCACGTGGTGATACAAATTTCTACATCTTCGACATCTTGTTAGTGTCCCTTCTGCGCGCATGTTGTTGTTCGCACGTTTGAGTGCATAACATAACACTGAAAGTCTTGAAATTTGTATTGCGTCTTACCACACCCGCTTGCAAAACTATAGCACTGTTCTATGTTTGAATAAAACCGTACTTCGACTGGGACTTTCTTCATTGATCACAGATACATTCAATAAAAAATAAAATAAAATGAAACACCCCTTTTTCGCCCCATTACAATACCCCCCCCAATGAGAGGTCTTCTGTCGAAACAGGAGAACTCTCATTGCTAAACCCCTAAGAGGATCGGTGAGGATATGGTGCCAACAACCCCCCATTAATTCTTAACGCATCATGGGTAAACTACCCCCCTAGCTCGGCGACTATGGCTGCACCTGAACGAGATTACTGGACTTCTCTGTTCGAGATCCCAACACCATAAACTCGGACAGATACTCACCATAGTACACCTAACCTTCTATCATTCCACCCCAAAATCATAACCCTGGCTTTATACCGTACCAGATCCTCAACCGATGTTCCCCCTTCCACGCATACTGGGTTGCCTTTGGCAAGTACTGGGTGCATACACATACTTATTATTACTGCATATAACATTTCTACACTACTTTGTTGCTTTAAAATTTATACAAACATATCATACTTGAATTTTGATTTTCTCTTAGTATTTCATCGATTAGACGTTACAATTTCAACTCAAAGTAAATAAGCGAATCCCCTTAAATCATTTAAATTCTGTTAATTCAAAGAAAACAATCTAATTCCAATATCAAAATGTTATATTACCATTAATTTCATCAAAATACCAAAAATCTTTTATATGAATATACCATTCTCCTTTACTAGCTAGTCACAATCATAAACTGAACATCTTATTAAAACATAAATTCATTTATCCTTACCTTTGTTTACAATACATACAATATGAATAACATAAATCATTTAACACATTAACATATAATCCACAAAATATTCTGAACCTCAAAACACCATCTATACGGCAGGAATAAAATAAAAAATTTTTTTTCAAAAAAAATTTTAATTTACCAAAATATCACTTTTATCAATCTCAAAAAAAAATAAAATCATTTAATTAAATTAAGTAACACCATTGTGTGAATTAATTATTAGAAAATGGTTCTGTCTCTAACATCAGTCATCAGCTGATCTCTCTGGGTCATGTGAATGACCTTGACATACATACGCTACACAAAGCTACACCATACAATACATGAAACATGGTTGTAATTTTTTACCTTCAAACATAATACAATATAATAAACATAGTATACTCAGAATTAACATTGTTGTTATTACCTTACAATAAACAATAAAATTCACATTTAAATTGACAAAAAATTACACACTTTATAACTTTAATTCATTTCCAAATTCTACTCAATCTTTTACTGGTTTCATTTATTATTACACTTTAACTCTGACTTTCTCTCTAACATTTTCATTCTCAATTAGTTTGGGTGACTCTCAATTATTCATAATAATTTGATTTCCTAACTTGGCATTTATATATAATCTTACCCCCCTTCTGACTCTAACAATCACTAACAGATTTTATCTAGTATGACACCCCTCTCTCAAAACACTTATCTCCACTAACTTACTACTCTAACTCCCATTTACTCATTCTACCCTTCTAACAAAATACTCTCTACCCCCTTTGTACTTAGGATGTGTGTTCCCTTCCCAATGCTCATTCCCTCATTTGGTTCCTGGTCTCCCCCTAGGTAACCCCTCCGGCGCACATACGGTTCACCTCCCGCCACAACGCTTTTTGTTGAGGACTCCTTATCACACCACCCCCTTTACAAAATTCCTCTCATCTAATTACTCTCCCATTACCGCACTTTCGTCTACAAAATATCCCCATCTCTTTATTACCTAAATATATCACTCTCATTACTCTACATATATTCCCCATTGCTACTGTGTCCCTACTAATGCTCAATTTCTTTCTTGCTTTTATTCCCAAGAATCTTATTCTCTCTAACACCCATTTGAAACTACCTTTGATTGACTCACATGCCCTACTTAAACAATTACTATCACCCAAATTCTATCTTTTACAACCCATTGAAAATTCATAACTACCTCAAATTGCTTTCATCATTTAAATTAAAATCTTTTAAACACATTGAAACTTTATTATAGAAACATTTAATTATCTTGATAAAAAATATGCAAATTAGTTATAAGTGACATAACCCCAGCAATCAGCTGATGTTCTTGGTCAGGTGAATGACCTTACTCTAAATACATTTCAAAAATTATACAAAATACACATGTTCATAATTCTTACCCCTAACATACTGCATACAATTAACACAAATACACAAAATTATATAGTTATCATCCTAAAATGTTATCTGAAATCATTACAATTCAATCTAGTACTTAAAATCGTTTCGCTCTCATGCGTGAAATACATCACTAATCATTGAGTCATAGTTATAGCAACAGTTACTGAACAGCTCTCTGGGTTGTCAACCCCCAACCCTCTCTATAGAGTCGTATAAATTGACTTAGGGTTATACCATTAAAGTACTCAACTCTCATTTATGTAACATAACTCACATTTTATTGCATTTTATACTCTTTTAAAATTCAACTTTTACCTCCCCTCAAAAGTTATAGTTTTTTCAAAAATTAAATTAAACCAAACATGAATTTCTACATTGTAAACTTATCCTAATACTTATTTAAATGAAAACAACCCAGTTTGCCCACACTCAACACTCATACCATTTACCTCCCATTAATTTACTTTAGGCCTTTTTTACAAAAATATAATTTCGATTAAATACAGTTACTTGTTGTAGCGGAGTCCTCGTCGACCACATGGCGCATCCTATACTGTTTCTCACTTGATAGTCCTGAAGCGTGTTCTTTCACTTTTATAAAAACTTTCACTGGTTTAACTGGATTAAATTGAAGTTCCACACTGTCTACATATTTTTATTTTAGATACTGGATCGGTCGGTTTGTCACCTTTAAAAAATTTCTTACGTCCCACGAGTCTCAGCGTGCATCGGGGCGACGCTGCGACCATTCGTCGACTGGGAAGAGCGTTAACAACGTGCCGCCCTACCACGGTTGTTCAAAACAGGAAAACACAGCCTGCTTATGACCAAACGTTCATCGCTGCACATGGAACACGGGCTATCAATGCTCCCAAGATGATGACGATATCTCACTGCCACGGGTCACGAGTCTAACGTGGGCGGGGTCTTACCTAGACTTCCGCCAGCATCAAGCACGTGGTGATAGAAATTTCTACAGCTTCGACATCTTGTTAGCGTCCCTTCTGCGCGCATGTTGGTGTTCGCGCGTTTGAGTGCGTAACACAACACTGAAATTCTTGGAATTTGTATTGCGTCTTACCACACCCGCTTGCAAAACTATAGCACTGTTCTTTGTTCGAATAAAACCGTACTTCGACTGGGACTTTCTGCGTTGATCACAGATACATTCAATAAAAAATAAAATAAAATGAAATACCCCTTTTTCGCCCCATTACATGTTAACATCATAATAACTAACATTATTACTCACCTTGTTTACTGCCACCTGTTTTGCATTTAAACTAACCCCATTATGATTCGTAATTATTTCCCCCTTATAATTATAGTTGTCACTATTATTTCCACTTATCTTGTCAATTATCACCTTGTTTGCACTTAAACTAACCTCTTTATGATTATAACTTGTATTAACCTCACCTACCTCTTTTGTATCTCCACTGCACTTAAACTAACACTGTTGCTTGTAAAAGTATCATCATTACTACCTCCACTATCATTATTCAATGTACCACTCTCTATCGCCACTACACTCTCATCATTATAATCGTTATTCGCTATTTTATTCTCTAACACTACCTCTTCAACTATGTTACCATTATTATTGTTCGTATTCTCGTTTACTTTATTTCTACCTCTTTTCCACTCCTCGTTTTGTTTTTTCATATCATTAATCATTTGTTTTTGTGAATTTATTATCTCATTCATCTTATTATATATCATTTGCAACAAATTCATCCTATCTTCTATTGTTGTACCTACGTTGGCCTCCTGTACCTCAGCCATATTTAAAAAATGTATTTATATTCTACCCCTTAACAAACTACAACCCTCCTAATACACGATAATCATACACGTTAATTCAAAATACCCCACACATAAAATCGTTAGCAATCCGTAAAAGTAAACACACAATAACGCTACCAAAACATAACCTAATCACATGTACATAAGTCTACACGATAATTCAAAATTTTACAAATACGTCATTACCACAACCTATTTTCTGTGCCTCAAAACAGGTCTACCTCGTATAATATGTATATACTCGGATCCTGGCAGTGACTTGCCAATTGTGAAGAAACAACCAAATTTATAAATTTAAAACATAAAAATATTCTGCCAGAACCTTACCTTGCAATCTTTTTTCACTGCCTTACCTTTTTGTAAATTCCAACAGAAGTTCAGGGTCGCCACCAATATCTTTGAAGGACAGATATGGAGACCTTTATACATTACCTTAATTAAAACTGGACAATTTTGCAATCTGACATTCCCCAATTCAGAAAATTCCATGGAACGACTAGACGAATTTTTCAGCACAGAATATTAGGAAATGGTAACGGCGAAATAACTACGCTAACACATGGTTATGCAATAACACCAAAATATTTTATTTTCTCTCAAATTTACTGTATGTTATTTCCACTAATCTCTATTATTTAAAGTTTTCTTATACTAATTTCTATTTACAGACCAGTACTCTCTTTTACTTTTTCTTTCTCCCCTTTTCCCTCACACACACTCTCACTCTCTTTTCCCCCGTTTTATTAACTGAGCTCTTTAATAATTCAAATGTTTTGCCTTACATAAACTTTTGGCCAAAAAGAAATATTGTACTTAACTGAATTCAGTATCCATGACCGTTACGCCACATGTCGGGTTACACTTTCCCGCAAAACTATCACAAACTCATTTTATAAATGTTACTTCTGTTGAACCACACTGTTTTCTGTTGTATCACATCACAACACACTCTTTGGTAGACCTACTTTTATATTTTCGGTCTACCACAGTTTTTCCGAGGCTACCGTGAAATTACGTTTGTACTGTTTAAGTAATGGTGTCCAACTCAACTGGCTACAACTGTCGACTGTGTGTGCTTGGTTGCCTACCCGTCAAGCGTAAGGCGTCACCGTCACTCGTTCCGTGATTGGTTTAAAGGTGGTTAGCGGCAATAATTCGCCTTCCTTCCGTTATGAATTTTGAGTCGGAGATTACATATTTTCTCATGCCCTTTTGTCCTCTGAGCACATGTCGCCAAAAAAGCAGCACACACGTGCGCTCTTACACATTCCCAGACGCTTAATTGTGTGACAGTACAAAAATCCTGATGTCGGAATTATGGTATGAGTGGTAGCAAATTATTGTATTTTATTGTTTTACACACACATACATGGGTAGGACTTTTTCCCTTTGTAAAGAGACGACGACACAGATTTCAGCAGAACAAAACGATTCCAAGGTCAGGAGCGGACGTGTGAAGCCGAGCATACACAATGGCGGTATAAGTGAAACAGACTTTCAATATCCATTCTCATTGGTCCATAAGGTGGGACGTCATTAAAATATAAAGATGACCTAACAACAATGACATGACAACAGGGCGTGAGCCAAATTGAAACAAAAGACAATGATGTGGATGCGCTAACACATACGAAAAATATGTGCTTTGCATCCACCCCAGTCAACTACAAGTCGTCATGAAGTAAACATGTATTAAAGTGTACTGGTGCCAAATGGGCCAGAAATAGTGTTTATCAGTAGTTAAAAAATGTAAAAGTCAGCAAAATATAATTCAAGTAAATAACAGTCTAACAATGTAGAGTCAGTGCCAACAAGACAGACAATCAGAATCAAAATACGCTGAACATCGGGCGAGCCATGGGCAGCATCTGAACCACACGGAAACCTCAACATTTCAGGAAAGTGCAACATTTAAATAATACCTTTTTCTTTACAAAGTAACCGAGCTGGAGATAATATGAACAGCAAAATTTAGTAAATCAAAATTGTTAAAGATGTAATGAGAGAGAGAGAGAGAGAGAGAGAGAGAGAGAGAGAGAGAGAGAGAGAGAGAGAGAGAGAGAGAGAGAGAGAGAGAGAGAGAGAGAGAGAGAGAGAGAGTGATAGAAATTGTGAGAAAACAGGCCGGCCACTTTTTTTAGAAGAGGCGTTGGTTCGTGTTCAATAACCCGATTCAATGATAATATTAGAAAAATTAAATATACAGTATAAAATGTTTTTTTTTGATGTAATAGAAGTAAAGAGAGAATAATTATTGGAAACGTAAGATATTAATAAGGAGCGGAAGTTAACTGGCCGCCATGTTGTAGGTGCGGTATAAGCCGCCATTTGTATTTTAAATATTAACTATGCAAAGGAAGTAACAATTAAACAAAGTTTTTTACACCTTTCAATGGTAATCAGTCTTATTATTTCGTACAACCCCAATGTTTCTGCACTTTCACTTAAAGAACTGTGGACCCTGGGTATAAAACAGATATGTGTGGGTAGCATGCGTCTACGGAAGTGTGATCAACACGTGGTAAGTACCATAAGTACATATTGTTTTACATATTTATGTATTTATATATGTGTAATAAAGAAGGTAGGTTAACAAATGGCGACCGAACGGGACTTTATAAAAAAAAAAAAAAAAAATTTATATAACTAAGTCAAAGAGCAGAGATAAGCGGGTGCCGAAATGATGAAACAGCACGTAACATTGCAAAGAGAGGTTATGTTAGTATTTGAGTAAAATACAAAACAAATGAAAATAAACGATAGTTTATTATTAAAAAATTATTATTATTATAAGCAAAATGGCAAACAATAACGAAAGCATTAGTATAAATAATACAGCAACAAAGTCGCTATTATTAAATGAACCACAAGCTAACTCAACACCCATTATAAATAATAAAGTGTCATTAGAAGACCTTTTTCAGCTAATGAAAGTACAGAATAATGAATTAAATGATAAATTAAACCAGTTTGATGAACAATTTAATGATATCAAAAAAGAAATTAAAAAACAAAGTTGTAATTTTGATGAAAGCATAAATGAAATAGAAATACAGTGTGACAGTATTCAAAAACAAACAGAAACCAGTAATGAGCAATTTCATAACAAAATAAGTAAGTTAGACGACAAAATTAAGCAAATCAATGAGACAGTTCTGAACCAAATAGAAACACAATATGGAGAAATAGAGAATAAATGTTTAACCACAGTTAATGAGCAGATAGTAGAACTAGATGCGAAGTAAATAAACAAATAGAAATGAAAACTAGTGTTTTACAAAATAAAATAGAGAAATGTGAATTAAATGTAATAGACATAACCAAACATATTGAAACAATAGACCACACAGTATCAAAACATGAGAATAATGCTAGTGATAGAATGAGCATGTTACAAAGTAAGATTAAAGAAATTGATGACCTAGCTATACAAAACAACAATAATATGCATGTTAAATGTGATGTGATTGAAAATGATTTAATGAAAGTGAAAAATGAGTTACGGGGGGAAATTCAAAAAAAAAAATTACCGGTCTTACAGAAAGAATAATCGTGACTAGGGACATGTACAATGAAATAGAATTAGAAAATTGTAACCACGAGAACAGAGTAATACACCCTATGAGATTTTTAAACCAGACACGAGTGTATAGCCATTTTAGTAACCATAACTGGGAAATACAACTAACAAAAATCGTAAAATGCTTTAAGGGTAATTCAATCGTATGGGTGGAGGCGCACAGAGTAGAATGGGACAATTTTGAAACTTTCGAGAGGGCATTTAAAGATAAATTTTGGCCGGAAGAAGAACAAGAGAGTTTAAGAAGTCGTATTATGGGAGTAGGTAACTTTGTAGGACATGACAATATAACGATGTATGTGACAAAAAGCTGTATAATGAGGCAAAATACCTCGAACCGCCTATACCGTTCAAATCATTCGTCAGGTATGTGAGTAAACATCTACCTAGAGAAGCACAGATTACCTTAATGACGAAGGAGATAGAGAATTTAAGCGAATTAGAACGAATTTTAGATATTTTACAGAGTACTAGGGATCGTGAAACAGTTAGACGACCTATACAGAATAACCACAATAATAGTAACACGGAATTTAACCGACCTAGGAATAATTACCAGGGAAATAATGATAATAATAATAATTATAGACATAGAAATAATTTCCAGCAATCAGGTGAGTGGAGTTGTTCTAGGTGCGGGAGAGAGAACTACGCCTACAGACAACAGTGTTTCCGGTGTAAACTACCGAAAGAAGAGCAGAGGAGGAGAGAACACACGAAACAGTATACACCAACAGACAAAGGGGGACCGAGTACCAGCAGAACGTCGAACCACAAAGAAGGACGGCCGAATGGTCAACAACAACAAAATATGAACGATACTAGACGACAGCTGGAAAACTAAAACCAACGTTGGTAGCAGGGACCCGACCACTGTTCAGAGAAGCGCATGAGGTCCAACCAACAGAAGACATCCCAAGTAACGTCATCAAGACGGACATAGTAGCTGATTTGTTAGAGGAGGAGAACAATACTGCAGCAGAGGTGAGAGCAGGATTAACGGAAATTCAGGTAACTATAGAAAGTAAGCATTTTAGAACACTGGTTGGTACCGGGAGTGAAATTTCAGTTATAGCAGAAAATATTTTAAGTGAATTAAGAGAATTTAACAAGAATATTCCAGTTTTGCCGGTAGCAGGGGTTACGGTGATAGGAGTCACTGGGGTACGAAGCAAGCGTGTGACAAAACAGATACATTTGAACTTTTTGATTAATGGTATAGATTTTGATAATGCACTTTTGGTAGTTAAGGGATTGAGTTTGGACATTATTTTAGGTAACGATTTTTTACAGAGGAATAGAGCGGTGATAGATTTTAAAGAGAAAGTGATAGAATTAGACGGGGGTGAGGGGGGTGACCGGTCGGTGAGAGTTAATTTTGAAAGGGTGATAGATAGGGTTAGAACCACTGGTGTAAAGTTACTAAAGAAACGAGTAGATGAGAATAATATCGATACTAGAATAAATTGGTGTACAGAGGCGGAGTATATTAATGATGATGATAGCGAAATGAGTAATATTAATGATGCAGTCTGGGAGATAAGGGCAGATAAATTTTGTAGTGAAGGGTCCGGTGTAGGGAGTGGCCAGCGTGCGGCGTTATGGCAGGTAATAGAGCAGTTTAAGGGAGTGTTTGCCGATGTACCAGGTAGGGCAAAAGATTATGAATGTATGTTACAGATAAGAGAACACACACCATTCATGCAACGGAGTTATCCTGTGCCTTACTCCAAAAGACGAGCAGTGCAAGAGGAGTTAGATAAAATGCTGGAAAGAGAAATTATAGAGAGATCAGTATCGCACTACTCGAATCCATTGGTGGTAGTGATAAAGAAGGACGGCAGAGTCAGATTATGTTTGGATGCGAGACGGATAAACCAGATCATTATACCCGACCGAGAGTCACCAGAAACGATTAATGAGATATTCCAGAAATTCAGCGGCGTGAAATACATGACATTGCTGGACCTTACTGCAAGATATTGGCAGGTACCGTTAGCTGAGGTGAGTAGAAAGTACACCGCATTTTTATTCAATGGAAAGAATTACCAGTTTAGGAGACTACCTTTTGGATTAAATACCAGTGTGGCAAGTTTCATCAAATGTTTGGATAAAATTTTGAGACCCAAGGACTTGGATTTCTTGACAGTTTATGTAGACGATATTCTGATCACATTCAGGACTTTCGAGGACCATTTGGAACATTTAAGGTATGTATTGACGAAATTGAAGACAGGAGGGCTTACTGTGAATTGGGACAAGTCGAAATTTTTACAAACGGAGACTAACTTTTTAGGTTTCATCATCACGTCAGGAGGGATCTCAGCAAACCCGGACAAGGTCGAATCGATCATGCGCTTCCCTGAACCAAGGAACATAAAGCAACTTCAGAGTTTTCTCGGGCTGTGCAACTTCTACAGGAAATTTAAAAGGAACTACGCACACGTGACAGCAAGGTTAAATGCAGTACTTCAAAAGAACCGACAATGGAAATGGGGTGACATAGAGCGTGGAGCTTTTGAGGAAATTAAAAGGAAATTTAGTGAGATGATCGTGATGAACCACCCGGATTTTAAAAAAGTGTTCTATTTGCAGACGGATGCCAGTAATGTAGTGGTCGGCGCGGAGCTGTATCAAGAGGATGAGGAGAAGGAGCACCTCACTATCGCCTTCGCGAGTAGGTCATTGCTGCCAGCGGAAAAGAACTATACAACAACTGAAAAAGAATTACTTAGTATTGTATTCGCCATTGGAAAATTCAGAACTTATATCCTGGGAAACAAGACCATCATAAGAACGGATCATAAGGCGTTATCCTTCCTGAACACTTGCAAGCTTGTTCACAGCCGTCTAACAAGGTGGGTGCTCGTACTACAGGAGTACAACTTCGAGTGGGAATACATCAAAGGGACAGAGAACAAGGTACCCGACACTCTTTCCAGAGTAGATTGTGAATACAACAAAACAGGTAGAGATATAAAGGAAATTGAAATTTTTAAAATTAGTAGGGAGGATAAGATCTTTGGAGAAGAGTTAAAGGATATCAGCACCATGCAGAGAGCAGATGGTAAGTCGGGGAAGATAATAAACAGCTTAGAAACGGAATTGGAGGAATCAGAATATAGCCAATTTTTTCAAGTTTACAAAGGATTGTTGTTTAAGAAGGCAGTAGGGGGTGAGCATGACTGGAGGTTAATAGTACCAGAAGAGTTGGAAGAGAAGATTATTTGGGATTGTCATGTTAGATACGGTCACTTTGGGGCGAAAAAGTGTGTTAATGTGTTGAAAGAATCATGTGTTTTCAGGAATATGGAGAGGCGAGTGAAGAAATTGCTAAGGAGTTATGATTTATGTCAGAAGTAGAAGGTAGTAAACTACAGGGTGGAAGGTGAGTTGAATTTTATAAGGGTAGAGAGACCTTTTGATTTAGTTGCGGTAGATTTGTTTGGACCATTGCCGAAGGGTAGAGGCGGAGTAGTGTATATTTTTGTATTACTTGACACTTTTTCGAAATATGTGAAATTGTATAGCGTAAAGAGAGCTACCAGCAAGGTATTGAGTGAGAAGGTGACTAAAGATTATATGATTCACGTGGGTAAGCCGAAGGTGATTTTGTCAGATCATGGGCCACAGTTCATCAGTGGGAAATGGCGCCAGACCTTAGGATGGGAAGGAATCATCATGAAGCATATGGCTGTGTACCATCCCCAGTCAAACCAGGCTGAGCGTGTAATGAGAGAGATAGGCAGGATCTTTAGAGCCTATTGTCACGCTAAACACAGCAAGTGCCCGTTGTATGTAAAAAGGGTAGAAAATTGGCTGAACAGTACCACCCACGAGTCCACCGGCTATACACCTCACGAATTGGTAAAGGGAACACGCCCCCCAAGAATTTTGGAGCAGCTGTTTGATTATCCAACGGAGAGCGAGCGTATGGATGTGAGCATTAAGATCCGGTTGGCCAACGAGAATTTGTTAAGCAAGGTTGAACGGAGAAAACGTAGGCACGACGCAAAAGGTAAGTGGGTAAAATATGAAATCGGACAGTTGGTATTAGTAAGGAGGCACGACTTATCGAGCGCTCAAGACAAGGAAATTAAGAAGTTCTTCCTGCTCTATGAAGGACCTTATGAGGTAATCGAGATCAAAATGAAAAATTCATATGTGTTGCAGGACAGGGAGACTAGAGAGATAGTAGGAACACACAATGCAACAAACTTAAAGTTATATTGGTCATCTTAGGTAGGCGATAATGGGTTTGTATTAGAGCATGAATGAGTTTAAATGTTAATATTTATGCTTCCAGGAGGGACACTCCCCCATTTTTGGGCGATCACAGATTCACCACCTCTGATCGTGGATTTTGGCTAAGGAGGCAGACCATGGTTGGCAGTAGCCTCAGCAGCGGGGTGAAACTAACGGTGGTCTGGCTCCACAAAAAGGTGTGAGTAGAAATTTTAACGTACAAGAACGGGGAGGGGGACCCAGAGTTCGTGGAAAGATAAAGTAGAGTCTTATTAAAAAAAAAAAAGTTCCACGAACTAAAGTAGTTTCGTTTAGAAATTATGAAACGAAATGTTTAAAATTGTTATAATTTAAATGGTAAAAATTTTTTCAAGTGCTTGTTTTCCTTCAGAAAACAAGGGAGTGTATTTTATCTTAATGTAAACTTATCAGATGATCCATTGTTGTAATTCCTATTTTGTCTTGGAAGAAATTGTCAGTGAAAGTGAAAGCTTGAACTTGCAAAGTGTCTATGTGAAAATTTTTAATAATTGAAGAACTTGTTTTTGAGCAAGGTTAAAAGGTGTTTTTATAGTTGTTTGGTGTTAGCGAAAATGTAAGTCAAAAATGGACTGTAAGGACAGCATATGTAGGAGGAATTAAGTTAGAATTAATTGGGCTAGTGCAGTAATGGCATGTGCTACTGTAGCTAGCGGAGTGGGTTGATGAGTGACGCACAGACCGCTGCCATCATCGGAGGCCTCAAGAAGGTGTGAGTACACTGTACAATTTTAATATAATTTTATATTATATGTGATTCTTAACGGTACAGTGTATAAAATGATGTGATGTAAGACATGCTAATGAAGTTGATTTCCCCGACTTTTCGGGCGATTACTGCCTTACCAGCACTAATCGTGGTTTTGGGTAGCGGTCAGCTATGGTCATAAATTAAGAACCTTGACCATAGCTGGCTTGAAATTGGTATATATTAGAAATCAATGGGGGTGAATTTAGGGGAAATCCCCGGGACTATGGAACAGCGGCTGCCACTTTGTTCGAGTAGGAACAAGCAAAAAGGGGGTAGACCCGTTTTAAGGGCGTATAATCTGTAAATTTAGATATTATGGTATCTAGTTTTTTAATTATGTAACGCAGAAGCAAGGACAAGGAGATGTCAAAATTCCTCCAAAATTTCAGTCCTTGTGGACGCAACAGGACGCTACAGTCCAGGGGGGGTCACAGTGTGTGTGGTTAGGAGGTCGTTACGGGGGTAGCGACGGTAAAAATACTAATGTGTTAAAAAATATAAAGATAACAGTGGTTTTGAACAAAGAAAAATGAATTAGTTCCGTTGCGAAGAAAATAAGAATAAAGAAAAATGAGTAAAGAAAATAAAGAGTTTTGAAGTTGTTTGCCATGATAGGTATATGTTTCAATGCATCTAAGGGGAGACATATCAGTTGTGGATATGGGAATAGATAAGGCCACTTATATTAAAATTTGTATTGCATGTTTCAGAGTCTGGTGGTGTTGTGACCACGGTCCTGAGCTGCCGGTGCGTCAGAACAGGAGCGTTAAGTGCCTAATGGCCTTATGGTGTTGGGATCTCTCCTGAGAAGTCCAGTAAGGTCAAAGGGTGCGATCATCATCATTGGACCAAGGGTAAGTGATTATATTTCTTTTATATTAACTACAGGGGGTTGTGGCGACATATCTGAACTGATGATTTTAGAAAAGTGTGAATGAGTCAATGAAAGTTTTTATGTTTCGACATAAAACCTTTCATTGAGGGGGTTTTGTGACAGTACGAAAATCCTGATGTCAGAATTATGGTATGAGTGGTAGCAAATTATTGTATTTTATTGTTTTATACACACTTACATGGGTAGGACTTTTTCCCTTTGTAAAGAGACAACGACGCAGATTTCAGCAGAGCAAAACGATTCCAAGGTCAGGAGCGAACGTGTGAAGCCGAGCATACACAATGGCGGTATAAGTGAAACAGACTTTCAATATCCATTCTCATTGGTCCATAAGGCGGGACGTCATTAAATATAAAGATGACCTAACAACAATGACATGACAACAGGGCGTGAGCCAAATTGAAACAAAAGACAATGACGTGGATGCACTAACACATACGAAAAGTATGTGCTTTGCATCCGCCCCCCCAGAAATAGTGTTTATCAGTAGTTAAAAAATGTAAAAGTCAGCAAAATATAATTCAAGTAAATAACAGTCTAACAATGTA